>CM034149.1:923450974-923823474 GCA_019776745.2 Taxus chinensis
GTGGATCCCTCCCAGGAACCCAAGGATAAAGGCAAAGTTCCCACTAAGAGGGTAAGAATCAAAATTGTTAACAGAAGGAAGTCTCCTCCTCCTTATCCTCCACCTACCACCATTGTTGATACAGAATCTCCTTCTCAACAACAAGGACAAGGACCTATTATTGGCACCATGGTCATTCAATCTCTTCTTGTTTATTCCCTTCTCATCACACATGTAGTACCTCTCATAACCCTGGCTCCACACATGTCACCTCCTCTTGCCTTTCCCCCTCATGTTTCATCTCCTCCACCTTCTTCATCATTTCAGATCTCTTTGGTCACCCCATCTACCGCTCAAGTTTCTTCCTCACCGCCCTCATCTCCTCAAGTGTCACTCAAGACAAGGGTCTTTTCATCCTTTTCACCTCTTTCAATAGGATTGAGTATGTGTTGAGCAAACAATAATACTGAGAGGGGGGGTTAATCAGTATTATGATATTATTTCAAACTTTAATACTTGAACTTAGATCTATAATCACGAGCAATGTGAATATACCAAATCAATCAAAGAACACAAAACTTAATGCAAGTAGACACAGATATACGTGGAAACCCTTTCGGGAGAAAACCACGGAGAAACTTCTTTCTTTATATATATTTCTCAAAAATTTGTAGACACCAATCCCCAAATTATAGTTTTGTAGGCACTAACCTACAGGAGCACCAACTCCTTTCGCTAAGCACCAACTTAGCAAGAGACACCGATCTCTTCGATTGTGAAGGAACCCACCTTCCTTGAAAAATGGCTTTCCACAATTCTACTTGTTACTTATTCAATGAATATAGGAGCACTTTATTTTCTCTCTTTCCAATCTGATGCTCATAAAATTTTGCTCTTCTCTTATGGATTGCTGCTCCAAATTCTATACTTTCACAAAATTACTCTTTTACCCTCTAAATCTACTCTTCTCTTACCACTCACCTCTCTTCTCTTATCACCCACCTCTCTTCTCAAATTCATGCTTTTCTCAATTGAGTGTCTTTCCTTTTATACCCATTTAATGACTCTTCGAATGGATGTGTCTTTAAAAGACATGTCTTCTCATACCAAGGAGGTCGGCCTTTTCTCAATAATTTAATTTATTAAATATATGTATAATGCTTTTAAGCAAAGCGCCCCTTTCCTAATGCAGGTCGGCCTATTAATTAGTTTAGTGTTGGGCGTCCACCTTTTAACCCTCTAAATAAGGCATTTTTATTTGTTAGTGCAGGTCAGCCTTATCTTTGAATTCGCCCCCTTTATGTGCTGCCCTTTGATGAAATTAATGCCACCGGTCTTTTATTTGCTGTTGTCATACTGAAATTGAATGTTTCCCTTATCAAATCCCTGTCTATTTCTCTAATTGATGTGGTCACATCCCCTCTATACATAAACGCTGCCTCTAATCTTAATCACTGGTAAACATGTTGCCCTCTAGGAAATTCACTGCTTCCTTGTTAATTAATTTAATATTTATTTTTAACATTGTTGTCTATAATCAAATCGCTGGTCTTTCTTAATGATGGCGTTGTCCTTTTATTCTGGACTATTGTAGATGCTTTGACATCAATGATAGTATTTATAACAATCTCCCCCTTTGTCATTGATGGTAACCCCAAAAAAAATAATCTCCTCTTTTGCAGCTTCCTCTTGCCGTAGCTCCCCCTTACTACCATTCTTCCCCTTTGACATCAATGGCAAAGGGTCATCCTAGGAGCTGAAAATTTTGCAAAGTTTTAGCTCCCCCTTAACTAGTGCTACCCTTGACTCTTCAATGTAAAGATGTAAAAGAAATTACTCCCAGCTTCTGCCGTAGATATTCAAATGTCTCCTTTGGAAGTGGCTTAGTGAAAATATCTGCTATCTATTCAGATGTAGCGACATACTCCAACTTTACCTGCTTCTCTACCACCTACTCTCTTAGGAAGTGATATCTTATGAGAATGTGCTTTGTTCTAGAATGCATAACCAGATTCTTTGAAATACTTATTGCACTAGTATTATCACATAATATGGAGATGGGATGATCATACTCTACTTTGATATCCTTCAATGTTTGCTTCATCTATAAAATTTGCATGCAACATAGTACCGTTGCTATATACTCTGCTTCTGCTATGGATAGGGATACAAAAATTTTCTTCTTACTTAGCCAAGATACCAGGCTGTTTCTAAGAAAAAATGCTCCTTCGCTTGTACTTTTTCTGTCATCTACACATCCTACCCAATCTGAATCTATATAAGCTGTCAATGTGAAATATTTTCCTTTTGGATACCACAACCCATATTCCATAGTTCCCTTTAGATATCTAAATATGCATTTTACAACTTGCACATGTGTTTCTTTCGGTCCTGCTTGAAACGTGCCACCATACCCACTACTTGCATGATATCTGGTTTGGATGTTGTCACATATAATAAACTCCTAATCATTGATCTATAGAGAGATTGATCAACATCTAGAGATTCATCGTCTTTTCTTAACTTGGTTCCAGTGATCATCGGTGTGCTGACAGGTGCACACTCCTCCATACCAAATTTTTTCAACATTTCCTTCACATACTTGGTTTGGGATATAAATATTCCTTTATTAGATTGAGAAATTTGCAATCCAAGGAAAAAGGATAACTCACCCAACATAGACATTTCAAATTCCTTTTGCATGTCTTCTACAAATTTTCTAGACATTTCTTCATTGTGTCCTCCAAAGATTATGTCATCCACATATACAACCACAATTAACTAGTGTTCATCTTCAAATTTGATGTAAAGATTACTGTCATCAAGTCCTCTCTTGAATCCTTGGTCCTGTAGATGTTGATTAAGCCTTGAGTACCATGCTCTGGGGGCTTGTTTTAATCCATACAATGCCTTTTTCAACCTACACACATAATCTTCATTTTCTGATAATAGGAACCCTTCAGGTTGTTATATGTAAACCTCCTCTTCTAAATTCCCATTTAAAAAGGCTGATTTGACATCCATTTGATAGACTTTGAAATTTTTAAACACTGCGAAAGCAAGGAACATTCTGATTGCTTCTAGTCTGGCAACCGGAGCAAAAGTCTCTTCAAAATCAACACCTTCCACTTGAGCATACCCTTTGCATACCCATCTTGCCTTATTTCGAGTGACTTGACCATCTTCATTCAGTTTGTTCCGAAATACCCACTTAGTGCCAATCACATTCTAACTCTTTGGTCTGGGAACCAGTTCCCAAGTTTCATTTTTGTCAATTTGATCTAGTTCTTCTTCCATCACCTTCAACCAATGTTTATCATGTCTTACTTCTAAAAAGTTCTTAGGTTATACCTTAGATAGCAGAGAAAAATACGCTTGCTCAGAAGCATTTGTAATTCTTCTTATGGTTTGAACCCTGGTATCAAGTTCTCCAATAATTTGACTTTCATCATGATTTTTCTGAATGAAGCGAGATGGCGTCTTGGGATCCTGCCTTTCTGATTTACTCCACTCTTCAATATCTTCTTCTTCCTCTTGTTCTTCTTTCACAAGACTTGGTATTTCTAAAGATTCATTTGAATTTTCTTTCGTCTTTAGATCCAGACCCTCATCCACTCTGACACTTGCACTTTCTATGATAGTCCACAACCTCTTGTTATAACATATGCAGGCTTTACTTTTAGTGGAGTTCCCAAGAAAAATCCCTTCATTGGATCTTGAATCAAATTTGCCTAAGTCCTCTTCGGTTCTTTTAATGAAACATCTGCTCCCAAATACCTTAAAATATTTGACCGAGGTTGGTCTTCCTTTCCATAATTCATATGGAGTTTTGTCATGGTTAACTCTGATTTGCACTCTATCCAAAACATAAATGGTAGTACTTACCGCTTCTTTCCAGAATCTATTTGATACCTTAGATTCATTCAGCATTATTCGGGCCATCTCTTGAACGGTTACGTTCTTCCTTTCTACTACTCCATTTTGTTGTGGAGTTCTTGCAGTAGAGTATTGTCTTTTAATTCCATGGTCTTCACAATATCCAATAAATTCATTTGACATGAATTCACCTCCATGATCTGACCTTAGACATTTTATCTTCAGCCCTATTTCATTTTCTACTAATGCCTTATGTAGTGCCCCACACTCTTTAAAAATAAAATAAAATAAAATAATAAAGGATTTGGTCCTTTGCGTGTGATCAGAGTTTAGGGTGATTGCGTGTTTGGGGGTGGAGTGTGGCAGGTGGCTACAGGACATGGTGGTTCTTACCCTTATCACGCATCCTCGCATTCTTTGTCAGAATTTGTCTTCCCTGTCGTTGACCTACTTTTTCTGCCAGATTTGTCTCTTCCACTCTCCCTGTCATGCCAGATAGGGAACTGTGAAGTAGGGTAAGGAAGTCCATCAAAGCATAATAGAATTTTGATTTGTTTTGGCTGTATTTTCTCCCAGGCTGCACCAAAAAAGAGAGAGAGCTCGAGAACATGGATGTTGTTTCAGTGTTTGATCAAATGAAAGAACGGGACAACTTCTCTTGGATGTGATCACGGCCATGTACAGAAGACAGGGGTTTCCTCAGGAGGCAGCCACACTGTTTCATTCCTGCAACAAATAGGTCTCCTACCTAGTGAGTTACATTTACCAGCACACTCCTGGCTTATGTAAAAAAAAATGAGCTCCTGAACCCTATGTGGATAGCTACCAAAGCATAATGGAGAGAGAGATTTTGACAGATGTTGTAGTTGCAAATACTTGGGGGGGACGTGTATGAGTCTGCTCCATTCACAGACCCTTTTCTCCAACCCAGATCAGTCTACATTTTCCAGCATACGTCCAACATGTGTCAGCATACTCCCAGCCTATGCCAAAATAAGAGCTTTGAAATTGGGTGCAGACATCCACCAAAGCATTATGGAGAAGGGATTTTTGTGTGTTTTAGTTGCAAGTGCCCTGACATATACATATGAAAAATGTAGAAGCATGCGAACTGTTCGACAACTGATTGAAAGAAATGTGCTTTATGGACTGCAATGATTGCAGGATGTGCAAAAAAATGAGTTTGTTGAAAAGGCCTTGGAAAATTTTAAGCAAATGCCATTGGTACATATAAAGCAAGACTCCACAACCTTTTTCCAGCATCCTCCCAGCCTCTGTCAAAATGGGAGCTTTAGAGCAGGCCACGAACAACCGTCAAAGCATAATGGTAGAGGATTTTTAGTTGCACGTGTGCTAATAGAAAGAGATATGTAAATTGCGGAAGCTTACACAAGGCAAGTCAACTATTTGACAAAATGCCTCAAAGAGATGTGGTCTTATGGAACATACCATGACCATGTAAGTTTCATTTTTGTTTTATTAGCATTTAGCCATGCAGGTTCAGTGCATGAGGGTTGTAAATACTTCGATGGCATGAGTGCCTCTTATAGAATCATGCCTACAATTAATCATTATGTTTGCATGATTGACATTCTTGGCCATGTGTCGGTTATCTTGAGGAAACCCTATATTGTATCATCAACATGCCAATCTGGCCTATGGTGGCTGTGTGGATATGTTTTCTTGGTGTTTGATGAGCACATGAGAATGTGCAAAATGTGGAGGCATGCTTAAGGAATGTGAAGTGTTTGAGAAAATGCCTTCAAAAATCATGGTCTCATGGTTGCAAGATTTGAGGCTATGCACAAAAGGAGGAAGATCTCATTCTTATCCAAACAACAACAATAAGAAAACCATTTGATCATGCTCAACAAGTGGTGGGTTGAATCCAGAAGGTAGGAGGAATGTGATCAAAGTAGCATAATGGTTTCAAATATGTAGTTACATATTTTATGATAGACGTGTATGTAAAATGGTGGAGCTGTGGATGCTCGTGATCTGGTTGACGTTGCGCCCAAGTAAGATATTGAACCGAAGCCGACGGGTTTGACCGACTTCATTCCTTTCAGGCATGGTTCATCTTCCCTTACCTCTCATAATTCTTGTTATTTTAGCTCTCTTTTGAAACTTGATAGAATTTTAAAATATTAGTGTTTTAATACCGTTAAATGTTTGTTTTCAACTCATTGCAAAAACAATGAAATGTCATGTCAAAAACTCACTTAGTCAAAATAAACCATTTGCATTAAAACATGAACTTCCACCCTCTTTTTGAGGTGATGTAGAAAACTTACTACCCAACTTGATCACTTCAACAGTGTTTATCAACAAGACGAAATTGACTTCCCATTAATAAAGTTGATCTTCTCCTTGTTTAAATTGTTAATTTTTGCATTCTTCGGAGACTCATTAAGTACCCTTCGTAACTCTGGAAACGAGATGTGAAGCTTCATTCGTGTACCTTGGTATACGAGGAGTCACCTTGACCTTTGGTTTGACCCTAAACGAACATATGACATCTTTTTGATGGTCTTATAGGAGCCCTATTACATTGGGTTACAAAAGTAGAAAGCTATTAAATCTAGAAAGTTGGCTTTCGTTTTGAGCCACCATTTGAAACCTGGATAGAGAAATTATTTCCCATCATCGCAAACCTCTAGTGTTTATACTATAAAATTGCATGGAACATTCAGTTTAGGGAAAAACTCTCTTCTGGATAGTTTGGAAAAGCCATTTTGTAGGCCTTCGACCGCATTTTGATGAGGTCAAACTGGACCAATTTCGACTTGTCGCTCTAGAAAACTTGTCGCCGTTTGAAAATGGTTTTCTAGTTCTCAGTCCCGTCGGACTCTGATGAATTATCCTCATATAGGGGAACTTGTAGGAAGTGTCTCATTGTGTGCTCATCCATCGAACGTCAGTTATGGACGTAGTTTTCTGGGCCCTCGAGCTAAATTTTGTTCATTTGCAACTGGGTCAACTACAACCAGTGGCCCCGGAGAACTAGCTGCCAAACGCAAACCGTTCACTCTTTCCCATTTTCGTCAGTTGCTATGAACTCTTGGTATATCTGGGGACACGTAGAAAGTTAATCGTGGTGTGTGTTCTCATCGGAAGATAACTTTTGGAAGCGGTTTCTTAGCCTCCAAACCTGTTTTGTACGTTTTTGTAACTAGTAAGAAAATGTAAAAATAGAAAGCTGGGGACCCTCATATGGTTGCCAAACCACCCTATAAACTCTTAACACATACAAATAATTGTTTAAAACTCTATAATGGAACTTATTTTGTGCATTAGAACTTTTGACAAAACGGTGTTTTCTCTCTCTTCCACTTCTCTTTCTCTCTCCTAGGTTACAAAATGAAGAAAAATGAAATGCAATGAATACATGTCTCTAGACCTTTTTATTTCGATTGCAAATTGTAATTATTGTCTTATGTAAATGGGAAACTGAAAGATGATACTTATGTTAGGTTAGGGTGGATGTCATGCCAGTGAATTATCACTGATATCGTGCTCACGTGGTTTTGCAGGATGAAAGAATGATGATGAAAAAGGTGATGTGTAATTCATTAATTATCATTGTAATTTAGATAGTTCATTGTTAAATGAATAAATGTATAATGTAGTCTCATGTTACAGAAGGTTATAATTGATAATTTGTTGCTATGTATGAAATGCAAGTTTTCAAGGGACATCTAAGAAATGTGCATTTAATCTTAGGTTCAATTTTGATTCATAGTACACATGGTAAAAAGGTTTGATATTTATATAAAGTAAATGAATTTGGAGTAATATCTTGTAGTGCATATTCAATATTCAATAAATGATCAATGAGTCATCTTGTGCTTTCATACTTGGTAAATGTCATAAAGAGAATTAAATCGAAACACTCTACCCTTGTCCAATATCGGAGTATAACCTGTTTTCATGTGTGATACTCCTTACCGTAGATGACATTGAAAACCGTAGGATGAACTTAATCTCTACACTCGATGGAACCTCCTAGTTTGAGTAAACAAGAACCAAGAATGGGCTTATCGTCTTAGTCAGTATGTTTAGTGACATTGCCTTAAACCTGTCTGTTAGGAGTGACACAGTCAAACTTTTCATGGAGTGTGTAGAGCTAACTCCTCCTCCGTAGCCTAGCGGACTACCTTGTCATCCGAAGATAGATTTAAAATTAATTTTCTTCATCGAATGAGATCCCTGTTGGATCCAGACGACATAGGTGGAGGGTGTGACTTAGTTGCTCTAAGTCTTAAACTATTGTTACTGAACTCCTTAGTTCCACTCAGCTAAATGTGTTACCTTGGTATTCTCTCAACATAACACCTTGGTCCTTTCATGAAGGTGGTTTAGCATAAATTTGTTCTCTCGCTTAAACCTCATTTATAGTTGATGGGTAGACCCTTAGGTGAAGTTAGAATAAATCTGAAACTCAGTTGATTTGGATGTTAACTTAGGGTTCGCGTGTAGCTTCAAGTCTCCTAATCATGTATGTCTTCAAGAGGTTAGGAAAACCAGTTCGTAACTCCTTTTGCAAGACAATGCTAGTAATTAGGTCATAATGTGACGTAGAAAATAAAGCATATAAGAGTAAAGATGAGATTTGAGGTTTGGAAAAATGCCACCCTTGCAGACCTTATAACTCAATAAAACATATTATTTTGTTTCAAAGAATATGAATTGTTCTTGGTGTGATCAACCTTCGAGAAAACAAAATACATATATAAATCAAAATGGAATTCCAAAAGTCATTGAATTAGAGTAATTGTGGTAGGGAAATCTCTATTTCGTGATCGAGGAATGTTTTTGGTAAAAAAAATACCTTGTATCTAAATCTTCGTTAAATCCTTTTATTGCGTTCTGGATATCAAGTTACTTTCGCTTGAGTTGTAAGGTTAAAACTGTATACATCGAATAAATGTTGGAGAAGAATATTCTTAACATAATAATAAGATAATTAAGTACTTTGTATGCAATTTGATTTATGCCAAATAAGTATGTTAGTTATGGAAATTTTTATAAAGTATAAGAAGCCAACATAAGATGGTTGAATTGTACTTAAACTGTGGAAAAACTTAAGAATATGTGGGTGGACAAACGAGAAATTTATCCTTGCTCAATAATGTTCTTGGAATGTTAATCGTAACTAAAATACATTTAAAGAAATGATGTGTTGTGGGTTTTCGTCGTTCCTGAAGTCATGTTTCTTGTGGTTGGGTTATTGCTAGTATTCGTTCATTGGGAAAAGTGTGGCATCGACATGCCTATGTCATTTTCATGTGTCTATGTGAGTCAATGACTTATGTGATTGTCGTATGTGAGTCGAGTTTCTGTACTTGGAGCCCTTGTTGTGTTGTGTGTAGTGAGCAATGTAAGTCAAAAAAAAATTATCATGGTATTTTACTGTTGTTTTTGGGTGTGTAAAATGTGGGTACTACACCTTGCAAGCTTTGAACTTTCCAAATGCTTCAGATTTTTCTTTCAAAAATGCTACCCATGTCATTCTAGTGTAGTCATCAATGAGTAACATAAAATAACTCTCACCTTGAATACTTTTCGTTCTGGTAGTTCCACACAAATCCGTGTGAATTAGCTCCAATGGTTTGGTGGATGAATACTCCTTTGTTTTGAATCTTTTTCTAGTTTGCTTCCCAAGTTGGCACTGCTTGCATAGAGTACTCAAAGGCTTTGTTATTTTAGGCATGTCCCGTACGGCCTGCTTATTGCTTATCTTTACAAGATTATCAAAATTTATTTGTCCCATCCTTCTATGCCATAGCCAACTCTCCTCAACTTGACTTAGGCAACATTTTTCTTCTTTTATTTCTCTGAGCATATATAGATTATTTGCAGTTCAGTGGCAATCTGCAATTAGTTCTCCTGTATCTACTTTCCTTATTTCACATCCTTCGGCATAGAACTTAAGAGTGTGTCCCTGATCACACATTTGACTCACACTCAAGAGGTTATGTTTTAATCCTTCAACATACAAAACATTCTCTATTTTTGTTTTTCCATTATCCAAACTCAGCGTACCTTTGCCAACGATCTTCGCTGTAGCATTATCACCAAATTTTATTGTACCTTCATTTACTTTCTTTAAGGAGAGAAACTTACTTTTATCACCAGTCATATGTCTTGAACATCCGCTACCAATGTACCACTGTTGTCCTTCATCTCGAGCATGAAAAGTTGTTTGAATGAGCATGGATTTTTCTTTGTCTAGCCCATCTTCCTCCTGCTTCCTTGTCCACGATTTCGTAGCCTCCCTTTTCTTTGTATCTAAAGGCTTTGTCTTTTGATCTTGTCTCGAGTCAAACACACTTCTACAAAAGCGTGCTATATGTCCATAATTATTTCACTTGTAGCAGATAATGTCTTCCTTGTTATAATAGGATAGTGGAGCAAACAAATTATAGTTCATATTCAACACTCTATGAGCAGATTTTGGTTTGTTCCAGGCTTCATTATCTCTCATTCGCTTTCTACACTCTATCTTTTTATGCCCATATATATTGCAATAAAAACAATAACCATGAAAGGAACTTTCGAACCTGTTCATATTCCTATGTCATGGAATAAATGGTATTTTGGTGTCATTCTCTTTAACACCTTCCTTATGGATGGAACTGGTATTCGTAGTTTTATCTTCCTTTCTATTTTTATTCTTCGTAGGCATATTTAGAATTTCTGCATAACTTTTTGCCTTTTCTGAACCTTTCTTCTCCAGAAGCTCAATGGATTTTGAAGCTTGCTCTAGTTTTTCTTCATATCCGAGTCCTGATTTGTTGGATGGTGATCTTTGACTTTCTAGAATCTCATCTAGAACCTTAGTACTCTTTTCAAATTTCAAGTTGTTCATTAGTTTGGTATTTACCTTTTCTAAGTCTTTTCTCATCGCAACAATCTCTGACTCACGCTTTTCACATTCTTCTTGTTTCACCTTGAGCTGACTTCTCAACCCTTCCTCAATTCTCTTTGCTTCTTCAATCTGGGTCTTCAGGTCAATGATTAGATTCTTTGATTCTTCAAGACTTTGGGCTAACTTAGCTTCGAAAGATTGATTTTGTTATTCATATTTCTGGAGCTGAAGTCTTTGCTTCTGATTCCTCTTTTTGAGTGCTTTTATTTCACCCAACGCACAAATGAGTTCTTCTTCGAGGTTTACTTCACCTTCTTCTTCTATGTCCTCGATTCCTTTCAAATCAACTTTGTTGGTTGATGAACCTTCTTCTATAGCCATAAACAATGTTTCTTCATCATCACTGTCTGAATCACTTATTCTGCTTTGTTCGAATGAGCTACTACCTCTTTTTGAATATAGACTCTTCTTTTGCTTTTTAAATATTTTCTTGCCTTTGCTTTGCTTGAATTCTCTTTTGAACTTGGGCTTGCTTTCTTCATCTTCGCTATCTTCCTTCTTTGGGCATTTAGCTGCAAAATGACCAATTTTACCACAGTTAAAGCATTTAAATGGTAACTTATCTTTGTATCTCCCGGATCCTTTCTTTAGCTTTCGAATGAATAAAGCTTCCTTTTCATCTTCTTCGTTGTTTGATTCATCATTTGCTTCAGATTCCTTGATTGCCTTTTTCTTCAAGACTTTGAATGCGGCTTCCTTCTTTGCTGGTTTATTAGACTCGGTCCTCATTTCATAAGCCGTCAGTATTCCATGTAGTTCGTCCATGCTTAGCTTGTTAAAATCCTTCATTTCTTCAATGGCAGACACCTTAGCATCAAATCTTAATGGTAAAGATCTTAAGACCTTCTGGAAAATCACAGGTTCCTCAATATTTTCTCCAAGCCCTCTTATGGCTTTGACAACTTCATCCACCCGCAGAAGATAAGCTGCAACATCTTCCTCATCCTTCATTTTTAGGCTCTCAAATTTTCTCCTATGGGTTTGAAGCTTAGCATTTCTGACCTTATCATCACCTTCATATATTATTTGAAGTTTATCCCATATTTCCTTTGCCGTGTCACATTGCATTACCTTGACAAATTCAGACTCTGACAGACCACACAAGATTGCATTCATCGCCTTGGCATTATTTTCAAAAGCCTTCTTATCAGCTTGGTCTGTTCGCGGAGTTTATGGAATGATATATCCAACTTCTACCGATTGCCAAATATTAAACCCTAGTGTCATCAGATAGGTTCTCATCCTTATGCTCCAAAATGCATAGTTTATTCTGTTAAACAACAGAGCCTTGTTCGAGGAAAATCCTTCTTGTACTTGACTAGCCATATGTGCTCCCGAGATCTACCTTCCAACTGTTAGATTGTTCATGAAGGAACCTGCTCTGATACCAATTGTTGAGCACAAGATAATACTGAGAGGGGGGGAGTGAATCAATATTATGATATTATTTCAAACTTTAATACTTAAACTTAGATTTATAATCACAAGTAATGTGAATATATCAAATCAATCAAAGAACACAAAACTTAATGCAAGTAGACACAGATATACGTGGAAACCCTTTCAGGAGAAAACCACTGAGAAACTTCTTTCTTTATATATATTTCTAAAAAATTTGTAGGCACCAACCTACTGGAGACATCAATCCCCAAATTACAGTTTTGTAGGCAACAACCTATAGGAGCACCAACTCCTTTCGCTAAGCACCAACTTAGCAAGAGACACCGATCTCTTCGATTGTGAAGGCAGCCACCTTCCTTGAAAAATGGCTTTCAACACTTCTACTTGTTGCTTATTCAACGAATATATGAGCACTTTATTTTCTCTCTTTCTAATTTGCTGCTCATAAAATTATGCTCTTCTCTTATGGACTGCTGCTCCAAATTCTGCACTTTCACAAAATTACTCTTTTACCTTCTAAATTTGCTCTTCTCTTATCACCCACCTCTCTTCTCAAATTCATGCTTTTCTCAATTGAATGTCTTTCCTTTTATACCCATTTAATGACTCTTCGAATGGATGTGTCTTTAAAAGACATGTCTTCTCATACCAAGGAGGTCGGCCTTTTCTCAATAATTTAATTTATTAAATATATGTATAATGCTTTTAAGCAAAACGCCCCTTTCCTAATGTAGTTCGGCTTGTTAATTAGTTTAGTGCTGGGCGTCCACATTTTAACCCTCTAAACAAGGCATTTTTATTTGTTAGTGCAGGTCGGCCTTATCTTTTAATTCGCCCCCTTTATGCACTACCCTTTGATGAAATTAATGGCGCTGGTCTTTTATTTGCTGCTGTCATACTGAAAGTGAATGCTCTCCTTATCAAATCGTTGTCTATTTCTCTAATTGATGTGGTTGCAGACCCTTTATACATAAACGTTGCCTCTAATCTTAATCACTGTAAACATGCTGCCCTCTAGGAAATTCGCTACTTCCTTGTTAATTAATTTAATATTTATTTTTGACACTGCTGTCTATAATCAAATCACTGGCCTTTCTTAATGATGGCATTGCCCTTTTATTCTGGACTGTTGTAGATGCTTTGACATCAATGACAATATTTCTAACAGTATGAACTTGGGTTATCTTCAAGCAACCTAGTTCCCTTCACCTTATGTTACCATTTCCCCGATGCTTTCTTCTCTATCCCTCTCTTCAATTGTCACCACGACTATCTTCTCTACTCCTTCCTCCTTGGTGTCCACATTGCATATTCCTTTGGATGCTTCTCTCATGATCAAATCTTCCCAACAATAATATACTCTCTCTTCGGTTCCACCCTTAGATAACAAGCCAAACCCCCAAGAAGAGGAAAAATTTTGTCCTCCTTGAAGCCTTTGATTTCAGTATGTTGACTCATGCTCCCTCTTGTGCATCCAAGAATCCAAAAACCCTATTCCACATCACCATTGATCATTTAGGTGATAGGTTTCTTGAGATTGTCGTGCCCGCTGCTAACTAGAGCAAGGAAGACATCACTATTTCCGATTATCAAATAACTGGATTAGCACTAGGAAATGTCATTATGGAGGGAGCACAAAAGGATCTATAGGTAGCCTTGGATAATTTATTCAAGAAACTCAAAGAAACCAAGGCTACTAAGGAGGAAATCAATGAAAATTTTGAACAACTGATGACCTTACTTCTTAAGGTCACCAAACCCACTCCGATCTCTTCTCTTGCTTCAACCATTTTTCATGCATCATTTATGTCTAAGGTGGAGAAGATTGGGTAGAAAGGGTGAGTTGTTGAAATTTGGATTTAAAATATCCTTAACCATGGCAAGAAGTTGATTGAGGACACTGTTGAGGTCCACAAGGACATTGAGAGAGAAAATTTGACTATTTATAAAATGAATGATGAGATCGACAAGGAATGAAACAACTGGGAGCTTAATCTAGAAGCCTTAAATGAGCTCAAGAAGGATGATGCATATACATTGGTCTAGGAAGGAATAACTAGAGAAAGAGGGAAACATTTTGAGTTTTTAAAATCCATTGAATTTTAATTCAAAATTTTGGAAGAGGCTAGAGAGAAGTTGCAGAAGGCCAAGGAAGAGGGAATCAACTCCACCAATGATATAAGTGACGAATTTTCTAAATTACCCTTCCAAGTATTGGATGAGGATTTGAATATGCTACCTATAGATACTATCTTCAAGGAATTCAAAGATATCATGTAAAAGGACTCCGTGGCAGGTAGTGATTTTGATTTACAATCAATTATAACTTGATTGTGTATCAAAATGTTTTGAAAAATATGGCCAAAATCCTCAAAAGACTCCAGAAGCTTCCTAAAAAATTGATTAATGTGCTTAACACATGCAATGTAATGAATCGATACTCTTGTAGACCTGATGAAAAATAAGTGTGAAAAATGATTCAGAATTTCCACACATATCGTGATAAAGAAATCAATCAAGAACCCAGTGAACAAAAATCCGGTTGAGAATTTGTCGTGTTTTTCCTTTTTTACATTGGACATGTAATTTTTTGAGATGCTTAGACATCATTTTGATTAAAAGGTTAACTTGGTCATTTTTTACAAGAACCAGTCAAGAAGGATTTAATGTGTATTTCCTATTATTAGATTGTACTCCAACAACTTCCCTTTTTCTCTCTTCCCTTCTCTCTATAAATATAAAATGTTGTGACATTGTAAAAAAGAAAAGGAAGGATTGACTAGAGAAAGACTTTTCAAAATTTGTGGTGAAAATTATTTTTTGGAATTGTGAAGAAAAGAAAAACTTTGTGTTTTCAATATTTTGTTATAAGGAATAAAAGAGACATGTTACAAACTTTGTGTTTAATGTTAACTCTTTGATTAATGTGTTGTTCTTAAGTTCGATACATTATATTGTCCTTTAAATTCTTGTTTAGGGCTCTTAAGATCTCATTTTAGTTTATAACTATTTTATCTCTTGTTGGTATCTTCGGATTTGGATTTTCCAAAGAAAAAAGCATGTACTCACTCTCACTTCTTTCTGTTACTCCATTCTTCTTTCTCTTTTATAAATATATCTCCATTCCACATCTATTTTCCATTATGTAAGAAGGAAATCTACCGGGATGAGAACCCACCCCCAATCCTAGATTAGTGTAATTATTGTGAATATTATTATTTTTTATTAGCATGGTAATAAATAGGGCGTTTACACTTTATTTGAGGAGGTAATTTGTCTCGCATGTTGTGGTTGAACCTCATATTTTGTCTCCGACAAAATATCCAACACACACACAGACACACACAGGGCATCCTCTTGTCACGATGTTAATCCAACCCACACTTACAACACTCGAAATTGTAATCCAGTTATTCGTTTATGTGGTAATTGAAATTATACACCCAAGTTTGACAGTCTTAAATACAGGTGAAAAAATTAAATAACACGAAATGCGTGCATATAAAATTATATCATATTTATTTCTAATTGTGTTTTTTTTTAGATTCAACTATTAAGGCTAGACCATTCTAAAGAATCCATTAAATTTATGGTGGTTAAGGGTGACATGGATGAATGGATGTAGTGTGAATGACAACTAAGGTATCACCATCATGAAGATGGAATAATAGTCATGAAATAATATGTAACGAAAAGAATATAAGGTCGATTTGAATGACATTAATACAAATTCCAATCTTAATATTGAAGATTCCATTAAAAAGGAAATAGTCAAATCTCAAAGATCTGAAATTCCACCTCCACAAAGAAAAATCACGAATCTGTAAAGAATTGGGTCACATAGGGAGCTTGGATCAAGGAAAGTCTGTGAACAAAGTAGCTAGAAAGGGAGAAGAAGAAGAAACATCTCATTACAAGAGAAGGGGAGGAAAAAAAACCTACGTAGGAGTTAAGAGGTTCCCCAAAAACTACCTCTTTAGCTGCCCAAGAAAGAGAAAAATGATTATTTTAACTTGGGGGGAAGGTATAACCATAAACACACAACCCATTGTGCTCCATAACTAGTAGGGGCCAAATAAACAATCTAGTTAACCCAATGAGAATAGGGTGATATATGCTTGCATATGTTCTTGGTGATATATGGTGATATACACACAAATGAGAGTATGATTGTCAATTATAAATAAATTTTTTGAAGTAGGTACTTGATTATAAAAATAAATCATTACACACTTAAATTCACCATTTTCTACATATATTTATTTAATCCATGTCAATGTTCTCCGCCCATTATAATCCATCTCATAAGTTCTTCTATATATATTTTTTGGTATGAGAAAATCAGTAAGAAAGGGCTCCCACGAAGCCTCTTCATTGAAGGTCATAGGTTCGAATTGACATGCTATTATAACCCCAATGCTCGTGTAGATTTCCCTCTCCCCCAGCGCGTATAAATCAAGAACTCGTGTCTGAGACCTCTTAGTTGGGGCATTGTAACACACACATCCTTAAATGGCCGAGCTAGCCCTCACATGTGCTCAATGTCCTATCTTATCAATACATTGTAATGTGAGGAGACATGGCCGATAGTTATGTCTTCACACTATCATGTGGATGTAATTTGGTTTTTGACATTTGAACATTAATTTAATACTCTTTGACACACTTTTGGTATTGTCTTATATACACCTTATTTTTCACTTGCTAAATATTTCTTTTTACATGTTATAGGCCCATTCATATCCTATAATGTGTACCTTAAGGGGCACATTGATAATAAGGTTTAGGCTGGTTGGAAGTATTTTTTGAGAGATTGTCATAGTACTTGCCATAACTTTCCTTAATGTGTCTCCCTACTACCAATTTTTGACCACTTGATATCCTTTATACCACCACCTTATATAAATTTTAGATCGTCTTCCTATAGTGCCTTCATACACCCTTCATACCCTCTCTAAGTGTCTTGCTTTACCTTTATGGTCTCTCGTCCCACCTAATTTTTATGGAATTTTTGTGGCTGATACATTGACCATGGTCAATACAAATTGGTAAACACCTTTTATAGCTAATTGTATCAACTATGACATGTTCCCCTATTTATAGACATCATCGCTGTCATTTCTCAAATATATCATGACGTAGTTTGATTTGTCTACACTCATAAATTTTACCTTAATTGTTTAAGATATTTAAGATTCAGAAGAGCTTATACTTAGAGGTTGTTGTTGGAGCATTGGGTTATTAGGAGCCACAAGAATATGAGCTGCATAATTGAGGGCAAATTTAGTCTTTGGAATTCCCAAATTTGGTCTTCTTAGGTCCTCTACCTATCCCTCTTACGATCCAACCACAACAATCTCTCAAAAGGTGCTAATAACTCATAAGGGGGATTAATGCACCAACAATGTCATCAAATGTAAGTATCCTTAATCCTAAACTCTTTCTCTTATGTTGGTTGATTGACTATGTTGATGTCTCATGTATTGAACTATGATAGTGTAGCATATCTTTTTTGATTACATTATTGTTATCTTTATAACACATGATTACCACAAAATGAAATTAAAATGCTTAGTTTAGGATTAATCGTTGTTCATTTCCCCATCTCTCTCTTATAACCCTCAATATCTTAATAAGACCTCATCCCCATATCTTAGATATAGGTTTTGCAACCATATATTTTTAATAAAGTGTGGATTACTCTCTTCTATATTATGACTATCACGCCTCTAGACTCTATCTTTGGCTTGTGTATTAGCACTAGTATGGTTTTTTACTTATATCATAATCTATATTATTGTGTGTGTGTGTGTGTGTGTGTGTGTGTGTGTGTGAGAGAGAGAGAGAGAGAGAGAGAGAGAGAGAGAGAGAGAGAGAGAGAGAGAGAGAGAGAGAGAGAGAGAGAGAGAGAGATGATAATCATATTGACAATATTAGCTAACTTTACATTATGGTGAAAATGGCTTAAATATTAACCCACCCTTGATTAAGTCATTCATGTTTAATTTATTCTATGTAGCTCATCGTTACCAATTTGTCAAGTATATCTTTTTTTCAATTTTTTTTTTTCCACCTTAGAACCTCTAAAGGGTATCTTCCTCTTCATACCATGGAACATCTTTACATTGCTCAAAAGAACCATCGATTGGGCAAATATTAACCTTCAACCCTTATACATAGATTACAATATGACTACTTCTAATTCTAAGAAAATCATACCTGATACATTTCTTCTAAGGTTTCAATTAAATCTAAAACTAACCCACATGTAATAAATAAATAATTGAAGCAAGAGGGTGAATAATATGAATATTTTGATTGTACACTAGCAATGAAAAAATTCAATCATTTTGTTCCCAAATCAGTCAAGGATGCTCCCGAATCCATCCAACATATAGGTGATCTCCTTAATAATTGTAATCTTCAAATATTTTTCAACTATTGGGTTAAACCGAAGCATGACTTTCCATATCTTGTCATCCACTATAATTCCCTCATCTTCTTCACCATGACGAGGGGTACCCTTAACTATGCACCTCCTCAAATCACTAACACTACCTAAAATGCCACTTGTGGATACTACATAAATGATCATGCAAGTGCTAGAATGAGTGATAAAAATACAAGCATGTGATAAAAATCAATTCATTGAAATGCAAGCTAGCTTATCTTAAATGACTAGTAAACCACATCATATTTAGTGGGGTACACAAAACCAATTTCCCTTCCCACATCCCCTTATCAACAATCATGGAAACCGACAACCACCTATTCATAACAAGGTGCTTGAATCATTACAAAATGATCCTTTAGCACCTTACATTGCTATTATGAACATTCAAGGAATAGCCCTAATCATCACTTATGATGGATCATCTGATCCCATTTTACATTTTAGGGATTTTGGGAATGTCTACAAGGACTAGCTCAAAATTAATTCTTATGTGACCACCAAGCTCTTAACAACAACATTCACATGTGATGCTTTAGATTGGTACCAAGCACTCAAACATGACTCAAATGTTGAATTTGAAGGCTTGTTCAATGCTTTAGTGGAAGAATTTCAATATCATGACATACCTGAAAACAACATGAGCACTTACATCAATTATAAAAAATAAGAAAATGAGATGGCTTAAACATTCATAAAATTATGGAAAGTCTTGGCCGAAAAATCTAAGCATAACATGACTAATGGAAACCTCTTTAGACTATTCCTTACCTCTCTTGAGCCTCGTCTTCAATACAAAGTCAATTATTTCTCTCCATCAACCTTGGAGGAAGCCCTTTAACAAGCCAAAATACAAGACTACCTCATAAGAGTATTCAAGTCATCCCAACCCCAATCTAAATAACATAAAAAAAAACTCTTGAGTCCTCATGCAACCCTATAAATCTAACACCAATAATGGTGGAGTTATTGACATTCACAATCATGGCACTATTTGTTATGAATTTTTCCACCTGTTGAAAGATATAGGAATTAATATTCCTTAATGTATAAGAAATTCGGTAAAAATGAAGTGATTAAAGAATGTGTTGAAAAGTTACCCATCAAGAGAAATAAATAATTAATACTCCTTAGTTTATATTAAAGTGGGTGATAAGCAATTGTAAAAGAAAATATAAAGATAAAGAGTTACACATGAACAAAGCAAAATAAATACCCTAGTAAAGAGAAAGGGTTGTAATAAAGTTTGTATTAAAGATAAATTGACGACATGACTACTCATTATGAATGGGTATGTTAGCTATACAACTACCTTGTAAAACCATATAATATATAAAATTCCTTGGAAATAGGGCATTTGAAATCTCTTGGTGACAGAGCGAGGTAAATAGCGGGCATAGGAGAAGAGGCATATTGTGTGTCCAACTAAGGATACATTGTATACATTTTCTTGGTCAGGGTAAATCATATAAGAAATTTATTAATTCCTCCTTGCGGTCATAGCTTAAGGACATGTGTTTTTTATTACAAGGGAGAGTAGGGGTATTTCCAAGGAAAATAAAAGATATGTATTCTAGCCTTGAATTAATGAAAATATATTCTTGTTAATTGCTTGATCTAAATAATTATAATTTTTTGAACCATAAAATAATATTTAATTGAATATAGTTTATCTATGTTTTAGATGGAATTTTATTTTTTGGGTTTGATGTAAGCTTGAGAAATAACCATGTCACATTATTGCTTCCATCAAAATCAAACATAATATTGATACCTCTTAGCTATAGATCTTCCCAACCTAAGAAAGGTTCCTTTCCTCATCCTTCTCACCAAGAGAATAATTGCCAACCTTATACCAAATAAGCATTATTATGATATTTACATAAACCTCACCCGAGGCCCATCAAACCTTCTCGATCTAAAAAAAGTTCTATTCTCATGAAAAATTTCAATCTATTATAATCCTCCCTCGTGTCTTCTTTCTTGGCCATGACTTTGATCATGAAGCCACAACTAGGGAAAGGTATGATAAGGAAAGAGTAGTGAAAGATAAAGTATAACAACATGATCTATATGGTTTCACTCATAAGATTAATATCCAGTTGGGAATATACACTAATGTTTTTTTTAAACATAGTAAAACCATCAAGTAATATTAGCCTCCCAATGATAACCGAACTTCAACTACTTTAGCTAATTTTATCAATACCATTTTTAATCCTAACATTGTGAATGAAGAAACCATGGTTAACATGTAATTTATGTTAGAAATTAGTCAACAAATATGTGGAAACAATTCCTCAAATCACATCAATAGGAAAATATATAGCAGAATTATACTTGCAGAAATATAACAACATAAATAAATTATGCATAAAAGAAGACAAGACAAGATTTAATGTGGTTCACCCAATGTGGGCTACGTCCACCAAGAAATTTCTCAGATTTTATTATCAACAAGAGTAAAACAACTCTCAAAGTCTTCTCTCAGTTATGAACTCACAACAGAATTCCAAAGATGCTAAACCACATCTAAACCACAATTGACACCCAATTGCTTAGCCTTGATCACTAAGACTCAAGACCTCTTGAACACTAAAGATATCTTCAAGATACCCTAACACCTATATTTATATGATTACAATCCTTTCAAGAAGTCCTAAAGCTGACCCTAGAAGTTTGAAAGTCATAACTTTTCAACTTCCCACGGCTGGAAAAAGTGTCACGCCGTTGACAACCAATTAATAGCAACATCACAGCAACTTCACAACAGACGACTGCAGAATGCTCCTGAAGTCTCCAAAATTAACCGTTCGAACTCCAACACTTCAATACTAATTCCAGAAGACCAAAAATAGGATCCACACCCCAAAAATCTCCCACTTGGGGAATGTTTCCACTGAGAAAAGTTCTCAACCCTTCATTATCAACCATGAAGGCCAATCAAAGTTGAACACAACTTCAACTTCTCCCTTGTGACCGCCTTGATCATCATATCTGTAGGATTCTGACCGGTATGAATCTTTTCCAGCTTCAACTTATCTTCTTCCAAAGCTGCCTTGATGAAATGATATCTCAGCTGAATGTGCTTTGTCTTAGAGTGGAAAGCAAAGTTCTTCGCCAAATGAATAACGCTCTGACTATCACTGTGTAGTCTCCCAACTTCCTGCTTATGTCCTAATTCATCAAGCAACTGTTGTAGCCAAATCATCTCCTTGTTTGCCTTTGTGGTAGCAACATACTCAGCCTCTGTGGTTGACAACGCCACAAACCTTTTGTAACTGTGAAATCCAACTCATCGTTGTATCACCAACCGTAAATACATAACCTGTCATGTTCCTCTTGCTGTCCCAAATCTCTTGGCATGTATAAATCTACATAGCCATGCAATGTAGTGTCTGATCCACCGAAACACAATGCTTCTCCCATGGTCCCTCTTAAATACCAAAGGATCCACTTCACTACCTGTCAGTGCTCTCTACCTAGATCACTCATAAACCTACTCACTGCTCCCACTGCATGTGTAATGTCAGGCCTAGTGCATACCATAGCATACATCAAGCTACCAACTGTTGATGAATACAGTACCCTAGACATCTGGATTCTATCCTCCTTAGTCTTGGGACTCTACTCCTTTGATAATTTAAAGTGACCTGCCAAAGGAGTACCAACTAGTTTAGCATTCTGTATATTAAACCTCTCCAAGACCTTCTTTATGTACTCTTCTTGAGATGATACCAGCTTCCTCTCCTTCTTGTTTTGAGTTATTCTCATACCAAGGATTTGTTTTATTGCCCTCAAATCCTTCATAGTAAAGGAGTCACCTAACTGCTTCTTGAGTACCTTTTTTTTTGCATGTTCTTCCCCTGCAACAAGCATATCATCCACATACAGGCACATAATAATATAACTACCCATTAAGAAACTTATTTATGTACACACAATGGTCTGAATGACACCTGGAGTAACCCTGCTCTTGCATAAAACTATCAAAATTCTTGGACCACTATCATGGAGCTTGTTTCAGGCCATATAAGCTCTTCTTCAATTTGCACACTAACCTCTCCTTCCCTTTGACCTCATAACCCCATGGCTGCTACATATACAATTCCTCCTCCAATTCACCATTGAAGGAATGCAATCTTCACATCCAATTGCTCTAAGTGCGGGTATTCTACTGTTAACTAAACCAAGAACAGTCTTAATAGAAGTCATTTTAACAACATGTGAAAAAAAATTCATCAAATTCTATACCTTTCTTCTGTGTAAATCCCTTGACCACCCAACCGAGCCTTGTACCTTTTCCTGCTTCCATCTTCCTCTTTGATTCTGTACACCCATATTGATCTGCAATGCTCTCTTGCCCTCCGGGTAGCTCCACCAGATCCCAAGTCTGGTTCTCCATAAGAGATCTATGCTTTTCATCCATGGCCCGCTCCCCACTTCTTCCTGGCATCTACCTGCACTGCTTCCTCAAAGCACTCTACCTCTCCTCTATCAGTGAGCAATAAATAATTCAAAGATGGAGTAAAAAGTTCAGGTTCCCTTCTTACCCTAAAATACTTTCTCACCTTAGGAGTTTGGGGTTCCTAATGAGCAGGTTCCTAAACTGGATGTGTTGGAACATGTTGCAACCTGAACACGGCCCCCTTGGCCACCTTTGTTGTCTGCAATGTCCTCTAACACTGTGTATTCTTTCTTTGATTCCTCTTTCTATTCCTGCAACTAATCTTTATACATGACTTTTTCATTAAAGACAATATCTCTAGACCAAAATATTTTGTTATCCTTAAGACTCCAAACACGGAAACCAAAGTCATCCTCACCATATCCAATAGAGGTGCATTTCTCATACTTAGCCTCTAACTTGGTCATATCATCCTTTTATCAATGTGAACAACTACCTCACATCCAAATAATCTAAGAAATGAATTAATCAATTTTCTTACCAAACCAAGCCTCCTCAGGTATACCTCCATCAAAGGCCATAGAGGGTCCTCTGTTAATTAGATGAACAGTTGTGCTTACTTGCTTCAGCCCAAAAACATGAGTGGTACCCCCGCATGTAACCTCATGCACCTAACACGCTTCATGATTGTCCCTGTTCATCCTCTCTGACACACAATCCATTTTTCCTATGGAGTATTCGGAACCGTTCTTTTCCTGTGGATCCCATTTACTGAACAGTAATCAAGAAATTCACTGTTGCAATACTCCCCTCTATTATCCGACCTAAGACATTTTCAACTTGAGACCTGTTTCATTCTCAACTAAGATGTTCCATCTTTTGAAAGTTTCAAACACATCATATTTATTTCTAATGCAATATACCCAAAATTTTCTAGTTGTATCATTAATGAAAGTGACATAATAACATGAACCACCAATATAGTTTACCTTAGCTGGCCCCCATACATTTGTATGCACTAACTCCAACTTACCTCTCCTTCCTGGTAGGTCCAACCTTGAGGAATCTCACCCCGCTTCTGTTTCCCATAAACATAGTCCTCACAGAAGTCCAAATCTAACTCCTTTAATCCGAGCAACCTGTCCTTTATAATCTGCATGCCCTTATGACTCTCATATGACCGAGTCTTTAGTGCCACAAAGTTGCATCTCCATATGTTAGGCAAACTAAATTACAATAATCAGCACCACTGGTTGAATACAAAGTACCAGTTTTTCTTACCTCTTGCAACCACAAGAGCTCCATTGGCAACCTTCCCAAAAATCCATTGTAAATCTGACAGTACAAACCATCACTACCCAGATGACCCGCTGATATCAAGTTCCACCTCAAACTTAGGCACATTTCTGACGTCCGTTAAGTAGCCATGTGTTTCCCATTCTCCATTTTCACCCGAACGCAACCTTTCCCTACTATGTTACATGGTTCATCATCACCAAGATATACATTGTCCAAATTCTCCCTTGAACAAAATCAATAAAGTAATGTTTATGTGGTGGTGGCATGGAAAGAAGCCCCTAAATCTAACACCCCAAGACTTAGCAAATATTATCTAAAGAAAGAATTAAGGCATCCTGACAAACATCACCTGCTGCCGACATTTACCTCTTTAGTTTCCTCCTTTTTCTTCTTATCCCGAAGAGCCCAACAATATTTCTTAGCATGACCAACCTTCCAACAATGCCAACATTCTAACTCACTCTTGGACTTTGACCTTCTGCGATCATTTGACTTCCCACGGTTACCTTCCCCTCTATTATTTTGTCTCCCTCTACTCTCCACTGTCAAAGAATTTCCAGAAGTAGAAGAATCTCCGGTGCTCTTCCTTTGCATTTCCTTGCTTAGGATCACACCTATTACATCCTCAAACTTCAGCTTTGAATTATTAGAGACTGGATTACTTACAACCATAACCAAGTTTGTCCCAGCTATCTGACAAAGAGCAAAAATTCAACAAAGCCTTGACCTCATCATCAAAGTCAATTTTTACTAAGTTTTAATATACTCACAACCATATTAAATTCATTCAAATGATCAACAACAGAAACCATTTTCAGACATCTTCATATTAAATAACTTTTTCATCAAGAATATTTATGATTTATTATTTAGGATTGGATACACATTGTCACTTCATCTGCTTGTCAACGTGTCAAATTTCCATATTTATGATTTATCTATAAATATAATGGTGGCATATATGGAAATTTGAACATTTTCAACAAAGAGTTTACATTTAAGATTCCTTCTCTCAAAGAACTATCTTATCTCCCCATCCGAGAGTACCAACACTTCAATTACCCATTTTGCCACCATCTAAAGCTATAATTATCTATCCCAAACTAGTGGAAAGGACTCACACCTAACTTCCTCAATTTGAATAAAGACAGTCCCAATGCGATCAATTTTAAAATAAAAAACTTCCAACCTTCCCAAATACATCATGTATACATCTAAAATTAATCGCCTCCTTCATCACTACGAATTCAACACTAATTACACTAATAATCTATTCCCCCCCTAACATCAACCACTACTAAAAGTAATCTAACCCCCTCTACACATATCTTACATGAATTGACCTTACCTCCCATCCCATTTTCCTATCCTTACAATTAATCATCTAATTATCCCCCACTTAACACTAAACTATACACTTAAGGAATTATATACTCCTTCTCACCTACCACCACTTAACATCCTCAAAATCCTCACAAATACTCTCAGTAATCCTTACATAATTCATCTTGAATTGTCCTAATCATTTGTATAATCTGTGAGTCTTCTTCTAGAGATCCTCACCACTTTCCTATATTTCTCCACAAATTTAAAAATTAAAGAAAATTATAAAATCCCAACCATCTCTTCATCCTTCACCATTGATCAATATCCACCTTGGATTAATCTCCACCATCACTCCTTTATGTGACCACTATAAATCAAGCCACATTATGCATGTAAAATAATAATAAAAAGCATACCGACATCTTTCCACCTTGAAAATCTACTAAGCTACTCTTACCAAAGTGCTGCAAAAATCTATAGCCATCATACACTCAATCATACAAACAATTCATCCAATTGGTTAAACCACTTCAACAAGGATCACTCTCTCAAGGTAAAATAAGGTATAATTTGTCTTGTGTTAATTAGGTAGAGTGCTTTTGATCCTCATCCCAATTAGAGGTGTTGGTATCAATTTTAAGAAGAGAGCTATTGATTTTATTTTCACGGTTTTATAAGTTTTAAAATTCAAACTAAAACTTGAACACAATTTTGGCATACCTGGGGGGACACCCACTTATTTTATTGGGTTTACTTGCTTATTATGAAGGAATTTAAGACCTGCAAAATAACAAATCAAATAGGGTGCATGATTTTGAGAAAAATAATTTTTCTTATCCATTTTTGTTTTGTCCAATAACAAATTTTTCGCTTTGCAGAATTCCATTTTTTTCCTAATAACATCATTTTTTCTTCATAGAATGTTGGTTTTTATTTTTGTGCATAGGTTCCAGGACTGACACTTTCACACTAACCATGACATTTTTTCTTGACAGTGACAATTTTGACAATAATTGTGTCGTTTCACTTAGGTATAACAAATTTTGTTTTTTCTATTTTATGCTACTAAATCTATCTTTTAATCAATTTTTCACTATTTAACATCACTTTTTCTATCTTATTAGCTTTATAAAACATTTTGTTCTTTGTTCTTGAAATTTTTTTGGGCTGACCTGGTAACTGCAATGTTTTTGTGACTAGTCATGTCATTTTTGCTATAGTCGCGATGTTTTCACTTTAGTCGTGACATTTTCACTAACATCTACATTTTAGCTCTACTAAAAACTATTTATTCTATGTTAAATGTTATTTTTTCTCTGCTCAGCAACATTTTTGTAATGTTGTAGGTTTTTATGCTTGTTGAAGCCCTAACTAAATCTTAAACTACTAATGGTGTGCTTGCAGGTTCACTTGTCAAATAATTAATATCAAACCATCATTGTAATCATATATGAATCTAATTAATCTAATTAATCAAATTAATCTTACATTGTTTTCTTTGTTTGTACATATTTGTTAATTTTCCTTTGTGTGTGTGTGTGTGTCCGCTAGAGGTAATATTTTGTATGTTCTTCCCTCACATGATTTGATGGTATTTGAAGTAAAAAAACAATTAACGCCTCCCCTTTATTAATTTTTTAGTGGTAAAATGACGTGTATTTCATCCCTATACACTTGTCATAGTACTTAGGCATCTTCTGACATGAATTTCATCATCTTGCACCAAGACACACCCCATGTTTCAGTGGGGTATATAAATTCAAGAGGAGTTGATCGTTAGTGGCTAAACGTTGCCCTGTTTTACTGACAACATGAATTGAGGGGATTCTATGTACCAATACCCAAGCCTTGGAAAACACTACTGCAATATGGAGTCGGGCCCAAAGTACATTGATGTATTTAGGAGACATGCTTAAAAAACCTCATAAATCCTAAATTAGACTTATTAAGCGTAAACAATTATTAGTGTATGGAGCACAACACTCCTGAAGACTAATCATTACATTTCATGTGAAGTGAGGTTTGGGGGACTAATTTAGAGCCTCTTCATGTGTGGTAGATTTTTGGGCTACTAGTCACGTTGCACACCCTTTTACACTAGAATTAGGGCTTGCGACTTGTGTGCTCTTATTTGTGTGTTGTTAAGACCAGTGTTGTTGTAAACCTCATACTAAAATCAAACTAAACAAATCCAAAATCATCTTTGACCACCCATCATCTAACACCCAATCTAAATAAACCATCCAAAATCCATTGCACATCTCATAATACTTATAGTCTCGCATTACACATGTCACGTCGCTTAAGGATGATGCTTGGGACTTACTTACAGAGTTATTTGGGGAGCCCATTGTTGTTCTACTTCTTATTGTTCATGAAATTACCCTTCCTTCTCATCCCCTTCTTGTGATGATATTTATGGTGACTTGCATAAGGATTTTTTGGCATCCTCTTCTCCTACGTCTTCTTGCATTGTGACTATTTCTCCTCCTAGAGAGGACACACTTGTAGGTGGTTTGTTTGAGGTGCATATTACTCATCCTTTAGTTTGTACTCCTCCTGTTCATTTCTTTGACTGAGAGGACATGACCCTTGAGGATGTGGCACCTCCACCATCACTTAAATGGAGATTATGGATGAGGCACCATTACCTACTCCTATGCATTCGAGACTCTCCTTTAATCCTTTGCAAAACAATAAAATGCAACTTCTTGATTCACCTCACAGGGACACATTTCTATCAAACATTGTGTCTTTGTTTGTAGAGTCCCAAATTTCATATCTAGATGACACCATTGAGGATATTTGTCTTCTCTTTGACAACTCCCATGGAGTTGCATATTCTTATCTAGATGTAATGAGGGTACTTATAAAACCTCATGTTCTCCTTCCATTTCACCCTTCTACATTGCCATCTTCTACAATCAAGCTTGGATTTCCCGATATGACTTTGGCACATTTAAGTACTCACTTGGAGACATTTGAGCATTTTATAAAATTCTACATTTTGATTCCTACCTACATTCCACTCGAGTGGGAATTTGACAGTTTGATTGCTATATGCTTCTTTATTCCAAAATGAAGAGGCATTATTTGTTGCAAATGAACCTACTACAACACTTGCCATGAGACATTCTATGATTATTTTTTCTTCTTTGTGGAGGCACACATGGGCCCTATCTTGTAGAATACAGGGTGGCTACATGGATTTATAGCTTCTAGTGATGCTTCTTAGTCCTCGCTTTTCTACTTCGTCTCTCTTTTGGGGGGAGTTTTTTCCCATTGAGTTTTCTCATTTTCTCCACTTTGTGAGCGATGCATTATACATGGGCACCTCATAAGGCCTTGTTGTCTAGACCCACTTTATTTTCCGCCCACTTAAGCTACACTTAAGGGGGGTGTTGGTATAGGATATTATTTATTCCATTTGTTTATTTATGTGGATTATTCCTACACTTTAGGAGTTAGCTTGCTTATGTGTACTTAGTCTTAGGAGTTACACTTGACCATAATTGTTAGCTAAATGGGAGTTACTCTTTGTTTGACTATGCGAAGTGTGGGATTTACATTTCTATGTTGGGCTCTTTGTCCACTAATCATGGAGGATTTACACATTCACTCTCCTATATGTAGATCTTTATTTTGTGAGTTATTCAAGCAATCTATTTGGAGAAATCTTGGCTTTATTACATAAAGAGTTATTTTTGCATGTTCATGCTTCTTAGTTATTTCATTTTCTACAACTGCGTGTGCATTGTTTTTCTATCAGTGATCCTTATGGATACTCTGATAATTTTTGGGACTTTGGAACATGCAAGGTTTATAGACACGTCATTCCTCCATTATTAGAGAGGTTATGTTAGATCTGTTGGTAGATATATTTTTGCATATATGCTTCTTACAACAACAACATGGGTGGTGGGTTGTAGTGTTCATGAATGAATAATAGTTAACAGACGATTGTAAATTTAACAACTCTTTGACTATCATACACTTTTTTCCTTGAAAAATGACATCTCAGGGATAAGGTGGAATTTAAACCTTGTTTTTACTTTCCCTAAAAAATTCCCACCCAAACTTAATGGTGTAGCTAGATTGGTGTTACTAGAGAAGGTGATGTAGTTTGATTGATATCTACCAATGTTCTTTACATGTAAAAGATACTCCTCGCGACATGAAAATTGATTATTTCAATAAAAGTTCTATCATTTTTCACGAGTTTTAAGTTGGTCCATTACTATAAGGTAACAATTTACAACTTGCAATTTGTTTAAAGTAAAGTTATGTTTGGATCTAGTTTTCATTTAAATATGATCTTCTTTCAATGTTTTGATGTGCTTATGTACCTTTGTTCATCTTACACCTCTTATAGATGCCCATTCATAGGGAATGAAAATATTATAACAAGATGAGACGATGAAATTGAGCAAACTTCAGAATTCAATGGGGAAGAACATGGCCCAAAATAGTACTTTTAAAACCTTGGAACCAAACTTTATGATCTACCACTAAATTTATTTCCATTTTTGTTTTGTCGTTTCTTCATTTTTCAATATATAATTATAAACTTTATACCTTTAACCGTATTTATTGTAATATTTATAATTTATTCAAAAATGGTGGTTTTTTCCTTTCATTGATTGCCACAAGTTGGGAAAAAGGAAGTTTATATGCATTAGAGAAATTGGGGGAGTGCCAAAATCATATTCTTTTATTGATAAGTCTATTTTTCATGGGTGTTATTCTCCATTTCTTATGATACAAATAATGCATATATATTTGGATTAATAAATATTGAAATTTAGCATGTTCAAAGAAATTTCTCGTGACTTCAGAACATTTAGGGTTTATAGAACATTATGATTTTATAGAAATGTCATTCCTCCATTATTAGAGGTTATGGTAGATTTATTGGTAGAGATATTTGCACAAATATGTGTCTTATAATAACAAGGGTGTGGATTGTATTGTCCATGAGTGCATAATAATTAATGAGTGATTGTAAATTTGACACTTATTGACTGTTATACTTTTTTTTTCGTGAAAATGTAATATCTTAGGCATGGGGTGGAATTTAACCCCTATTTTTAAAAAGTTTCCTAATAATTTTTTCGACCCCAACATAGTGGTGTGGCTAGATTGGTGTTGCTAAAGAAGGTGATCCAATTTGATTGATATCTACCAACATTTTTACATGTCAAAGATACTCCTCGTGACATGAAAATTAATTACTTTGATAAAAATTCTATCATTTTTCATTAATTTCAAGTTATTTCGTTACTATAAGGTGGCCATTTACAACATACAATTTATTTTGAATAAAGATATCTTTAGATATAGTTTTCATTTAAATATGATTTTCTTTCAAGATTTTGATGTGCTTATGTACCCTTGACCATTTTACACTCTTGATAAGCGCCCATTCACATGAAATAAAAATATTATAATAGAATGGGTGATGCAGGAGAATCATTGATGCTCAAAAGTTTAGGTGTGTCAAGTGGTCTTGTCATGGGGTCAAGCATGTTTTGTCTCCATATTGATGTATTCAAACTCAAATTTTGTGTGTAAATTGTTGTAGTGAAAGTGAATTTGTTGGGTGAAGGTGAATTTGACTAGACAAGGTGTATATATGCCAAATAAGGACATGTGGGCGATAAAAATTTGTAAGATTTGTTTTCATACATGTTCATAGGTTGTTTATAGGTGATTTTATTAGGTTTCAAGTGGAGGATATTGTGGAGTCAAAAATGGTGGTGGTTGCATCATTTTAGAGGTTGTTGTTTCTTGATTCTAATGCGAGAAACATTCAACAAAAGGAAGGATACACATGTAATGAAGGGTATATAATGGTGTAACAACATGCTTAAGCATGGAAGAAGGAAAATGATTGAATTTTTCAAGAATTGATCTTAGTTTTACATGTTTTTGCAAGCTATATAGGGTTGTGTGTTTAATCTTTGTTCCAGGCCGAGAGCTTGAGTTTGACAGTAGGGTAAATAGATGAGTCTAGAAATATGTGAAGGCTGGATTAAAAGGGAAAACATGAGAGAAGTAACATAAAATTTTCTTAACCCTTGAAACATCTCACAAATTCCTGTAGCTTCATTTTCTTGCTCTTGGGATCTAATTAGGGCATCAAGTCATTTAAATTCTACTCAGTCAAATGTTATGAAATTTTGAGGACATATCTACATTTATGATTGCTAGAAATTTGTCAAGTTACAGGTCCTGATTCACACGTGTGAATGTGGTGTGAGGATGTTTGTATTACTGGTTGTGACAGTACCTAAAATTCCATAAGTTAAGGTGCATGCAAGTGTTATTCAATGAACCAATGTTTCAAATTCATCAAGGAGCATCTTAAAGGTATTTCAGAGGGGGTCACATCAAGTTTCAGGTGAGATCAAATTGATAAGTATCTACTGTCATAATTATAGGCTAAAAGAGACCTAGTTTGCCTAAGAATATGATTAGGAAATATAGTTTCATACAAAGGAACACTTCATGAAGTTTATATATGTTTGAGAGCTCAATAAATAGTGCTCAAATCATTAGTTAGTTCTGAGAAAACATTAAAGGAAGTCTATATCCTATATCATTTGTGTCTCAAGAAGGTTACTAGACACTATGGCTAAATGAAAAAACTATGAGAGAACTCAAGCTAATGATTGAATAGAAAGTCTTAACACATTTGTCTAGGTTAGACAAGGTGTCCCAAGAGAGTTAGGCATGATCTAAGACCCTACATGTTGTTTTGAGCACCTTGACCATTAAAACCTATATGGGCTATGCTTAGGGAAAAGGCACATTGCTTGGTAGAATTGGATCAGAGGAAAGATTCAAGAAGGAATGGTACTAGGAATGAGTAAGTTTGGTCCTAAGAGCAATGATGACTAGTCAGAAATAATGGTTCAATCTACAAAGTAGTCAGGGTAATCATTTCATGTTTTCATGCATATAATGGTTGTAAGAAAGAAGGATTGTGTTGGTGTTATGGAGTCAACATTTTGAGTTAATATGACACATGCATATAAGGAAAATATTATATGATAAGATCCTCGGGGAAGGGGATATAAGAAATAAGAGCAGTACTAAAATCTCATAAGTGTAAGCCTCCAAGATAAGGAACCTAGCTAGTGAAAAGAACAAGCTATTACATGACTAAGGAGACATTTTTCTAACCAAGACCAATAGATAGTTTAGAACTAGATCCCCTACACCAATTTTGGTATTAGAGCGAGACTCTGATTAATAATCTGATTAAAGGGCATATTGAACAATAAAACAAGATGATTATGGTACAAATGTATACAAATATGTAGAACAAGTAGGAGAGTTTTCTTAGAGAGATGATGGGGTAGTTTCAACAGATGAGGACACAAATGGAGGAAATAATGGGTGCTTTAGAGAAACTTGTCAGAGAAAGAATGCCATTTTCATAATGCAACAAAAAGGGAAGTCTACAAAATTTTTAGAGGAAGGATTCAAGTCTTCTAGATCAAAACAAAAAGGTATGTTTATGTTTGATGATATGAATGTTATCTATGCAAGTTTTAGTGATGTAAAATGCCCTAAGATAATTGAAAAGGGGCAGGTAATCAGATCATATTAGTCATGTGAAAAGAATGAAGTAATGAAAATTGAATATCTCTTGATTAGGAGAGTCTTGGGTAAACCGGAAGGTTAGAAGGATAAAACTGAAGAGGTCAAAACACATATGTGAGTTAGAGAAAGAATTTTTTTAGAACTAGATGCAAGTCTAAAGAATAAATTTGTGTGATGCCATCATATATGGAGGAAACACATATAATGTTATGTCAAAGTATATGGTGCATGAAGATGGGGATTAAGAAGACTTCCACATCCAAGGGCTTATGATATTACATGGGTGCAACAGAATCATCAAAATCTTAGTAAGTGATAAAAGTGTTATTGATTTCCAAATTGAAAAAGTATAAAGTTATAGTGTTTTGCGATGTTCTACCAATAGATGTTTGTCATTTTTTTATTGGGTAGACCTTGGAAATTTTATGGAAAATCCAAACATGATGGGAAAAGTTAATGTGTATACATTTTGTAGGTATGGATATTGAGTCATAGAATCATACTCTTTGAAAGGTGAAAGAGATGAAAAAGGAGGGAGTGTAATGCTTAAGACCATGAAAAGGAATACCTGCACACAGGGATAATGAAACAGGTTAAGGAGGAAGAAATAGTGAAGGAGTGTTATCTCCTTGTGAATAGTTGTTAAATGTGATATGATGAGGTGTGGATGAGCGATATAAGACCTTCAATGAGAAGTGAAGGTAGAGATATAGAGATGTGCAAAAGTGAACTAGTGAGAAGAAAATTAATAAAGTGGTTATAAAAACAGCAAGAAGGGTGTTTGGTGAACAAGGAGTTGATCACATGAAGAAAATAGTAGTAGAGGAGAGACTATGCAAGGAAGCTTATTGAGATGGTGAATCAAAGAGGATACCACTCTTTGAGAAGCACTAAGTTTCTTGAAGTGAAGGCAAATGATAGTTAAGGAAAGTTAAGCAAGATAGGATTGCATGTGGGAGACTAGAAGACAAGTCCCAAAGGATATAGAAATTTTACAAGAAGAAGGAATCCATGGACAAAGCAGGCATGAGGTTTAAGAAACAATTCAAATTTATAACTAATCCAATGAGGATATGTTTGAATGTATGTATAGTCCCATGAAGTACAAAGTATTGGTAAAAATGAAGGAAGAGAACATATTATGGAAAGTGAAGGTGCTAATGCAAGAGAAGAAGGCAAAATCTGATCCTAAGTATTATAAATAAGAAAAAGTCAAAATGCTCTCACATTGAGAGAAGAGTTGGAGAGGTTAGAAGCTTCTATTTGGAATCCATGCAAATACCATATATACGGGTTAAGGACAATTTAAGCAAGATATGAAGAACTCGTGGAATGAGTTCAAGACGGGAACAATCAAGATAAGACAAGTGGAAATTTCTTCCCAAGAAGAAACCAAGGAGTCTAAGCAATAAAATGAAAAAGAGAGATATAATATGTATGATTATAAGAATCCTATAGAATTACCAGAAGGGTTGAAGAAAAGATCACTTGATAGGAAAGATCAATGAATATGTAAGAAGAAAAGTTAGAACTCTAAGTTGTGTATGAGAATGTAGGCAGATTGGGAGGTTAGAATGGAAGCTATCAAAACAAGCACTTCATATGGTAAAAAAGGAGTGGATGATTCATGGGGAAGATATATGAATATGATTCAGATCTATTAGAGAAGATTAATTAAGGATGCACTGAATCAAACTTTTCATGACAAATAAAAATGGTAAGTACCAAGTCTACAAAGGTAACCAGTCAACAATGCATTAGTATTGACATAAACAAGCATGAGACAAGTAATAAAAAAAGCAATATCAGACCATGAGAAAAGGGTATATGAAATTAACAACTTATTTAGTTGAGAATTTACATAAAAAATAATAATTGTAGGTTAGAGAAATAAGAAAACCTAGTAGGTTGTGATGAAGATGATGGAGATTCCGTATAAGGGGATGAAGTAAGTCCTAGAAAAGGAAAAAATCAGACCATAGATATGAACTCAAAACTAGTTGTAGGTGAGTATGAAAAGGTAAATGAACTTTGTTAACTTATTGTGGGAAACAAAAAAAATTAAAAATGATGATATCTAGTGTAAGAGAATTGAAAAAACCAAGGCCTAGTCCTACTAAAGGGTACAAAAAATTTGAATCTATATCTTTGGAAAATACATGAATAAAATTGAAGAATATTGTGAAAGCATGAGTATAGATTGGTAATGTCTTTAAAATTCTGAGAAAATTTACAAAGTTAGAACAAAATCCTATGAAGGGTGAAGAGATTATAATGATATGGTATCAATATAGTGCAACAAATCAGGTTTGAAGAAGGTTTAACCAGTCCAATAAAGTTAATATAAGATAAAATGACAAATGAAGAAGCAAAAATATGACGAGCAAAAACATGTTGTAGGTAAATAAACACATGAAACCAGCTAGTGGAGAAGGTTCCAGTCAAAGGAAAACAAGCTACTAGTCTGATAATGAAGAATACAAGATGAATCATGCAAGACAGGGCAAGAAGGGAGTAAGGACCAATAGAAAAGGTACAATCAGGGTCAAACTAATTAGTGTAATATGGTTTTAGTTACTATCCAAATTTTTTGCGAGCAAAAAATTAAATAATAAATGCAAGTGTGGTTCCCAAGAACATGCACATCGGTTTGAGTGGGTGGTAGAAACATCCATAGAGAACGGGAAAAGTGAGGAGGCATGAAAGTTAAGAATAAGCAAAGAAAACATTAGATAGTACAAGGGCAAGAAGGTAAAAATGATGGAACTCAGTCCTTTAAGTAAGAACAAGGGAGGTACAATCATCACATCAAGTAAAATGTTCACAAGGGAAGAGAAACATGGGTATGAAGGTGGAGATGAATTAAGAAGTGGTAGTCAGAGCCAACAAAACATGAAGATAAAGACAAGAACCATGAAAAACACTAAGCAAAGACAAAACCATATGGAGGAACATGATACAAGTTATGAAACATGGTACAATATATCATATGGATGCTTGAAGGAGCTACTTACAGCCAAAGAAACAAGAAAGAAGACAAATAAGAAGTTCAGGAAAATGCATTTGAACTAGAAGCTCAATTTCCTCTTCCAAGGGGAATATGATGTAGGAGCATCGTTGACGCTTAGAATTTTAGGTGTGTCAAGTGGTCTTGTCATGGGGTCAAGCATGTTTTGTCTCCATATTGATGTATTCAAACTCAAATTTTGTGTGTAAATTGTTATAGTGAAAGTGAATTTGTTGGGTGAAGGTGAATTTAACTAGACAAGGTGTATATATGCCAAATAAGGCCATGTAGGCCATAAAAATTTGTAAGATTTGTTTTCGTTCATGTTCATACGTTGTTTATACGTGATTTTATCAAGTTTTAAGTGGAGGATATTGTGGAGTCAAAATGGCGGTGGTTGCATCATTTTAGAGGTTGTTGTTTCTTGATGCTAATATGAGAAACATTCAACAAAAGGAAGGATACACATGTAATGAAGGGGATATAATGGTGTAACATCATGCTTAAGCATGGAAGAAGGAAAATGATTGAATTTTGTAAGAATTGATCATAGTTTTACATATTTTTGCAAGTTATATAAAACTGTGTGTTTGATCTTTGTTCCAAGACGAGAGCTTGAGTTTGACAATAGGGTAAATAAATGAGTCTAGAAATCTGTAAAGGTTGGATTAAAAGGGAAAACATGAGAGAAACAACATAGAATTTTCTTAACCCTTGAAACATCTCACAAATTCCTGTAGCTCCATTTTCTTGCTCTCGGGCTCTAATTAGGGCATCAAGTCATTTAAATTCTATCTGGTCAAATGTTATGAAATTTTGAGGACATATCTACATTTATGATTCCTAGAAGTTTGTTAAGTTGTAGGTCTTGATTCATACGTGTGAATGTGGTGTGAGGATGTTTGTATTACTGGTTGTGACAATACCTAAAATTCCGTAAGTTGAGGTGCATGCAAGTGCTATTCAATGAACCAAGGTTTCAAATTCATCAAGGAGCATCTTAAAAGTATTTCAGAGGGGGTCACATCAAGTTTTAGGTGAGATCAAATTGATAAGTATCTACTGTCACAATTATAGGCTAAAAGAGACCTAGTTTACCGAAGAAACTGATTAGGAAATATAGTTCCGTACAAAGGAACACTTCATGAAGTTTATATATGTTTGAGAACTCAATAAATAGTGCTCAAATCATTAGTTAGTTCTGAGAAAACATTAAAGGAAGTCTAGATGCTACATCATTTGTGTCTCAAGAAGGTTAGTAGACAATATGGCTAAATGAGAGAACTACGAGGGAATTCAAACTAATGATTGAATAGAAAGTCTTAACACCTTTGTCTAGGTTAGACAAGGTGTCCTAAGAGAGTTGGGCATGATCTAAGACCCGACATGTTGTTTTGAGCACCTTAACCATGAAAACCTATATGGGCTATGCTTAGGGAAAAGGCACACTGCTTAGTAGAGTTGGATTAGATGATAGATTCAAGAAGGAATGGTACTAGGAATGAGTAAGGTTGGTCCTAAGAGAAATGATGACTAGTTAGAAATAATGGTTCCATCTACAAAGCAGTTAGGGTAATCATTTTATGTTTTCATGCATATAGTGGTTGTAAGCAAGAAGGATTGTGTTGGCGGTATGGAGTCACCATTTTGAGTAAATGTGACACATGCATATAAGGAATAAATTGTGTGATAAGATCCTTAGGGAAAGGGATATAAGAAATAAGAGCAGGACTGAAATATCATAAGCGTAAGCCTCCAAGAGAAGGAACCTAGCTAATAAAAGAACAAGCTATTGCATGACTGAGGAGACATTTTGCTAACCAAGACCAATATACAGTTTAGAACTAGATCCCCTACACCAATGGGGCAATAAAATTGTGAAAATTGTAGAATTTAATGTGGATGAGCAAGGCCCAAAATAATACGTTAAAAATCTTGGAACCAAACTTATGGTGTACCATTAACTTTCTTTCGATCTTTGTGTTGTTGTTTCTTCATTTTTCAATATATAAGTATAAAGTTTATGCCTTCAACAATATTCACTAATGTTTATAGTTTACATAAAAATGGTGGTTTCTTTCCTTTCTTTTATTACCTCAACGTTGGGAAGAAAAGGGAAGTTTCTTTTATTAGAGAAGTTAAGAACATGTGAAAATTATCTTCTTCTATTGGTAAGCCTATTTTTCATGGATGCTCTCCTCTATTTCTTACGATCAAATAATGTGTATTATTTTCTAAGTATTTTGTTCAAAGTAAACATAACCTCTAATAATTAAAAGATTGAATTAAAAGTTTGTGACATTTCTTTTTACGCCAAAGGCGTTACACAAGTAGACCCATGGTGGCCTTCTAACAATCATATAGACGCACAACAATCGTAACCATTCATTTTGCAGGTTTTATCGATGGCCTTAAATTCATGGTTGTCGTCCATGTGCTACATCCACGTGGCCAAAACTAGCATTCAAAGGCTTGCCACATGATACAGTGAGGATACAAGACAATAAGAGGGAATTCCGGGTCTATAGGAAATTTCAAACAAATCCAAACCGAGAATCCCTAACAAAGATTAAAATGCCAATTAGAACAAATAATCGTAGTAGGTCAACCAATCATATTTCTCTGCCAATGAATTATAGTTTATAATATAGTTTATATAGTATATAATATAATTTTTTTGAATATATAGAATTATAATATATATTTTATTATATTATGGTTTATAATATATAGTTTAAATAGTATATAATAAAGTTTACGTCGTATATAATATAGTTTTTAATATATATAATTGATAATGTATAGTTTATATTATAGTTTTAAATATATAGTTTAATGTATATAATGCGAATGAAAACAAAACTATAAAGTGGAGCATAAATAACAAATATTAGTTGAGCGGGAATAATCTAACCTCAAATAGTTGCATGTCATATAGGTATTTAATTTCCATCGTGTTACTTCCAGCTATCCATTCATGTCTTCATCTTGCCTACCAGATGAAATGATATCCAATACATGACCTTGAAGTTGTTAAAAAATACAAAATTCAATCGACAAATATTGTCGCTCGTATGATCAACCATTGTGGCAGTCTCATTTATCAATGATTGTTCGTTCATTACCACGTATTACTGAGGAGGTTAAAGACCATCCTATACCATGTTGTCACATTTCTTCGCCCATTCCGATGAATATTTTTATGAAGTATATAATATAGTTTTTTAAATATATAGAATTATAATATATATTTTAAACAGTATATAATATAGTTTACATCATATATAATATATATGTCAATATCTTTAACTTATAATATATAGTTTATATTATAGCTTTAAATACATAGTTTAATATATATACTACTAATGAGATCAAAACTTTAAAGTGGAGCATAAATACCAAATATTATTTGATCGGGAATAATCCAAGTTGTCAAATAGGTGCATGCCATATATGTATTCAATTTCCATCGTGTCACTTCCAACTTTTTAGTCATGTCTTCACCTTGTCTACCAGATTAAATGACATCTGATAGATGACCTTGAAGCCGTTAAAAAATACAAAATTCAATCGACAAATATTGTCGTTTGTACGATCAAACATTTTGGTAGTCTCATTTATCAATGATTGTTCGTTTATAAACACAAGGCCTGAGATTGCAAACAACAACTATTAGCTTTGGCAGTATTGTTTGACCACTTCTAGTGTTTTAAAATATTTTTAACATATGTTGGCTTAATGACTTGCACAAAATACCTTTTCTCCTTCTAAGATATAGTGTGACAGAGGTCGAGGACCACTCAATACCAGGTTGTCACATTCCTTCATCCATTAAGGTGAAAATTTATAAGATTTCATCGTAGATGGTTGGTTCTGCATCTCCTTATTCCCTGAAATTACTCGAGCTTAAAACTAAAACGGGGGGCTACAATGTGCTCTAAGAAAAAAGCACTACAATTGGCTAGTGAATTTCGACCCTGTTGGATTTTCCCCGTTTTCTATTTTGACCCCTTTAAGAAGGAATTGCACTCGCCGAAATAATGCCAACGAGATGGTAACAAAAAAGTGGCACCCATGTAACAAACATTAATTTGCCAAGATCAATCTGCACCATGGAATATGTGTGCGACATGCATGTATTTAATCCCCACCTTTCTATTTGCGATTTTAGTTCCCACCTATGTCTTCATATCTAACAAATAAAATGCCACCTAATTGAAATCCTTGACATTGATGGTCATTGGCGGAAGACACGGTTAGGGCTATTGATGAGGGTCATCCTGATAGCTAGAGGGAAACCCTAATTTCAAATGGACATGAAATCGTTACCCTAGGATGCCAAGTCCTCTCCACATCTCCTTATCTCTAAAATGTCCCATGAAACGTGCATGTGAATTCCCCTTACATTTATGTTTTTTTCTAACTACCCAAAACACACAAGGTGTGAAGTTGCAAAGAACAAGTATTGGCTTTGGCAGTATTGTTCGACCACTCCTAGCATTTTGAGATATCTTTGACATATGTTGGCTCAATGACTTGCACAACACACCCTTTCTCCTTCTAATGATTGACAAAAAATCTCATGTGGGTGTAAGAGAGTATAGTTTCACATTTGCTTCCCATTCCTCTATCTCCACCCTAGCTCTTATCCCCCCTCAAACCTCGTCTTCTTCGGCCCTCTTTCTTTCTCACAAATTCACTCCCTCCAATTTAACTTGAGCGATGCTTCCCCATTGGCATTTCCATAGCACATTTTAGGTGCGATTCCTAGTTTTAATGCCTATTCGGATACAATTGCTAGATTTCTAAAACCCTGCGTTAGAACTAGTAAACATTTCTTCCTTAGAACTCGTAAAACCCTAGCTTGGCATAAAACCCTACAGGCCAAACTCGAACCTCTGCAACACTTCTTCTTTCCAATACCCTCGTTAAGCATTTCATCTCAATGGCGACTCGTTACGGAGCATCTTCGTTTTCGCGGACTGCGAGGTCTGCCTTTAATTCATTCAGAAATTCTTCAGCATCTCAATCAAGCAGAACTCCTCGCAGAACGAGAAATCTGTTCGAAAATGGCAGTCCGAGCATGAATAGACGAAGACTCGCAGAAACAATGATTCCTCTACACAATGCAGCTGCCTGTGCAAAACTCGTAACTCACCTCAGTGTCAGCTCCCGCAGTTGCCGTGCGCTCGCTAGCGGTACCCTCTGCTGTACTCTTCTCTACTCTGCTTCTTTTTCGTTTTCACACGTTTTAAAACTTATAATAGGCTTTGGCAGAGTTTTTCCAATAAACTGTAAACCTTAAACCCTAGCTTGGTCAGTTATGTTAATGGCCGAGCCAGCAAGAATAGTCAATACGTTTTTTTGGTTTAGTAAATATTCCATATGGGGTACCCTTCGGCTTATATGGCACGATTGATGGGCGTCTCTTCTGTCAAATTCACATATACTTTCACCTGGCCCTTTCCTTTGCTTATGGGTTGGATTTGGTATTTTATCTAGTTTCAACATTTTATCGTGTTAAACCCTAAACCCTAAACTCTAGCTTAATTATTATGGCTGATCGAGCTACAATGTTCAATGGTTTTACTTTTTTGATTACTAAATTTCCCTTATAATGTATCTTTCAGCTCAGATGCTACGACTAAGAATATGGCATTGTTTGTTGGGGGTAAATACATACAGCTAGTTGGATGTGGTATTGTATACAATTTGAATACTTTACTGTGTCACAGGGGAATATCCTCCACTAAATTCACTCGGACTCACACCTGGCTATGTATTTTATGCAATATCAACACTAAACAATGTTAAATCTTTATCTCAAAACTCTAGCTTAATCATTATGTCTGAGCCAGCAACAATAGTTGTTGGTTTTTTTTTATCAGTCCTTATGGGGTAACCTTCAGTTTAAATGCTACGACCAAAGAGTATCTCTTTGTTCAAGTTTACCCAGGACTTATACACTCTCCTGTTAAATTTACCCAGAAATAGTACTCTTTGGTCAAAATTACCAAGGACGTATGCTCTACATTGCTGTATGGCATATTTGGATGTAGTATTGCACCCAATTTGAACTCCTTATCATGTCTCAAAGGGATTTGAACCTAGGGCTCTGTTTTGGAAGCTCCAATACTTTAACCACTCAAGCTCATCCCATTGCACGCAATAATCATTGGAATTAATCTCAAATGAAGGACACGTGGAACTTCTGCTAGGGCTTGGTTTAATATTGTCTATTCTCCCTAGACCGTAAACCCTATAGTCCCAAGACTGTAAACCCCATAGCATAAAATCTAGCTTAATCATTTCTGAGTTAACAACAATAGATGTAATAACCCTGTCAAATAACTTTAGATAAATCTGGATATTTGCATGAAACCCTGGGGCAGCAGTATAAAATCCTAACTTTTATGACAGCTGCAATAATCTGATTTTTTAAATTAAAAATAGCAACCGCAATATGTAGGAAAAGCAAATTTTATTTTTTTATTTCAAATCAGCTTTAATAAAAACACTACAATATCCGAATACAATTGTTCTCATAGAAGATAAGAACATGCAAACTGCTATGACTGAAATCTGCTTCCAGATGTGGCGCCAACACTGAAATTCGTTTCTAGAGGGGGATGTCCTAGCTGTACTTGCTGTTCTAGATGCTAAAACAACCTTGAATATGATGCCCTAGCTGAATTGAATGAATACCTGTACCCTGAATGATCATTATAACCCCTGAATGGAATTGTGATGCTTAGATATGAGGGTTTTCGTACTCTATTACTGATGCAAAAGCAAAAGATACTTGCAAACAACGAAGTAGTTGATAAATTTCCAAGATAATTGATAATAATCCCCAAAATCTGCTATTATAACTTCTAAGGCCTTTTATAATTACTTGCAAACAATGAAGTAGTCGATAAATATCAAAGATAATTGATAATAATTCCCAAAATCTGCTTTTATAACTTCTAAGGCCTTCTTCCAAAGTTGGCGTCCCCTCTTGGAGTTGCATGCTCAATAAACAATATGGAATTACTCTGTTCCCTCTCCAATGTTGGCGGCCTATCCAAAAATAGAAGCTTGATGCTCATGGCGCCCCATAATAAAAGTTTTTAATTTAATTATCATTCTATCTTTGGTGCCCCCACAATAGAAGTTCATCATTTTAGTATTATTTTATTCCACTTTTGCTTTTTGGCCCCCACTTATTAAAATTTAATTTAAGTGTCCTTTTTCTAGCTAAAATATAAAAGTACCCTTGGACCATTTAAATTAATTTATTTCTCTCTTTAATTCCCCTTAGCCTGCAAAAAATAATAAGAATAGGCTTCAGGTATCCAAAACAATTAATTCTAAAAAAGGGACATTACAGTCAACCCTTCCCAGAATTGTTTGCCCTCAAGCAATTGCAAGGCCCTTTTGCAAATATTAAGATCCCAAACTCCACATTCACATAATTTGGAACTTGTATGAATGGATCTATGTGCCTTTTGCCATTCAAAGCGTTCTTCACCTTATCACCATTTCCACTATGTTGTCCATGATGACCACACATTTGAAATGATTTAGTAGGAAGCAACAAATCCACAACACTTTCATACCTTTGGCTGTCCTCAACTTATTCACCTTCCTTTGTTGAATGAAGCTTGGTCGAGATATCTTTAGCATCCCCTACCCTGTGACTTGGAACTTCTGGGTTAGGATCAACATTCTTCTTCACCTTGAACTCTTTACATTCAACAAGTGAATCTTGTTGACACATGCAAACATGAGAAGTCAATAAACCATCTTCATGATTCTTGCTAAAGTCATGAACACAATTAATTTGATTCTCGCATGTAATGTCCCCTTTCCAAAATTAATTGCTTTTGAATACTCGAAGCCTATTCTTTTCATTTCCCGTAGGTTAAGGGGAATTAATGAGGGAAATAAATTAATTTAAGTGATCTAAGGGTATTTTTATATTTTAATTGGATAATGACACTTAAATTATATTTTAATAAGTGGGGCCACAAAGTAGAAGTGGAATAAAATATTATATTTCCAATATGTGGTGCCAAAAGGAGAAGTGAGTGCATGAGGAGTGAAATAATAATAAAATAATGAAAGAGTGCATGAGGAATTAAATAATAATTAAATAATGAATTTTCAACATGGGGTGCCAAAGATAGAAGTGTTTGCATGGGCATCAAGCTTATATTTTTAGAATAGAGTGCCAACTTTGGATATGCCAATTAAATGATTTTAAATTATTTTAAAGCATGCATGTAACTCCAAAAGGTGGCACCAACTTTGGGAGAAGGCCTTAAAAGTTATAAAAACATATTTTGGGGATTATCATTAATGATCTTGGAAATTTATCAACTACTTCGTTGTCTACAAGTAACCTTTGCTTCTGTATCAGTAATAGAAGATGAAAACCCTCATTTATATGCATATTTGAGGACAAAAATCCTCATATCTAAGTTTGGCAACTCCATTTAAGGGTTGCATTGATCGTCCAGAGTACAAATATTCATTCAGTTCAGCTAGGGCATCATATTTAGGGTTGATTTAGCATCCATAACAATAAAGTACAACTAAGAATTTCTTTAGACAAACTTGTGAGGGCAGATTTCAATGAAACTAGTTTGCATGCTCTTATCTTATGTTCATCTTTCCATCTGGATCAACGATTGCGAGAAAATAATTGTATTCAAACATTTCGGTATTTTTCATTAAAGGTGATTTGAAATAAATAAGTAAAAGTCTTTTTTTTGCATATTGGGGTTGTTTTTATTAAAAAATCAGTTATTGCTGCTGCCATAAAAGTTCAAATTTTTATATTGTTGCCCTAGGGTTTGATAAAATATCCAGATTTGTTAGAAATTATTTATTAGGGATATTACAATGGTATCAGAGCTAATTTTCCTCCCAACTTGTGGAAATATAAAAAAATATTACAGTTTTGAATTTCATGTAGGTCAATGACAGAGAAATCAGATACTACTAAGGGGAGAAAAGGAAAGGTACAGAGCAGTCAGAAGCCACAGGTAATGTTGGTGAAATAATTTGTCGCAATGCAAATTATGGGTTTCCACCAATGGTCACGGGGTTAAGCCCCTCCTTGTGTATGAGGAGGCTCTCATTATTGGATGTAAACTAACTAAACGCTGTGGGGTGGCTATTAGGCCGGGGATCACACAAGAATACTCCCCTAAACCTGCGGCAAAGTGCTTGTATGGGGTACAAAGGAGGAATTTGCTGTGAGGAGAGGTAAAGGGGAGTTAGGGAAATAACGAGAGAGGGTTAATGTTGTGAGTAGGCTTACAAAATTCACACACATCAACTGGAGTAGGTCCACATTCAATTATAAGAACACAACAATGCTAACAATGATAAGACTAACAAATCATAGACACAAAATTCAATTAATTCATTTATCAAAGGCATTGATCACCTTTCTTGGTTTTATATGATCATCATGTTTACAAAGTTGGAAATTAGAGAGGATGGAGGAACATAGACAGAAAATAGAGGAAATGTAGCTTTTATTTCTTGATGTAGTAGTGGTAAATCTCAACAATATACAATCAATCAATTGCAAACCCTTTAGAATGGAGAAGGCATTACAATTTATAGCATTGCAAATGACTCTTTCTCTTCCCTCCACATAACTTTTCACCTTTCCTCATCACTTGTGACCTTTCACATTCTCTTAGGAATGAAATTAAGTTCTTTTCTTATTTTTGAAAAGGGGTTCTTACAATGCAACATTAAGTCATTTAAGTGAATAAAACGAAAGAGTGAAAAAGTACATTCTTAATGAAGGAATGGAATGTTAGAGAGAGGGGGGAGGATGTTGAAATGTTGTCATTGATGTCAAGGTGAGTGTGTTGGCATGTTATGGTCATTGATGTCAATGATATCAAATGATGCCTAATGACGATTTCACAGTCTGCATGGTGGAAGTCAGCTGTTTGTGAGGTCATTTTGAGTACAAAGAGAGAATTTGAAGACAAAGAGGTCTTGTGAGAAGGCATTAACATGGTAGCTTGGTGAAATGAGTATGTACAGGTATGTAGAGGTTGTTTGAGTATGAAAATGTGGTTTAGAATGCATGAGCAGAGATATGCATGTCAGCTGCAACAAGAAGACTAAGGTGTAGAAGAGACAAATGAATAAAACATGGCATATTGTTGAAAGAGTATTGAAGGATAAAGCTTCGGAGTATGTCCGAAGTCTGTTTTATTTGTTTCGGAGTCTGCCCAGAAAGCTTCGGAATCTAATTGAAGTGCTTTAGAAGTCTGTTCTATTACTTCGGTGTTTGTCTGAAATATGTTATAATGCTTCGAAGTCTGTTCTATTTGCTTCGGAGTCTGAACTGAATGCTTCGAAGTCTATCCAAAGTCTGTGGTTTGCTTTGATCTGGGACCAACGGTTTGGGTCGACTGTTGTAATGCATTTATGAGTATGTTGGATCAGTTTTTGTGATCATGTTTGGCCTGCCCTTAAAGGATTTGAAAGTAGATTTATGATTTTCTTGTTGCTGGTCGACAATCTTTGTTTTTGGCACTAAAACGTTCCATAAGTTCTATTGTCTGGCCGATCTGGATGCTTTGCTGGAGAAAATGGAGATCTAAAGAGGAAAGTGCGAACTACTAAGAAGAAGAGAAAGAGCAAACTCAAGCAGATAGAGATTGAAATGACATAATTGAGTAATGACAGTCCAGAAGAAGCCTATAGTGTGATTATCCTATGTTTTTCATATGATCTTTGAGCTTTGGTATGGCCAACCTAAGTGGTCTTAGGTGTGTGTGACGGACCTAGTTAATGCTTGATCTTAAGACATGTATATAAAAGCTTATTTGAGAAGCTTGTGTGTAGATAGAAAAATAGTGAGCTAAAGGTTGCATGTAAGGGTAGAATAAGGTCTTATAGACCACATGAGGAGTGGAGACTATGAGTGACCTATAGAGGCTAGAGTGAGGTGTATGAGGTCCTAAAGACCATAAAGAATGTGTCTTATTTGAAAATTTGAAGGTGTCTTGCAATGAAAGGCAATTTGTGCATACCTATAAGAAGGTGGAGGAAGAGTGAGTGAGCATGCCATGACAATTTTGTGAGTCTTCATGAACAACAAAGGAAGGGTATAAAGGGCAGCTGATGTTTGAGGATCAGAGTAGTTGAAGAGGTTTGAGATGATGATGATGTGATGATATATCAGAGATAGAGAGAAGACCAAGAACAAAAGAGAAGAAGAGAGAAGTGCAAAGAAGTCCACCATTTGTTGAGATTACAACAAGAAGAGGTGGAAAACATTCTCAGGTGGTTGAGTTGGTGCTTAGTCTTCCTTGTGGAATTGGTGCTTCACTAAAACCCTAGGGGTTTGGTGCCTCCTTTTAAGTTGGTGCTTGCTAAGTCAGGTTGGTGCTTAATAAATTAGGGGGTTGGTGCGGTGCTTGCTAAAGTCTAGTTGGTGCTAGATAAATTGGGCGTTGGTGCTCCTTGTGGAGTTGGGTGCTTCACTAAATCTTGAATTTTGTTATATATATGTTGGAAATATTGTCATTGATGTCAAAGGCTTAATCATTGATGTATTTGGTTAACGGAATCGTGTAACGGATGTTGACGGAAATGTTAGAAAGTAACGGAAATAACCAGCAGTATAGAAGGGCAGAAACCGAAAGTTTAAATACATGAAAAGAAGCGTTTTTGCATAAGGATTATCATGGTATAAGCGAGATATACACAGCTGTACATAAGAGAGAGATATCAACATTTTAAGGTGTTCATATGCCATGTTTTATGGTGAAAAAGAAGATTTAATGATGGCTGACAGCGATTTAATGATGACAACGATTTGTCTAAGGAGGGGTAGTGCTCCTATCAAGTGGTTAATTGCATTGTTTAATGTGCATTTAATAATTGTTATGGGCTGCATTAATTATTTTTGGTTTTAGCCGACTAGTGCACTTAATGAAGTTGTGTTAATTAAATAATGGAAATGTTGTGTTGGTTGGAACGATGTGTCTTTTCGAAAGGATGTGAGAATGATATATAAGGAGATGGAATCATTTGATTTAGGCAAGCAATTTGAGTGCTTCTTCATTCAAGTTTAAGGGAGAGAAGAAGAACAAAATATGAAATATAAAAAGGAGTGAAGGGCAGATTTATTTTTAATGAAGAGTTGCAGCGATTTATATATGTGAAGGGACTGAAATAAATAAGAAGAATATTCTTAGCAGCATTTTTGTTCTATCATCTGTTGAAGCAGTAGCAACATAAAATATAGGAAAGAGTTTGTTTTTCGTAAGGAAGGTTGGTGCCTTCATATTCGAAGAGATCGGTGTCTTTTGCTGAGTTGGTGCTTAGCAAGAAGGGGTTGGTGCTCTTGTAGGTTGGTGCCTACACAATTGTAACTTGGGGATTGGTGTCTCTCGTAGGTTGGTGCCTACAAACATTTGAGAAATATAATAAAGAAGATTTTCTTTGTAGTTTTCTCCCGAAAGGGTTTCCACGTAAATTTGTGTCTATTTGCAGTGTGTTGGTTTGCTTTGCATTCATTGATTGCTTTGATATATTCATTGTGAAATTGATTAATTATGATTACAAATCTGAGATTAAGTGTTAAATTTAAAAGAATATCATAATACTGATTCACCCCCCCTCTCAGTATTATCTTGTGCTTAATCATATAAGCAAAGTTCAGTGGGTTTTCTTCCCCTTGAGGGTTTCCCACTTAAACAATGTGGTCATGTGTTCTCTATTCTTGCATGCTCATGTGAATGTTTGATAAGTTGCTTTGATGGTGTGCTAAACTAAGTTTACATTGCTCATATGATGATGGTTGGATGAATGTATAAAGATAATTGAAATAAAAGTTTGTAAAGACACTGATTCACCCCCCCTCAGTGATTGTGCTTCCAACAGAGGAGAGAGAAGTGAAAATCTGGAGACGAGAAAGCTTTTGCTGATGAAGAACTTGCTTCTGATGAATTCTGAATGAAGTTCCTTGGCCTGGACCACCTGTTGAACTGAAACACTATGATTGCATATACTTCCTCCATGATTTGCAATATTTGAGCTCATTATCAAGCATGGATTGAGTGTTTAGAAACTCTTCATGAGGTGTGCATTGCTTGAGATTACTACCACATCATAACTCACGATGACTCTTCCCATCATGCTCATGATGATCATTCCATTGATGATTTTGAATTCCAACAAAGATCTTGATGTTTCAGATCCCTCACGGACCTCAAGATGTTCTTGATTTCACTTGTTGTCCGAGTGACTATCTTTGATTTGTTCCTTGACACAATGTGATCCGAGTGATGTACCTTTCATGAATGGATTCAATCAAGATGACTCATTTCGGCTACAATTGGAAATAGTTGAACCACCCACCTTGCACCAAATTGTGCCATGAAGAGATCTCTCTAGAACTGGTACTTTAAGAGCCTGCAGAGTGTCTTGTTCGGGGGTTGCGGATGCTGAGAATTCACCTTTTTTGACAACTTACTATTTTTAGACATGCCCTGCCATGAACACATTATTTTTAGCAAGTGCACTTACATGTGTCGGATTGCAACGAAAACAATTTTGAAATCCTGGGTTTTATTCCAAGATTCTCCGTTCCAATTTTCAGATGATTCCTTCGTCCGGATGAGTGGGAAAATGAGATTTTCATCAAGAAGGGAAGAATATTGAAGGAAAACTCAATCCTCCGTATCTAAAAAAATCAGCCACCTCATCGTGTAAAAAATAGCTTGGATGAAAGTGGATTTTTCGAGGAACATTTGCTGCAAATTTCAGATGATTTCGCCCACTGAATCTCCATAGAAACGAAAAACAAATTTGCTATTCTTTTGCTCCTATGTCATGGCAGCCATTAATGGAGGTTGGAGAGGTGTCAACAACACTTTGCATGAAAAACCACTAATTTTTGTGAGGGGAAGATCTGGTGAAGTTTTCATGTGTTTTTGTGCAACTTTTGACCACATTTTGATTCTGACAGTTGCATGGAAGACCTGGGTGCATTTTTGTTTCCCCCTTGTCCCTTTGGGGGACAATTGGGACATTGGGACACCAAAGTGTGCCTTGGAGCAAGATGATGACATGTGGCAGCTTGAGGTTCAGTGAGAATGAGATGCGTTTAACTCCACTTTAACCCGACAAGCTTAACTTAACTGTAGGTGGGGGTTTGTGCTTGAGTTACACCATGCCAAAGGGACAGACACGACAAGGGGGACATGTGGGACACCAAAGTGCTCCTTGGAGCAAGGTGGTGACACGTGGCATGGTGGAAGTTTGGCTTAGTATGGATTTTAAGCTTCTCCCTCACTCTTACACACCTTAACTGAGCTTAGACTCAACTCGGGTTAACTAGACTCATGTGGAGGTTAGTGCTTGAGTTGCACCTAGTGCAAGGGGGACACAAGGGACACAGAAGGGCACCTTGCACCCGGTGGTAACACGTGGCAACATGTGGTGAGGGGGTTGGGAAAAACACCTGGGGGCTAGAAAATGCACATGCGGAGCTGTGTGAGGTCATATGAGGGTCCATGAGCTACAAAAAGGCTTGGGGCACACTTTCTTGCCCCCCGTGTCCGCTTGGGGACAATTGGGACACAAAAGTGTGCTTTACACCTTGTGGCGACATGTGGCATGGTGAAAAATTGACTTAGTATGGGAAATCATGACACCAGGAGTGAGTTTTCTGCCTCGGGAGCATGGAAAACTGTTTTGGGGTCAAACTTTATATGATTTTGACTCCAAATCACATTTCAAGATCAATGGAAGCATTCCCAAAAGCCAATTCTTTCTGCAACTCAAAATTTGTGGCCTTTTTCATCTGGAACCGAGAGGGGCAGCTGCAGAAGATTGAAATATCTCAGGAAACCATTAAGCCTTAGATGAAATTTGATATTTCCACCTCAGAGAATTCCAATAGCTTTCCAATGCCTATTTGATTGCCTTCTAACTCCTTTGGGAACTCCCAGAATCATTCGAAGAAGTTAGATTTCACTATTTTAGCTTTCATTCCATGCACCCAGAAACCCAATCTTGCACAAATTGCTCCTGAATGAGATTTTCTTTCACAGGCTTTCCTAAATTGCTTCAAACCTCCTAAATACTCTCCGACACCACCCTTGGGTATTTTAGATCATCCTTGAATGTTCCCGGAGGATGCAAACTAGCTTCAGAATGACCAAAATTGGCCTTTTTAGGCCTCTAGGAAGATTTATCTTTCATCAAACTTCACTGAATTCAATCATCAACTTGTGTAATCATACGTGGACACTGAAAAAAACGTGAAAACTTTATTAGGACTTTCCTTTGAGTTGGGTTGAAGGTTGAACTGAGGGTAGGATGGCCAGAGGAAGGGTGCACAGTGACCGAGAAACTTAATTTTCAATTAGGGGCTTAGTTGTCATGCTTCAACATTTTCAATTTTCATGCTAGCTATTTTGCATGACAACAAGGAACAAGGATTCAGATGAGACACACTTTGACAGGGTTATTTAGGGACTTGATAGGTTAGCTAATATGATGGGTCAGTTAATTCAAGCTATGCAAGGCATGAATGTGTAAAGGGCTCCAAACAGTGAAGGAAGCTCTTGAGGAGTGAACCATAACTAGCCCTATCAGAGAACAACCATTGGTTCTACTGTTAGGCCCTTCTAGCCTAAGTTTCTACGTAGAGAGGAAGCAATTTGGGAGCCAGAAATTCAACCTACCACAACAAATGATATTGCTGCTAGCTATGAAGAGTACAAGGTACTTCCTGGTGAGATTAGAGATGCCATATGCATCACCAATTTTATTAATTTGAAGGAAATCAGGGGTGAACCAAGAGTTGAACTTAGGCCACAAACTATTCAGAGAGACTTGCAACAGGCTTTAGGGAAGTTGTCACTCCCTTCCTTTGTTGGATCTAATAAGATTTCTCCCTTAGAGATGAGGAGAGAGGAAGAAATCGTGGGGCATGAACTGAAGAAAGAAAAATTGAATTTGCAAGAATGTTTTGGGGTGGAGTTCCAAGAAAACCATGTTGAGGGGCATGAACATAAAAAAAGGGCTTCACCGGTTGCTATTATTGATTTTCAGTTTGCTCGAATTTTCAGAACAACCTATGGGAAACAAATAGACCGTGTTCATGACTTTAGCAAGAATCATGAAGATGTTTTATTGTTTTCTACTGTTTGCATGCTTTAACAAGATTCACTTGTTGAATGTGAAGAGTTCAAGGTGAAGAAAAATGTTGATCCTAACTCAGAAGGTTTGAGTCACAAGGTTGGGGATGCTGAAGATATCTCAACCAAGCTTCATTTGGCAAAGGAAGGTGAACAAGTTGAGGACAACCAACTGTATGAAAGTGTTGTGGATTTGTTACTTCCTACTAAGTCATTTCAAATGTGTGGTCATCATGGACAACATAGTGGAAATGATGATATAGTGAAAAACACTTTGAGTGGCAAAGGTCACATAGTTCTGTTCATACAAGTTCCAAATTGTGTGAACATGAGAGTTTGGGATCCTTATATTTGCAGAAGGGACTTGTAATTGCTTGAGGGCAAGCAATTCTGGGAAGGGCAGACTGTAATGTACCTTTTTCAAAATTAATTGATTTTGGATACCCTAAGCCTATTCTTTTCATTTCATGTAGGCTAAGTGCAATTAACGAGGGAAATAAATGATTTTAAGTGATCCAAGGGTATTTTATATTTTAATTGGAAAAAGGACGCTTAAATTATATTTTAGTAAGTGGGGCCAAAAAAGCAGAATTGGAGTCAATATATTATATTTCCGATATGGGGCACCAAAAGGAGAAGTGAATGTATGAGTAAAATAATAATAATATAAGTGAAAGAGTGCACGAGAAATTAAATAATAATTAAATAATGAATTTCCAACATGGGGCACCAAGGATATAAGTGTTTGCATGGGCATCGAGCTTATATTTTTAGGATGGAGTGCTAACTTTGGATATGCCAATTAAATAATTTTTAATTATTTTAAAGCATGCATGTAACTCCAAAAGGTGGTGCCAACTTTAGGAAGAAGGCCTTAAAAGTTATAAAAACAGATTTTGGGGATCATTAATATCTCATCTTGGAAATTTATCAACTACTTCATTGTTGTCTACAAGTAGCTTTTGCTTCTACATTAGTAATAGAGGACAAAAACCGTCACTTACATACATATCTGAGGATGGAAACCCTCATATTTAAGCTTAGCAATTCCATCCAGGAATTGCAGTGATCTTTCAGAGTACAAATATTTATCCAGTTCAGCTAGGGCATCATATTCAGGGTTGTTTTAGCATCTAGAACAGACAAAGTCCAGCCAAGGATTTCTTCAAACAAACATCTACAAGGCCTACTGGACACTTCCAAAGTTGGACGTCCACCCTTGGGAGATTGATTCTATGTTGGGCGCCACATCTGGAGATTTTTTGCAAGGGTTTCAGCTTGCATATTTATTTCTTGCAGCCTTCTACATATCTAGATCATCAAAATTGAGTCAGTAATTGTATACAGATATTCTGATATTTTACCCTAAAGGTGATTTGAAAATACATAAATAAAAGTTATATTTTGTCTGCATATTGGAGTTTTGCTGTTGTTTTCTATAAAAAATCAGTTTTTTGTTGCATTCATAAAAGTCCAATTTTTCAACTGCTGCCCTAGGGTTTGATAAAATATTCAGATTTGTTAGACATTATTTACCAGGGATCTTACATTTGGTTTCTTCATTTCTTTTGGTTTTCATTATTATTCAATAGAACAAGAGAAAATCTTTGCTTAAATTATAATGCCCCTCAACATGGTCTTCTTGGAACTCCACCCCAGAACCTTCTTGGAGATCCGATTTTTCTTTCTTTGGTTCATTCCCCACGATTTCTTCGTCTCTCCTCATCACTAAGGGAGAACTCTTATTAGATCCATCAAAAGTAGGGAGTGACAACTTCCTTAAAGCCGGATGCAGGTTTCTCTGATTAGTTTGTGGCCTAAGTTCAACTCTTGGTCCACCCCTATATTCCTTTGGATTAAGAAAATTGGGAGGGATATCGCATCTCTAATCTCACTAGGAAGTACCTTGTACTCCTCATAGCTAGCAACAATATCATATGTTGTGATAGGTTGAATTTATGCTTCTCGAATTGCTTCCTTTCTATGTAGGAAGTTAGGCTGGAAGGGCCTACTAGTAGAACTAATGGCTGTCCTATGAGAGGGCTGGTTATGGTTCACTTCTGAAGGATTTCCCTCACTGTTTGGAGCCCTTCGCACATTCGTGCCCTACATAACCTGGATTAACTGACCCATCATATCAACTAACCCGTCTTGAAGAAAACTGCCGAAGTGTGCCTTCTCTGGATCCTTGTTAACCATGACTTTTGGCTGTTCTGGAGCTTTCCTTTTCTCTGTTTGGAGGTACTTGACTTCTTTGTCATTACCTTGCACGAAGTTCAAAGCTGTATTATTTTCTCTTTTTTTTGCCTCTTCCACAAGTTGGGAGGAAATTTGCTTTGATACCACTGTAATAACCCTATCAAATAACTTTAGATAAATCTGGGTATTTGCACGAAACCCTAGGGCAACACTATGAAATACTAACTTCTATGACAGCTGCAATAATTTGATTTTGTAATTAAAAACACACACAATATGTAGGAAAAAGAAACTTTATTTATTTATTTCAAATCAACTTTAATAAAAACACTAGAATGTTTGATTACAATTTTTCTCATAGAAGATAAGAACATGCAAATTACTATGACTGAAAACTGCTTCCAGATGTGGCACCAGTATTGAAATTTGTTCCTAGAGGGGGACATCCTAGTTGTAGTTGATGTTCTAGATGCTAAAACAACCCTGAATATGATGCCCTAGCTGAACTAGATGAATACTTGTACACTGAATGATCACTACAACCCCTAAATGAAATTGCCAAGCTTAGATATGAGGGTTTCCGTCCTTAGATCTGCGTGCAAATGAGGGTTTTCGTCTTCTATTGCTTATGCAAAAGCATAAGATAGTTGCAGAAAATGAATTAGTTGATAAATTTCTAAGATAATTGATAATAATCCTCAAAATCTACTTTTATAACTTCTAAGGCCTTCTTCCAAATTTGGCGCGCCCTTTTGGAGTTACATGCATGCTCAATAAACAATATAAAATTACTTTATTCCCTCGCCAATGTTGGCGCCCCATCCAAAAATAGAAGCTTGATGCTCATGCAACCCATTCTATCTTTGGCGCCCCTAATAATTTTTTTTTATTTAATTATTATTCCATCTTTGGTGCCCCCACAATAGAAGTTCATCATTTTATTATTATTTTATCCCACTTCTGCTTTTTGGCCCCCACTTATTAAAAATCTAATTTAAGTGTTTTTTTCCAATTAAAATATAAAAGTACCCTTGGACCGCTTATATTAATTTATTTCCCTTTTTAATACCCCTTAGCCTATGGAAAATAATAAGAATAGGCTTCGGGTATCCATAATCAATTAATTCTGAAAAGGTGACATTACAATAGCTATGGAATTGATCTCAATCCAAGGTAAAAATAGAACATGGATCATTTTACTTGTAATCTTTAACTTCTGCTAGTACTTGCGTAACAATTATGTATAGACTCATAACAACATGGGGCATATCCAAGGGTCAACTGGTTATAAATCAGTGTTATGCGGGGACACTTCCCCTAGATTTTGGTGGTGTCTTGGACGTTCTGAACATTTTGGGGACTTAGGGACTTGGAGGGGATGTCCCCTTTTTTAAAAAAAATATTTCAAAAAATTTCTGCTGTTATACTTTTAAAAAGCTGTAATTTTTATTAAAAACATTGGATTATAATCTCTAAAGTACCCAAAATACATCAAATACAGTTTAAATTCCTAAAGTTCATTGAATAAAGTTAGAATATTTAAATATTAAACTTTATATATTATTTTAATAGCCATCCCCCTACCATCCCCAAAATTTGGATTTTTTTTGCCATCCTAGAAACCCCGTCTCTCCGTCCCCTTGTCCCCACATTCCCGAGACTTAGATAACTATGGTATAAATATTAAGAATGTAACTTAACATTACTCCAGACAGTGTTAAAGGTGGTCCATTCACTCACCAAAGATTTACCAAACAAAAGAAATCATGGTGTACACGTGTATCATAATCTGATGGTAGGATATGGGCCCTGTTCTTTTGGATCGGTCCTTGATAGTATGATACGTGCTATCAAATTTTGGGAGAAACTCCTTGCACAATTGGCAGTACTTCACCCAAAGACGTCCCAAGTGACGAAAAGAAACTTGCAGTTTATAATTTATATGTGGATCATTTTTTTAAAGTATGATATGGGCCCATATACTCTACCATAGATTTACCAATCTAGAGAAATTTACAGTGTACATGTGGAGCATTTCCCTATAGTATGATATGAGCCTGTACATGTAGATCATTTTCCAACAGTAGGATATGGGCCTGTACATGTAAATCATTTTCCAATAGTATGATATGGGCCATCAGCTTTGGGGAATGATTCCTTTCACAATCGACAATATTTCACCCAAACATTTACCAAGCAAAACAAAGAAAAGAAAATGCAGTTTACATGTGGATCATTCACTAAAAGTATGATATGGTCTCTCGACTTTAGGGAACAATTCCTTGCAAACTGTTCTGCAATGGGTCATAAACCACTTGTTTGTAGCCAATGATGGTTGTTGACAGTCCCTCTACGCATAACCCATGGTGATTGACCTAGTGTTCGTACAGAAGGTTCCTAAAGTTTCTCAGAAGGTGCTGCTGAATAAGTTTAGGAGCCTTTTGCATCAATATGGTAATATGGGGTCTGAATTTTTTGGGCTCTAATTAAGCTGTTTAGGAGATTACATATTAAATTATCAATAAATATTCTGGCGGAAACTCATTTGAACTCAGACAAAATCAGGCTACCACTTGACTATAAATTTCTGAAGTAGGTGCTGTAAACTCTTTGCCCTATTTTTAAAGCAGCTGCTGACTACGTCCCTCTTAAAAAGTAGTTTCTTAGAGTTTTATTGAATAGATCAAAGTTTTTCAGTTGATGAAGTAATCATTGGCCGCCTGCAGCGTTATTGTTGGAATAATCACAGAAATTGAAAAGCATGCTCAAGCCTGACACATTGCTCCGCTTATTATATTTGTGGCATTTATCACATTATTAAGACTCAAAAATATAGATAAGTGCAAAAATCATTATGTATCAAAGCTAGCTGACATCTGTCCTCTCCCTCTGTATAGGGTTTAGCCACCTGATGAACCACACCCTGGGGATCAAGCAGGTGGTAATGGCAATTAAAGACGAAGGATCCATATGTTCTGTTATTGCGAAAGGGAGGGGTCTTTGTTATGGTAACTGCTGGGTGGAAGCCACCTCACCCAATCCATTTCCCTCACTCACTGAAAAGAATCAAGATAATACCTGCAATAGAAATCGAGCAGAAATCGGTGCAGAAGTCTGTCCAACTTTGCACAAGTAAGGATGCATTATTGAGTGCCCCGTCTTCTTTTTCTGGTTGCTTATGTGGCTTTCATAATGTGTATTTGGCTTCACGTTTTTCTTGTTTTCCATTAATTTTATTGTGAAGTCAGAAGATGGCTTCTGCTTTGTGAGCTTTGTGTTTGTGCAGCCAAGCCAACCTTCAAGGGCGCTCACTGCTATCTGTATTATATCTCCAGCATCCACTAATGCTGCTCTTTCATTTATGATACTGGCTGTTTCAAGGATGCATTTTTTTCTTTTCCTTAGTTATATCAAGCCGTGTCACCATATATTCTGCTGTTGACAACAACCAAGTGTGAACAAACTATCAGTTTGGAGGAGTGACTAAAAATTGCACTAAAACAAATTGTATGTGTAAACTATAAATTGTCACGCAAACAATTCAACTAAGCCCCCAAAATAGGGGTTAACCTTATTTAACTGTGCTCAAGCACAAATTTAGGCTAGTTAAATAATAACTACATCTAGACTAATGTGAACACACCAACATCTTGATTTGATTTTGTCCCCTATATGTTGATCACTAACTCTCACATTGGAAGGGAGATTATCTTGGAAAATATATTCGAGTATGTCTATTGTAATGATAGGGCCATTTTAAATGCTTCCACTTTCTTCCTCGTAAATACATGAGATATGTTTTAACGTCATCTTTCCAAGTCTTCTCTGCATAAGCCTTTAGATCCAAGCGGCTCTATTGAGCTAAAGGAACTGACTGAAAACAAAGTTTGGTCACCCTCTCCCATACATTCCATCTTTAAGTCCTTTTTAATTAAGAGAATACACATTCTTAAAAATTTCCATGTCTGAGAACCATATGGAAGAGGCTTTAAATCATAGTTACTGAAGTCTTTAGGGCGGGGGACGACTATTAAAATATTTATTAATATATAAAAATAAAAATTAATATGTAAATATTTGAAATATAAATAAATTAAAAATGTTGATGTCCCCAAAGTGTCCCTGAAATTCAAGGGATGTCCTTTTTTTTGGCAAATTGGGAATTTGGGGGGAATGTTTTTTCTGTCCTCTAATATCATACATCTGGAATAGTGCCAGGTTGGGGAGGTATCCTAGTGTAACACTATATAAAATTGAATAGACTTTCAACCTCTTGTTTGTCTAAACACTTCCCTCTAATTTCCACGATCCTAAGCTTGTTTTTTTTGTATGCTGTCCATACCTTCTTTTCTCCCAAATCTAAATACTATTCCATTTGGGTTGGCATTTTTTTTTACCAGGCTCTTAGGGGAATTTTAATTTTTCTTCCATCCCCATCCATAAGATTTTTCTTTGTAATTTCGCTCTACTAGTTTCCTTGGCACTTGGAATAAAGACATTGTGTATATTGGACCTGCTTGTAGACTAAGTAAGTCACAAGGTTCTACAAACTTACTAAATACGACCCCTTGAAATTCGTGCCGTTTCATGAAAAGTTCGTTGAGCAGAAAACAATTGAGGGAGGAAGTCTAAGAAAACTAGGGCACACAAACACAACACAAAAAATATAGCACAAACCAAGTGTAGGAGGGAGTTTTGGAGGTCTAAGTTGGAGGTTTTGAAATCTGAATGGCATGAGAAGAGTAGCAAGCACACTAAGGCTCAAAGAAGAGGGGCAAGTCGTGGCAGAGCACACTGAAGTGCTCTACAATTTGCAATCATGGTGGTGCAACTGTAAGCCAATAACTTGTAGGCTATAATTTGGAGTAGGTGTGACAAATCTGGGAGTGTGGAGCCGAGGAGTTGCAACTTGCACTTACAACTTCTAATTGCCATTGGTGTTGATTGCAGAGAGGTGTTCCAGTGGTTGACTACATGGAGAGGAGCCCGAGCTGCAAAGAGGTAGGTTTTTTTTAAGCTGTTTTGGTTTGACTTTGTTTTTATTTATTTATTATTTGGTTTGTTTTATTTTTTATTTATTTTTAATTTACTATTTTATTTTGCTTTTATTTATTTTAAATTTTGTTTTAATTTATAAAAATTCATATTTATTATTATTTTTTAAGTTTTAAAATTTTAATGAATTTTATCTTTATTATGCTTTTATTTATTTTAAATATGTTTTCTTTTTTATTTATATTTATTTTGTATGAATTTATATATTATTATTTAAAGATTAACACACACACACACACATATATATGTTTAATTATATTATTTATCCTTGTTATAAAAATATATATTGATATACAATTTTCATATGAAAATTGTAGATCCGTGGCTACTAAAAAATCGTAACCTGAGGGATGGAAGCATGTCACATGGACACGAACAAGGAATGAAATCAAATGCAACTTATGTAACAAAATTTTTATTTGCAATTTAACTAGGGCAGTGGACCACCTACTTGGCAGATCATCTAGGAATGATTTTCATTGTCTGCAACAAATCCATAATGTCATCTAGTCTTCTGGCAATAACCAGTGCATGCCCTCGCCCTACTCTTCTAGGCGACATCTTGTTTTTGCAAACTTTGATCTACTTCACACCTCCTTGCAAGCCCATGCAGATCATGTCTTCCCTCATAATGTGAGCTTCAGGAAATGGTTCTTATAATTCCACACACGCTTGAGAGTTTTTTGGTTCCATGCCATAATTCCAAATGGCTGCACCAACTCTAAAGGGTCGTCTTGATTCAAAACAATACTGCAGATTGTCCTAAAACACTGACTATGCTTCACCTAGAAATATATGCAATAACAATCCTTACACTCCAAAATAACAACATAGTATGTGCATGCACAAACTATGCAAAAACACTTTGATGCCCAAACAACTACACATAGCTGAACTCAACTTATTCCTTTATCATATTTTTGGTTTATGCAAGATTGTGTGTTAACCTATATGCTCCTGCATCAGATTTACCCAGTACACTATTCCCAACTTATCCAGTAAACTCTTTGCTGTCTTTTCATTAGATTCATTCAGTAAAACCAAGTTTGATAAACGAAGTCTAATAGATCTTTTAGCTTTCCTATCAACCTTTTCTCACTCTTCTTGTTTCATTCCTACAGGCACTTCTATTGACATGACAACTCATTGATCTCTATCTGTCAAGAGATCTTCCATTTTGAGCTTCCACAACTCAAAGTGTTGTCCATTGAATTTGTCAATTTCTATTTTTTGTGCTTTTCGACATTTTCTATACACAAGACTTCAATGGTGCAAAGCTCCCACTCAAACCAAACACTTTTTGCAGGCAAATCCAAAATTCAATGCACAACCAGGGTTTGATACCGGATCTTGGGATTTTGACCATTGAGCAATAACTTAAACAGAGGAGAGCTTTACTGGACTATCCTATAAATTGTAATTGAAATGGCACACAAGATTCTAGGCACAAGCTTTCACCTAGGAAAACCCTTTCCAATCAAACAAAAACCAACACAATAACCTTGTTCTTATTGCATTAACTTGAACCAACTTACAAATACAATACACAACCCTCAAGACACCAAAATAATCATAAAGTAGTCCATGCACTACAAAGTACAACTACAATACAATACAAGCCGTATCGTCCACGCACTAGACCGTGCAAGAATATCTTAAGTTATATTCTCACTTACAAGAATATGCCTATTACCATTCCTAGATTTGACCGTCTAAGTATAACCAATAATCACTCAAGTTGTTGCAACCGTTTCTCAGTATGCACTCCTAAGAGATAACCAACATTTAAGCTAGCTCATGACTCCAAGCACCAGAGAAGCTACAGATTCCTTATTGACCGCTGAATAATGCTCCAGCAATTGCATCAGAGTATTATCAACACGTTGCTATGCACCTCTAATCGACAAGTCCAATCAGTCAAGTGTTGACAACACATCATATCTTGCACTCTGATGATGCACAAACCCGCTGCACACCAATAATGCACAAACCCGCTGCACACCAATAAGGCAAGGTCCAATGTGCATAGCCCAAAGCTGTTTACAAATGTTGTAGCGACATTGCACAATGCCCATGTGCCCATATACTTGCGCACATGTTGATGCACAAATTTTCCTTGCACAATAGCGCAGTGCAAGCGTGCACAACACTAACATCTACGCATATATCCTTGCGCAAACCAATGCAAAGTTGAGACATTCTCAATATGTAAGACTTCTCACACTTGCCACAAACGCACTAGAGCCTCACAAACTCACAACCAAGCAAGACAAACCTTGCTCATATACCAAATGATGCAGGTTAGGGTGAGGGCGAGGGTGTCCAATGAAGCACAACCTTTCCCCACAACCTACACTCACTCAAATGGGCACATACACAACACCCATTGAGACTTGGACTCAAAACTCAGAACTGACTTCACCACCTAGATAACTCTTAAAATATGCTCTATTGAAGTACAATGCACGCTAAAATGAAAAGACACTACATATAGCCTCTCAATGGACTGAACACTCCCTCTACAACTTCTAACTGATTTGTTGCCCAAAAAACTCTCCATCCTTTAGGAAAAACTGATTAAGGAATGGTTTTTCCGTTTTGCTTCCTCTTCCTCTGAATAATGTCTTCTCTGCAAGGTTTCGGGGGCATCATTTGAAAAATTCCCATTTTCTTAATTACAACTAGCAACACATGAAATTCTCCATTTCTTGACTTGTACCTGTACACACTTGGAGATCTAACAACTGATTTGTACCAAAAGACTTTGTGGTTTCCCATGTGCATCCACAGTCTTACACAAAAGTCAAATGCTGTGATATATTACTTATCGCATTCACACCATACCTTATCATACAATCCCCACCCTCAGTGGACCGTCAATAGTCTATCACATTGCATGAACCTCCGACCCACTCTCTAAATGCAATATGGTGCCACATGTCTTGATCTTGCATTTTATTCCGATGCAAACCTATGGCACAACTCGACTCTCACCTGCAGAGTTCCATATTGCAATATCCTCATGAATCATGATCACACATCATCAAAAATCATGTTCATTGCACATTTACAACACTCCAATCAAGGTAACCGAAGAATCTTTATGGGCCATGTTCTTTGTGTGAGCTACAAAACCAAGTACGCTTAAAAAGAGCTGATACTATATATTTTTTGGATAATGCAAGATTGCTTGTGAATCCAAATGCTCCTGCATCAGTTGTATCATCAGTGAATAGTCAATTTGTTTGTTCACGACACATTAGTTAAAAGAACTTGTACACCTGGAATTAATCTTTTGCAAAACTTGATCAACAGTTTTATTGACCTATAGTTCTCAATTCTTAAGTCATGGTTGAAAATAGTTGTTTGTCCGCACAGCTTATCATGAATTATCCTTGATGATACAATTAATAATATATTATAGAGTAATGAACTCCATGTGCCATAGGAAATAACCTTGTGCAAAACTTGATCAATGGTTTTATCGACCGGTAGTTCTAAATCCTAAAGCATGGATGAAAACATGAATTTTGCTCTTACAGTATATTATGGATTATCCGTAAGTGTATATAAATATTATATTATAGAGTGATGATTGAAGGTAAATAGTACATTCACTACAATCTTGAATAATGATTAATAAATAGTAAATAGGACATCCATGTCTGTTACTAGCCTGACCATCAACAAATTTAAGACCAAGAGCAGTACAGTTTGTTGGTCAGACCTATACGTACAATAAATGATAAATTTTGTCTGTGAGTGTTTTCGAAGCTACTTGATCATTTTTAAATCCAGTTTAATACTGGGCAGGTAATCTAAATGTGGTGACAGACACATTTAATAATTTTTAGGGATTTGTAGAGATGCTGTAGCTCATTGTATAGGTTTGACCGGTAATAGGTCATCCACGTGTTTTTCTACTTATAACACTTTTGTTTCCCTTCTGTAATCACAAAAATTGAATTGGCCATCTGTTATTCCAGCATCTATGGTTTTGGGTAAATGTTACTAATCTGCTGTAGATGTATGCAGGTCTTCAGGGTTTCTTCTTCCCTTCGTATCAGTTGATGCCCGCAGACCAATGTTGGACAAATATGGAATCTACCTGATTTCAAGCGAATTCTATACCAAATGAAAGTGTTGGAATTGGATCAAGGCACGTCTCAATTTCTTTGGGTGATTTTTAGCTACATAACTTAGTCGGAAAACTTTTAGCCTTTAGGAAATTTGACGAGTCCTATGGCATTCTATTATTATTTCAATGAACATGCAATGATCCTTTACGTTTCCTAGTTTTTATATTTTCCACTTACTGGGGCAGCCAATCCTGATAAAATAAAAGGCTTTTTTCAAATTTCCATCTTTTTACTTTTTGATATCTATAGTATGTGTTATGTCCCATGGGCATTGCTGCTTTCCTCGTCCATATTTGCTTGATGTTGCATCTATTTTTTCAATTTTCATTTGCCTGTGCTTTATTGCAGAATAACAAAACATCATTCTTCAGCCGATCCCATGTGATTGTACGCTGATTTTCACAATAGTTTTTCTTCCACGTCTCTGTGCTTCTGGTCTAGTGTTTTTTGTAGTTCTGTTCTTGTGTTCTTCGAATGCGAGCATGAAGCCTTATTGCTTATATTAAGTGAGCGATATGGAGCACAATAAGAATCATACTAGTCCAGTGCTTGTTTGATATGGAAAGTGATTGTTAAAAAGGAGCAAGGCAGCAATAGTGAAATATAAAAGCTTGTATTCTGCTGGCAAATGATGCACATTCATAATTACAAGTGTTGAGGACCTTAAAGATCTTTTACGAAACTCATATGGCTACCAAATGCGTGTCAATGTTTACAAGCTTTGCTTATGCATGAGAAGTGTTATTAACAACTCATGTTGGGGCTAACTATTCTGATTATGCTAATAATTATCCTCTAATTTAGGAAGATATCCTTACCATTCTTCACAACATAGAAATCATTGGTTTCAATGCATTTACAAATGAAATAAAAGAATTTTGATGGTATATCTTGGAAGATATTGGCACTTGAATTGTTGATGACAATATTTTGTGCTTGCTATTCTCTATTTGTTAAAATATGGAATGACAACTATTTGATTATCATGTAACTATGCTTATAGTTCTATAACTGTTATTTGATGTATTAGAGCTATTGTTGTACTTGCCTGATTTAATGAATTTGACAAGGGGTTTCCTAGTCACATTCACATGATGTTTCTAGCCTATTGAATGCGTTTCATTCTCCACCTGTTATTTTTTGATTGAGATTATTGTATCTGTAAGAGGACAGTCGATTTCATGATTACTTATATGTAGTGAAATCTTTTGCAGGTTCTTGTTGTTGGAGGATTGCTAAAAGTCGAAATCCAACAGTTTTATTGTCATCATTTTTGTCGTCTCCTTGGCCATATATCTGAATGGCACTGATGCTTCTATGAATGCTCCCAAATCATCAATTAGGTCAGAAGATCGAATAAGCCTTATTTTGTGACAAATTTCATCCAGTTAGAATGCATTCCTTTGTCTGTCAATCTTCAATTCAACAAATGTTTTGGTCCTGCATGCTACTCAACCCTTAAAACTATCGGCTCAGAGTGGGAAGTCTGAATAGGAGTTCAGGAAAGTTTAGGTAATTTATTGTTCCTATTGTGACTGGGAATGTGAATGAAGTATTTTTTTTTTAAATTTATTCGCCATGATTTTTTTTTTTTGTGAGTAGAAATATTACTGCAATCAATGATAAGGATAAATGTTCTGGTTCAAAGTAATGCAGGACAACTTTATTGCAAATAGAATATTACTGCAGTCAATGAAAGGATAAATGTTCTACTTCAAAGTATTATACAATACAACTTTACATAATATATCCTTATCACATGCTATGTATGGGAATAACAAATAAATTTAATTGTTTTCATCTTCTGCATTCATTGTCAACTTCAACTTTCTTTTGCAACTAGGACTGATTCTAAAATCAATGTAAGGATGGATGTTGCGATCCAAATTTTATATACAACACACATTAGATCTGCTTATGTGGTTTCACAGTTTGCAGGAGTTGAGGGAAAGTCTGGGTAGTTTATGCTCGTCACTAGTGTGATTGGGAATAACAATAAAGTTCATTTATTTTATCTTTCTGATTTGGTATGAGTTTTCTTGCAAGTAGCAGTTCTGCAATCAAGAAAGTGGTAACACGGATTTATGAAGTATTGCTATTGTCTCTATTCAGTTGTGAATCTGTCATGAGAATAAATAATATTCAAAGTCATGTTTGTTTTGCTCTGCTGATATCTCGGTAAAGGTTATCAAGAATAATTGTGAACATTTAGAGAAACACATCAATTCCTCTTGATATTGCATTCTTGTTCTACCTGTGATATTTTTGGTATTGTGTTAGTATAAAGCATGAAGAGGGTACTACCATATGGATGTATTTGCAGAATAGCACATTGAGGGTAGGTTATATTAACAATATAAGGTGTCGTTTCTAACCAAAGCACCAATTAGGATTTATTTTAGTTGCAACTAATTTCTTTCCTTAACAATATAAGGATTATCATTTCTAACCGAAGCATCAATTAGGATTGTTTTCTCTGCAATTATATTTCATTATTGATTTCTATTTTTTGATCAGCCAAAAAAGAGGTTCAAGGACTTACTATTTTATATATTTAATATAATAAAAAGCCCTGTGTATAGGGAGAGTTTCGATTACAAAACAAACCATCTGTGATGGTATAGCTAGTAGGAATTACAATCGACAAAAAGAGAACTTATATAGATCTATTTAAGCTCCTCATCCGAAGAACTAGTTACCATGACAGTGGCAGCGTCGACATTCCTCGCTTCGTCCTCGATAATCAGTGCAGCCAAGGAATTGGCTAAGTTGGAGGCCTCAAAGTTCTCAGTAGGAATGTGTAGAGCAGAGCAAATAGCATTGATATTTTTACCTTGTTGAACGCTCTCCACGGCCATGTTCTTCATGAGTTGACACAATTGGTCCAATTTTAGTCCTATATCAAACCAAAGTTGCTCTAAATCTTCATAGATAGCGTAAACATTGCTGGCACTGAGCAAAATCGTCTAAATGCTGATTATCTGTGTTACTTTCAGGGTGTCCAGACGAGGGCTTGACTGACTTGGATCATTCTTAACTTTTACGACCTCTTCCACAGCAGCCGTGTCCCCCAACCTAGTAGAAAGTTGTGCCCTCAACAAGTTGTTAGCCATCCATCTAAGAAGCTTAGGGTCTTTGACTCCATTGATGAGCACTTGCTGCCAATAGTCCATGGCCTCCTTAGTAGTAATTTTGGTTCCCTTGTCTATCAAATGGCCTGCATTCAATAGTTGTCTAAGCTTAAGATCATTTACCGGGCCGAGGAAGGAATAATGAACATCTTCAATATTGAAACGATGCACCAAAATCTCCTGCATCTCCTTGGTAGTGTTGCTTACAGTAGCCTTTCCTTTATTTTTCGCGCGACCTTTTCTCCATTTCACCATTGTAATTTCCTTTCACCATGTAGAGAGAATGCCAGCTGTATGGGAGGGATTTAAGGAAATCTCGATAAAATAAACTTCCTTGACACCTATCCAAATCTATACTCATGCGTCTCTTAGATATTCTAATAAAGGCAGGTGAGTTGTAATAATTGTGCATCGTCTTCATTAATAGGATGTGGAGGCCACCTCATCGGCCACACGAGCAATGGAGATCATACCATCCGTTTTAATTATTTCACCTGCTTTTTCCATAATGTCCACCGTGTCCAACATTAGGGGTCAGCTAAAATTTAGTTCACTCCCAAATTAGCTAACCAGTCAATAACCTTGTTAGCCTCCCTAGGAATGTGTGAGATGTGCATACCATTAAGGGATCTAAAGCATTCTTCGACAATGTGATGAAGATTACAGTGTCTGGCCCAACCATCTTTAACAACATCGATGACCATTAAGGAAACTTGGCTAGGAGATTTTCCACTGTTTATCTTTGGCTATTTGAAGACCTCTCCACAATGCTTTGGCTTTTGCGAAGATGTTGGTGCAGACACCCCAAGCTTCGCAAAAACCAAGGATGGGTACACCATGGGAGTTTGAAAATACCACCCGCACCAACATTCCTCGGATTACCCCTAGAGGCTCCATCGAAGTTAAACTTAATGTAGTTGCTAGGGAGTAGTGCCATTTTGTTTGTCTTTTTAAAACTCCAACCTCCTTATCAGGGAATTTCATTATTGATTTTGATTAAGCAAAAAGGCTCTATTTTTATTTTCCGTTTTATGTTTCCTCTTCCTTCATTATTTTTCATTAAATATTTGTTAGTCATGTCCTTTGTTTTATAACAATATTGGGTGAAAAGAATTTGAATGTTTTTATTTTTGCATAAGATACAAGGGTGCGGGGGGAATATTTATTCTGTGAAGCTTAAAAAAGATGAAATACTAGGTTTTAGGGAATAAATTATAAACTATTTTATTTTATTAGATGAAAGATGATAATTAAAATAACGTTTATTGGTATTAGATTATTTTCATCTAATTTGACATTTGGTCAATTTCTTCTCGGATATTGTTTTTGATGTTCAAAGTTAATATTTGGAGAAGTAGAAAATATTTCCTCGAAACATGTGAAGAATTCAAAAAACAATTAACAATCAACAAGGAGTATTATTCTACACAAAGTCAACAAAGAAAGGAAATAACATGATGACAAACAGTAAATCACGTGTTATGATAATATTGAGTGAAAAAAAATTGAATATTTTTTAATTTACATTAAATATGTTGAATAGGAAATTTTTTATTTTGAGAAGCTTAAAAAGACAAGGTACTAGGTTTTATAAAATAAATTAAAAACTATTAACATTTTATTTGAGGAAAGGTGATATTGAAAATAGCTCATATAGTGGCATACAACTAATGTGTAAAAGAGAGAACTCAATGAAAGAAGAGTAAAATATTAGATTTTGTGATTCAAATATTTTGGTAGTAGTTTGTATGATGCATGTTTGTGCTTGTGAAAATCCTTTTAGATAATACTCGAAATAAATTAGATGTTTATTAACTTAGCTAGTCAGGGGAATGAATATAACATTATGAAATTGGAAGGGCTATTCATATTTTTTTAATGTAATGTGTAAATTAAAGAATGAAGTCCAAATATTATTATTATGGTCAATTTGATGCAAGATCTTTTGGTCTATCAATGGTATTAGAGCGTGTTGAGAGTGGACCCTGTGGATGTAAAGAAGATGAAATGAGATGGCTTTGAGGAAGAGATCAAATGTGAGAGAAGACCACACAACTAGGAGAAGAGTTGAAAATAAATAAATTTGTTACATGTTGGAAAGAGGCATGTAGGGAAAGTTTCCAATAAATGCATTGCTTTTCTTTGATTTATTCAAAGTTTTTTTTTTTTAATGTCAAAACATTATTACACTTGTATGAATTCTGTGAAGCCAAACATTCAACAAAAGTTTCTTTTTGAGATAAACTCAACCATAACATAGGGGCATGATCCACAAGAGGCAACACAATATATATTTGAAGATGGGATCTCTTGAGGGCCTTTTATATTTAGTATTATTCTTTTGGTGAAGTGGGATTGATATATGATGGACACTTAAACCTTTATCTTAGCTTTTAAATCTATAGGAAGATCTATTTTACATTATCAAAAAGCCATCTATTGTTGTTGGGTGCCATATCCAAATATGACTGAGCTAGCGTTGCTATAATATATGCGTATGTATGTTTGATGCATGTACTTATTATAAAAATGCTTCATCTGATGTTGGTATGAGGAGAGAGGAATGAAGAGACTTTTACTGAAAATGTGTTTCAAATAATAGAAAGGCATTCTCTATTCTTGTTGAGGTGTTGGAAGAAACATATTGTTGAACCGTGAAGACATGATTTCCTCTAATTAATGGACATAATTTTACATAATTAATGCATTTGTTAATAGCCAAGACATACCATCTCAATGTTGTTGATATGTAATGTACTAAAATGAGATAATATATGCCATTCGTTAACAATATTGATGCATAAACATCTATAGATTCGCTTGATCTTGTATCGACCAAAAATATTAAACTCTTAATTCATTTTCCTTTGGTTTATAGGTCTTAGGTTCTAAATATTCTCAATAATGGCGGGGTCTCAATGACAACATGGTCTCGACAATGGAGGGTCTCATTTTTGCTCTCAAGATTGACAAATGCCCCAACTCTTTATACAAAACGAACACACTTAATGATTTAATTATCCTTGGGTCTCTTTTATGCTTAGGGTTCATGGGATACCATTTTATCCTACCGAAAGAGATCGCTTATGTTTTAATGTTTGGTCACATTTTATACAAAGCACGTGTCCACTTATGATTGAAGAGCTCGGGTCAAACACTTAAAAGTGTTACGGGGGGTAACAGTTAGCAAGGACACTTCATATTATAAAGTGAGCCCAAGTGACTTGAATATGTGAGTGAGAATAATAATATTTGTTTATGAGAGCTTGTTTGTGTTAAAACCGATCCAAATTCTTCATTTGGTATCAAAGCAATGTGAAATCATTTAGGAGCTTCTTGTGCAAGATGGAGTTTTGATGAGTTTTCAAAGTGGAAACTCAGCTATTTTATTTTGTTGCTTCATTTCATGTAAATCTCCAATTTATTAATTTTATATCTTGTTTAGTTTGGTATAAGATTAGCTTGTTGCAAGTCGGATTTTTTGTGTAAAAGTAAACCGTTCAAGAGAGATGCTGGTAATCTAGAAAAGAAGCATTAACAAAGGAAGTGTAACAATGAGGAATAGGCATTTTCAGATGTGGAGAGATGCATCAACATCTTCTAAGAGGCATCTGAGTGTTTGAAAGAAACATGATAATAAGTGTTTCAAAGGGAGAACTGTACATTTCCAGCACGTAAGCCAAGTATTAACTTGACTGCATCTTTAACACTTTTTGGTGTAGTAGAGTGTTAAATCCATGCCACTCAATGAGAATATTGAGGAACATCTGGGTTATTTATTTTCTGCGATTTCAAAGCACAAAAACTATTTTTTTCTATTCACCTTACAACTTGGGCACTTTCGTATTATGTGTCAAATCCACAAACGTTCGTTTCATTTGAGATTGAAAAGAACGTTGAGGTAGTAGTTTTGTCTTCCAAAACAAGAAGAATTCATATTATTGCGCTTGCTTATTCGTATGGTTGGTAATTAATACACTTCAACAAGATGGAGCATTTCAAGAACATTTTACCAAAAGAAAGGAGAGTCAACACAAGTTTTTAGTTTTTAGTTGTCTCACTTTATCACTAGTTGATTTCATAATTTATGGTATAGTTCTTTTTCAAGGCATGTCTTCTCTTAGTCATTGTGTCATTTGAAATAATACACTTGTCTTCTACAGTAAATCACATATAGGCATATTGATTTATTAAAGTTTGTTTCACCTCTAAATGTTGATTAAAGACTGATATTCTTTGTTATTGAAGTCGTAATAATTTATTTAGATGTCTTAAATAGACTATTAACACTTAAATAGTTAGTGTGGTAAATATATGGTTGTCCAAAATTTTGAAATTTTTAAGTAAATTGGAGTCGTTTAGTCATCAAGTTTGCACACTACTTAGTTGAAGAGGAGTGTTTTCTCCCATGTTTGTACCGAGGGGGAATGTTAAAAATATCTTGTTTGTACTCACGTGAAACTGTGTTATTAAATAAGTGTATGAGAGTTTATTTATGCTAAATGATTAAAATTCATTAGTGACATAAAGTCACAATGTCAAATTTCCCTTTGGAGACTCCATGAAATGCATAAAGGCGAGGGTTCAAACGGACACGTGGAACACTTAGATCAAGCCTTCATAGATTTTGTGGGGGACAAAATCACTTCGAGAGCTCATTGAGTTCGTAGTAAAAGGGGCTTGTGATGTCAACATGTGCCCAAATCACGAATAGGGTATTAAAATCTCTCCGTTCACACTCGATCTTGTTTTGAAGATCTTACGACAGTAAATTTCGACTCTCATAACTTTCTCCACACAACACAATAGGATATGTTATTGTTATTAATGGAAAGATCTCAGGAAGGACTTTTACTTATTGGTTGTCTCACTATTGGGAAAGGCACGTGAGGGACATAGTTCACATCTAAAGATTTAAGGACCGTTTTTCTTTTTCTATTTTGTGAACTCAGAACCCATTAACAACTGATTCAATTGGGCATTCATTGATGGAGAGTGAATGTGTTTTAATTATTTAACTGAGGTGCTGAATAAGGGAGCACAATGGACACAAAAGGGGAAATAGAATTAGAGAGATCATTTGGTCAAGAAGAGGGAAAGTGTAGAGATGAAAAGACACATAACAAGGTAAGAAAAAAGGGTTCACCGTTGAGTAGTTGAGTGAAAAGTAGGTCTCTAAATAAATATGAACTTAAATAAATATGAATTTCTCTTCATTTTTCATTGAAATTTGTTTGGATGATGTTTCCAATTTCTCCACTAAACATGTTAAAGGAAAGGGTGGCTTATGTATCCTTCTTGATCCTAAGTGTGTTGAAATGGTGACTAAGTCTTGGACTTCTCCCTAGAATAGAGTTGCCTAAGTCATTTTGAAACATAACGAGCAAAAATTTGGTATATGTTTAATATATGTCTCAAATGACTACAGAGAAATAATTGAGCTACGAAACTAGTTGGCATTCAATTTAAGTAATACCCCTTAAATTATTGGAGGGGACTTCAACATGATTAAGGAAAAGGAGGATAAGCAAGGAGAAGTTCTACTAATATAGAAAGGAAATTAACATTTCCTCTGGTCCAAATTCAAAAGGATCCATAATACTTGTGATCCCTTGAACATAAGTAAGTCAAATCATAATGGCATTTAGCATACATGGTGTGACAATCAATTACAAGGTAAAAAAAGGTTATACTCAAGACTTGACAATTTTTATGTCAACTTGGAATCCTCCAATGTATTGGTGAATAAGGATTGAAATTGCATAAAAGTTCCCCCTTTCATTATCTTTGACTACCACCCCATATAAATGCAATTCTCCCTAAATGTTTTGAATGATCACAAGGAGAATACTTGGGAGGATTTTTCTAAGCTCAATATGTCACATATTCAAGAAACAGAATGCACTAACGGTATGAAAACAATTTGGAATATTGCCAAGACTTTCTCTCAATCTTTCTCCTCCATCCACAAGAGGAACTATTGTATGGAGGCTACCCAAAATTTTCTAAGATAATTTGGATAGGCTAAAGACACAAGGAAGAGAAAATAATGTAAGATTATTCAAGATCATCTCATTCATACTAAAGATAAATTGTAGAGGAGCCCTCATAATCTCTAACTTCTTGAAGAGGCGTCTTTCACTAAACATCAACACAGAGTGATGTAACAATATTTTTTTCAAGGGGGAAAAAATCAGATCAAGGATGAATTGGATTAAGTTGGGGATTAAGGGCACCAAATACTTCTTTAGGATTCAAAAAACCAAGTAGACAAGATTGAAAATTAAGGCTATTGACATTGGTGGAGTCCCTAGAGATCTATGAGATCAAAATAGATTTTTCTCCTTTTACTCTCAATTGTTTATCTGTGATGGTTCTAATTCACAAATAAAACAGAAAGCTATGAGCTAAAATCATCCCCAATAAAATATCTTCTTGTGATGCTACCTCTTTGGACAATGAACTCTCATTATATGAAATTTTATTCATATTTGACTCCCTAAAAGAGGGAAAGGTTTTCTGGGGTGGACAATTTCCCCGTTGAAATTTATAAATCCAACAAAGATTGGATTTCCCAAGAACTCTTAACGGTTTACCATGAACCTATTCAAACTAGCTCCCCTAGCCCCGAAATCAATTTAGGGGTTATTAAGTTAATTCTCGGGGCCCACAACTTATAAAGAATTGGAGTCTTATCATCATCTTGAAGGAGACCCACAACTTATAAAGAATTGGATTGCTTTTTTCCTTCCCACCTTTATTTCTTCTACCCAATTGAAATTTGTGTAAGGAAAATGCATCTTGGATAATTTAATAACTAGTTGGGAGGGTATGTATTGGGTGAACTCCACTTAGCAGAATGTCTTTATGTCATTGTTGGAACTCGAGAAATCCCATGCTATAATTGAATAAAGTTTTATTGAAACAATTTTGTAGGCCTTTGGATTTCAAGACATTTTGTAGAATGGTTAGTATTATTTTCTAGGAAGCCTTTGTTATCATGTAGATTAACAATGAGCTTAAAGAGCCTCTTGACCTTCAAATATCCATAAGACAAGGTTTCCCCTTTCTCTTTCCTTGTTTTTCATTGTTGTTGGAGCCCTTCATTACTTACTTGGAGAAGCATCTATCAGTTCTTATGTTAAAATTATTTCTCTCTATCTTACAAGGAATTGCTTCCAGTTATTATTTTTTAAAGATGATACAATCCTCTTCTTATTCCATGATGAAGAAAAATTCCAACAAATTGAATTTATATTTGGTATATATTGCTCAACTTCTTGCTCTAAAAATTGCTATTCACATTTTTTTGTGGTGGGGCGGTATGACTCTCCTCCTATGTGGTTCACCCAAACTAGTTGGTCATGGGAATGTCTTAATGAGATTGTTACATACATTGAGATTTATTTCACACTGTAGGCGGTCTTGGTGTCTGATACAATCAATAAAAAAATTCCAAATGATATAATACTTGTTGACCCTTCTTGGCAGAATTCAAACGTGTCACAAAGTGTTTTCCTCATATAACATTTATTTCTCCTATTATTAGATGTTTATCAATTATCAGTTCGATAAGTTGCATAAAATGGTTTAGAGAATATGTATGGTTTGATGGTGAAGGTAATATGTAATGGCATGTTGTCTCTTGGGATGCATGTTATTATTTTAAAGATTTGGGTGGGTTGAGTATTAAGAATCTTAAAAATCAGGTAACCTCTTCAGCTTTGAAATGGATCATTGGAGATATTAATAGGAATGTGCCTCTGAAAGTCTTTGTTAAAAGTAATATTCCTAGAGGATTCCTTAAGGGTAAGACTATGTGGAAAGCCCTACATATTGTTGACCTCTTGACACGTGTTTTCCCTGTTACAACTGTATGATCCTCCATTTTTGAGGCATGGGAGATGGTGAAAGATATTACTATTTCCTAACTTATCTTCTGTGGGATGGTTTACATATCTAAGAGTTATAACTCCATATGGTGGAATCTTAAGCATAATCATGATAGACTTCTTGTGTGTGCTAGAGGGTGTTCTACATACTTTTGGTTTTAAAAGGGTATGCCTATGTTCAATGATCTTTACTGTAATGGATTTTGGCCTCTCTTAGGAGGAGATTAGAAGTATCTACAACATTCCCTCTTTTCATCCAAAGAATTATACTAAAATAAACAAAGCCAGGTAGGATTCTAGTAAAAGGGTTGATTATGGAAAATGACGAGAAGTTCTACGACTCTCTAGTCTCATAATTTATGAAGTCTCTTCTAAGAATATGTATATGAAACATTTTCTCTCCCCTAAGATTTGTTTGTCTCAACAAAAAGTGGTATTTCTATCATCCCATGTTTAAGTGGAAATATAGATTTTCTAGTCTTGTGGTCTTTAGGTCTTAAGCCTAAGAAATCATGTTTTAGATGCTTGTTAATTCATCATAAGCTTGTTTTTTCGTTTTTTCCTTGTTAAATATGGTATTGAATAACCTTATCATATGTTATGTCGGGGGGGGGGGGGGATTGGAAACCATTGAACATTTTTTTTTCTTTGCCCATGTTTGGAAACATTGGCTATGTCCTTAGTCCAAAGTCTTTAATAAAAAGATTTCATGGATAAATATTGCTTTTGGCAATGTTTGTTCTGAGAAAAGTTTTCCTTTATTCTTTAGAAAGTTATGGCTTATTTATTCTACCAAAGTATTTTGGCTATTATGGAAATAAAGAAATTATGATGCATTTCAATTTAAGATCACAATACTTACTGACTTCACAAATGAAGTCATGTTCCATATTATCCATGTGCAATTTTCATTTGCAAATGAGGAACCCACAGGTTGAATTGGTGAAGTTTCTAAACACTAACAGGATGAATATATCCTCCGATTACTTGATTGATGGAGGTTTTTTCAGATATATCCCCTTTGGATTGGCATACCTTGTATTATGATGATACATCTCTACATATTTTAAAATTTGGTTTTTTTACATATCCTCCTCAAACTAGCTTTAATTGTTTTTGCCTAAATTTTAACATGATGTTTGGTACAAAGGGAAATTATGGAAGAATACACACCTTTGTTTGAAATAATATTTATGTAAATTATTGGGAAAGTGAATATGTGTACATATATCTTGTATCCTAATTTGTGAGTGATGCTTAAGATTCATTTTTTAAAATATTATTTTGGCAGCTTTGTTTCTTCAAATCTAGAGCAATTTTTCTTAGCTTGGTTGTATGTCAGAAGTTAATATCTCGTATGCCCTGATGTAATCATCATATATTTTATTATTAATATTCAAAGTTGTAGAGTTTTTTGCGAATCTTACAATATGTGTCAAAACTCAATTCTTAATATACCACTATTCTCCCTGTTTTGAATTATTTTCTATTTTCATGTAGTTCATAGATTTTGTTGTTGTTGTATTAGTTTAACACCTACGTTAGTAGTAATGATGTAATTGTAGTAATTCCAAAAAGTTACAAAGGCATTAAAAAGGTAGTCTTTCCAAGTTGGTGGTAATTAAAACATATTTAATACTCAACTAACATTACATTAAATAGGACAATCATTTTTATTACTTATTAGTATCTTACTTTGTAATGACACAGTTACAAATTATTGCTAATCTAAATATTAGGGAGTTCACGAGGCTAAGTATGCCAAACTAAAATGTAAACCCGTTCAATTGGTAATGTTGAAAGAGAAATAACGACATAAGGTTTTTGGATTCTATAACAATCTAGAACAAAAATAATTGAAATGAAAATGTTAAAAGAGAAATGACGATTCTAAATTAAAATATATTAAATTTGTTTTGCTTTTAGACTTTATAGATTTTTTTAAATTGTTAGGTGTACATATTTCTTGACAACCTCACAACTCATGTTTATACATTTACACGTTAATGCATTGACTTGAGGATTATGTATTTGTGGTCTTTGAGAGACGAAGGAGTGATTTCAGCCACTGCGAGCTTTCAATTGGGATGACCATCTTCCCTAGACTTTCCTGATGAAACTACCCTTTGAAACCACTTGTGTTGTGCTCTCCTTTTGACATGCATGAGATATTCCATTAAAAATATAGTCAAAGGTGCAAAGATGGATCCCATAGCTTGTTGTGTTCTTGCATAACCAAAGATGTAGATTGTTGTGCATAAGACACCCATACTTTCTTTATAGAAAGTGGGGACCCTCTTGAGATTTTAAAAGCTTTATTTTATGGAGAAATTTATGTTAAACCAAATGAAATAAAGAACACAAGAAGAGAAACAAAGGGAAGAAGAAGAGAAATGTTGAAATAAAAACCTCAAAATTGATTATCCATGGTTTACACACTCTCCTTAGGTTACTTTCACATTTATGCAACATTCTTACTGTTCATGTTCCTAAGGGATACTTGAGAAACTTAATTCTAACAAATTGTGAAAATTAGGCCCCCTTTAGTATTAGTTTGGTCTCAAATGCGTAATGTCACACAACCTTAGTTTATATTGGGATTAAATGATCCCCATATACACTTGACACAAGAAAAACATAACTAAAATCAAATCCAATCACGTGTTTTGGGTCCCTGCGTCAGCATCCCTTTGTGTTTTTATTTTTTTGAAAACTCACGAGCTTAAAATCCTGTAATGGATGATAGTTGGAAAATTTCAGGCTTCGTTTGGTTTTAATTTCTAGTTTTATTTAAATTAAAAGTGCTTTCACAATTTTGTTTTGTGTTGAGTGATTTACAACTTGGCGGGGACACGTGGCAAGTTTTTGGAAACTTGGGTTACCCTCAACAATTAAAAATTCAAAGCAAACGTAAGCCCTCAAAAAAATCAAGGCCCATAAAAGGGCGACATGTGGCCCAATCACAACCAAGGGTGAAGACATATTATTGGTCAATGTGAACCAATGACAAATCTTTGATTTCTTGTACACAGAGCAAAGAGGTTAGCAAAGTCAAAATATTGAGAAAGTCGAGAACCTATAAAGGGTGACACATGGCCTTACCATGGAAAAATAGGGGAACACAAAATGCAGACACGTGTATGGAGTTATTACACTAACAAAAAATAAAATAAAATAAAGGTGACATGACTATGGGGATTTCAGGAGCCCATAAATTTAATGAAACAAATCAAAACACTATAATACCATGCTCATTTGAAAGATCTTAGAGAGCACTTTCCGATGCACATGCCAAAACACAATTTAAAGAACAATTCATGTTTAAAGATTTTATAATTCATTTTATCATGCAACCTCCATTAAATAAATGTCCAAAGGTTTTTTTTTGAGTTTCACTTGGGTTTGAATAGACATGCACAATCCCCAATAATAATTCGTTGTCACAAAGAACCCAAAATAGAGCACATTAAAATCAAAATTTGGACAAGACAAGAAACAAAGTGGACATTTGGATATTGTTGATTGATATGTGTTTGAGCTTTGGAAAAACATAGTTCTATTTTTAAGATGTATTTGTACGAGTTTGCAATAAAAATAGTTGTAATACTGAAAAAGTACTAAATTAGTTTCCTATCCTTAGTTTCTTTAGTTTTAGTTTTAGTAGCTCTATTATTATAATTCATGATAAAATAAGATGTGGTTATGACCCATCTCTTTTTGTTATAAGTACTTGTAAATGAGATATTTTTAAGTGGACGATTTAACAAACAAAACAAGGAGACATTATGTCATTTGTGTAGTTATGAACATTCTCTTTTCATTAGTTTAGATTCTTATCCTTTGTTATTTTTTAATTAAGAATTACACTAAAATCTTGTTGTTTATTAATGAATGAAAATTTGATCATAAGCTGATTTATGTAGTTTAAGAAAGAATTTTATCATATTATGCATGATTCATTAGACATGCTTAGGAAATTTGTGTAGCCTTAGATGAATTTAATATTAGAATATAGTCTTGAATTGATTTCATTATAATTGGCTATGAATTTGGTTGAATTTAACTAATTGTCATTTTAGTAATTCTTGTGGTTCCATAAATTGTGAAGAACGAACTTAGGCCGCGTTAATAATTTAATCTCATACATTAAAGAACAATATTCACTCTCCCTTAGACTCTCCCCAAGATTTGTGAGAATTCGAGTGTTATACTTAGTTCTTCAACTTTTGGTTTCTATCATAATAAATTGATTGTGTTGCTTTGAATTGCTTCAAGATAGGAAAAAAGTATGAATATCTTTTTTTCCTACCCTTCTATCCCTTTTGTGGTTTTTTTAATGATCCAAATCTCACCTTGTAAAGCATTCCACCTAGATTAGAACCATTATTAAGGTTAGGTTTACATCCTATGTCATATTGATTAACTCTAAGGTTTGAGGAGATTCATATTGATTATTAAGTTGATTGTGTTGCTTTGAATTGCTTCAAGATAGGAAAAAAGTATGAATATCTTTTTTTCCCTACCATTCTATCTCTTTTGTGGTTTTTTTAATGATCCAAATCTCACCTTGTAAAGCATTCCACCTAGATTAGAACCATTGTTAATGTTAGGTTTATGTCCTGTCAGATTGACTAACTCTAAGGTTTGAGGAGATTCATCTTGATTATCCAATTTAGATGATTAACTCCTTTGCAGGTTATAGAGGCCACATACTTCGCATTGAGTTGTGTGTCATGCGTTTTCTGTACAGTGAACCATATTTCTAGTAGATGTTGTAAAATAAATGTAATTATTCCCATCTTATTGTGGAGCCCATGTAAAAAATTGCATCAACATCAACCATATAATCTTGTTATTGAAAATTTGGGCCATCAATAGTTTCCTAAAAGATCCTGTTGCATAGATGGTATAGGACTATTTGAGATGTTAAAGGCTTTCCACTGGGTTGAACATCACCCTCAACTTCGGTGAATTCATCCCCTTCAAATCCACTCATGTTGTGCATGTCTTGTGCCACTCATTATAGAGCTAGTTAAAAATGTAGTTCATTGTTCAAATTCTCAAGCCTTATATTATAGAATTATTCCTCGTCTATTGTCAAATTCCCCCAAACATTTTCAATTCTTTTTTCGATGGATTCATCGAAATTATGTGTCTAAAAGTGATCCCCTGAAGTTTTTTTTTCTCACATAGCACAAAACCTATGTTCATCACCCTCCTCTTGCATTATTTCACCTTCACTCCTTCCACTCTTAACTCCTTTGACACCGCCCTTCCATTGGTCTAGTTGACTTGTGTTTAGGACCGGGTTTCCTGAGCTAATGTTTCATGTCAAGGATATACCTTCATATGTTAGGAATTCATATGGGGTGACTATTAGTGTGAAATCACAACACCCCCAAATGAGTTATAAGGTCTTCTTTTCTAAGGCAGGGTCATTTGGTGTGATTTACATAACATTGGATCATTCCCCAAGCTATGGGACTTGCAAATGGGAATGATCCTCCAGAGAAGGTTGTTTCATCTTCCTAATCTACCTGCCACAAGCTATTCCAGTGCATGCAAGCTAATCTAATCCTAATCTAACTTCCAAGGAGACAAGGAGAGAAAGAAAACAAGAAAAAACAGAGCCTACACTAAAACGGCGATACACCAAAGAAGGAAAGTGTTGATCATCTACTAAAACTGCCATGGAACAAGGAGAGGTGAACAATGGAAAGGATGGACAAGTGCATCACAGACCAGAGATGGATTTCACACAAAAATGTTCCAAACTCCATGAACACAGCTCCCAGATATGTAAATAAACATTCAAAACATACACAGATACCTTGCAAATGAAGAGAGGCAAGAAGATGCAATAAAAACGAGTGAAGGATGGACAAATGCATCACAAAAACACGTTTTATTGCTTCATACGTTTGCACAGAACATAATTCACGAGCAAGAGGCAAAAAACACCATTTATAGAGTGTGGGAAGAGGTTTGAAATCCATTTTGACCATGGGGAAGAAAATAAGGGAGAGGTAGAGAATAAAAATGAACAACCCTTGAAAAATGTGCCTCTGTTTACATTTTATAGAAGAAAAGTGAGAAGAGAGGAAAAAACGCGGGATTTGTTCCAACCACCTTTAAAATTGCATTTTAATTCTTCATCTGTTGATGGGCTCGATGCAAAAGCTCATATTTCCATGTATCTACTTCACAGACCAAAGAAAATGACCCATACTTCATTAAATCTGGTAGTTGAAACTGGTTTTTTTTATCTTTTCCGTGCCAAAACATGTTTTACAATTTTCTCCCTCAAATATCTACCAAAATAAAAAATTGAAGACTCCATGACGAAGAGAATCTCCAGATCTTTCCATTGGTACCAAGATTGTCAAAAATGGAGCTCTGGATCAAAAGATATGGCCTTCTGCATTTTTTCCTTACGTTTCCTGCAAATTTGGCTTCGGGCGAATTTTGAACTTTTTCCCTGCAAATCCACTGATGACGTGGCATCCATTGGGGTTAGCGGAGGTAGGGGCTTCCTTTTTTCTATTTTCCATTTTTTGGCAAAAATTCAAAAAATCCAATTTACCTCTGAAGTCCCGCATCCCCCGTATTAGCTTTTTGATGGGGCCGCGGGTCGCATTTTGATTTTATGCCTACGGGAAGAAAAGACAATTTTTCAGTTTTTCCTCCGATGCCCTGCCGGTCCGAGTTCCTTTGCAAAAAACTCTCCCAAGCTTCGCAAGTCTGCCTTGGGAAAAGTTTCCCTTCTAACTCCGCCGAGCCATAAACTCAAAAATACAAGGAGTTAGAAAGAGTTCTTTACCTTTGTGGAAAGGGAAAAAAATTCTCTATTTGATGGATCATTTTCCAGAAACCTTTGAATACTTTAAATTTCTGAAATCTGGACTGAAGCAAAAAAGGTAGTAAGTTAACCCAAAAATAAGGGGAGCTTATTTTGGTTAACAGTGACCTTTTGGAAAACCTTTTAAACGTTTGTCATATTGCGAGAAATATTTGTTCAACAAGGTTCTAACCCAATACAATAATCCACAAAGCTCGAGGTCTAACATTGTAAAACCATTATAGATATTAAATGTATTGAATGAGAAGGCCTTGCTTTCACATATTTCCCAAGAGGCCGCTCCTTTGAAGACCTACGTAATTCGTCATCTTTCTCATTTTTATGGTACCCAAAGATGATTTTGGGCCCCGCCCATGAAATTCAAAAAAATAGAAGTGGGGGTACCTACAAGTGCCCCAAAATTTCTTCACCAACTAGACATTAGTGTTGGTGCAATGTTTATATATATGCACCTTTTACTTTAAGTTTACTTAGTTTATTTAGCCTTATTTAAGCTTTGTTGACTTAGTCTACTTTGTAACAAAAAGGGGAGAAAATGTAGACACTGCTTTTTAACCCTTAGGTGACCCCTACACATATTAATCAAATTATCATTATTTACACTATCATAATTCCATTATCCCTATAGTCTAATTTACCATAAAAAAAACCTCATCTACCTATGTAGAATATCATTTACCCTCCCTAACCATATAAAATAAACCTAACCTAAATTACCCTATCCATCCTAACTCCCTAACCTCTTCCTAACCTCCCATCCTTCCTAAAATAACCTCAACCCTCGGAAGGCAAGTGGTTTCAACCATTTTCCATCCTTTCATAGTTTATTTTAAACCTCTTCGACCATAGTGACGAAGATCCGTGATTAACGGTGATAATTACAAATGTCGTTGATCCTATTTAAACCACTTTCCTTCCCAATTTCACAGTTAGACAGATTAGAGAGATTGGGCACCCTGAAGAATTTTTGAGAACTCGCACAACCTCACAGTGTTAGAATATCCTCCATAGTTTGCTATCATCCTTTGGGGAATCATCCTCCAACATTCACTCTGCCATTTGGAGCTCTACCATCCTCAACATTATCCAACAAGGTATAGTGCACTCTTTTCCATTATTTTCAATCATGCCTTACATTCGTTATATCTTATAAACACTCATCTTTGTACCCCTATATAGTCATCATACCTTATGTCTTTCCTTTGGCTATTTCTCAACTTTTAGCATATCAATCAATTTTACCAGGGATTGCCTCCGATCCCCGATCGTCATCAATCGGATCCCCAATCCTTTTGCACTTAATTCAACTCTCCACACATATTCAAATTTTAGTCTTCTATATTTATTATCTCTCTACAACCTTTGTATTTCATCTTAGCATAGCTAATATCACAATCTGCATCTGAAACAATCTATTTTACCAACTTTTATTAAAATAGACCATTTTGTCCCCAATCGCCACCAATCCCTATTTTTTATCCTTATAGGGATATATTATCATATGATTTTGCTAACAAATAGCTTTACAATCATGGCTTGTCTTTAGATGTTTATTCCAGGATAGGTACACCCCATTACAAGCATCTACAATCTCCCAATCATGCAACAACCCTTCATATGGGAGTAGTTTGACATCTCACACGAACTTAGCCTGTGTGCCATTTCCCTCACGCTTGAAATTGAAGACATTGAGGAACAATTGGATATCAAACGTGAAATATAAGACGCAACAGAACAAGCCTGGTTCGAGTATTTCTTGGACTTTGAGCTCGTTATAGCCCTAGCCTGGGCCACCTATCACACGGAGTAGGATCTCTCTATCCCTCTCGAATTCTAATCATATTTTAATTATCTTATTTCAGTATCAAGTTACTTGATTGTAAATATGAGTTGACATCCCTCAAGGAAGCCCACTGGTTCCTAGGATCAGCCTTTGCCGAGTAACTCGTTTTATCATTATCTAATATTTATCTTATTCAGATGTCTTTTCTTACAAGTCCTTTCGCTCGGTGATAGGAGGAGTCTTCAACATTTTTCATGTATTCACTCATCCCGACATTATGTTTATCGGCACAAGTATCAGTAAACCCTACTTTATTTAGAGTTTTTGGTATTTCAGTATAATAGTAACAAACCAAAATTCACCTCAAACATGTTGCAATGATGTTAGGATTTACTTGCCCCATTTTTCATAAACACATTTTTTGATGCAACCTTTATTCTCTATTCAGTTATCATTACAACAATTAATAAAACTATTAATGTAAGTAGATGACAACTCCCCCCTTAAAAACATAGGCTAAGTGAGCATGTTGGATTCAAAGGTTTGAAGAATGTGTGAATCTAGTATGAAAAACCTTAATAATTTTCTTAATAAACTCTGGATGGTGGCATACATGACACAAATGGTTAGAAACCCCAAGCAAACATTTTGATTCATTCGTAAATAAGGCACCAAGAAAAGTGAGTAGGTTCCAAAAATGTTGATATATTACCTCTTCCAAGTTTGATGAAAGGAGTTGAGATTACATTTGGAATTCAACATATTGATACAATTATGGCTTTTCAAGTCGTTGTCAGATCCGAAGTAGGCTTGGTGATGGAGCATCAAACCTATTCACACCTTAAATATAAAATAAAACACCATTAATTATGGTACATATTTTACAATATTGGGGAGAGGAAAAAACACAATTGTAGGAGCCAACAATTCATAAGAACAACACAATCGTTATACTCTGATTGTTACATGAAACTTGGATTAACACAGATTAAAAAAAATCACTCCAACTTTAGATGTTAAAACCAATCCTTTAAGGCTTTAGATCTTGTTACATACTTAGTTTTTATATTTTCCTTTCACCTATGTATTTTGTTATCTACTCTTCTATTAAATAGACTAATTTGTTATTCTTCTCCTCCTGTAAACAACTATGGTTACTTTTCTAATATAATATTAGATTAAAAACAAACAAAACACAAACATTAACTTTCTACAGTGTTTTTCTTACGCAAGTCAACTATCAGTAAAATACATATGTCATTTAAACTTACCAAGTCCCTTATCCTATAGATAATTGAGTCTTGGTCAACGAACACATTGATCTATTATCTTCCTCTTTACTCTATATTATTTTTAGATGCTCCTGCATCATCCTCCTTGGTTGTAGAAGTTGAGTTCCCTCGCTCAAACCTACCAACCTTTGGTTCTCATTTTAAAAAATCCATAAATTGTCCTCTAAATTTGTATTTTTATTTGATAAGCATCGTCCTAGGTGATGTTTTCTAAAGTGAAAACACTTTAATATCTATTGGTTTACTATTTGGAAATTATTTTTGCTATCAACCACTTCATCTTCTTGCTAATTTTCATCATCGCATTCATAATAGAAATGTAAATAAGAAATGACTAGTCTACCCGGTAATTCAATTTTGTAGGAATTATCACTAATTTTCTTCAAAAGAATACAAGGTACAATTTTTATTTTATTTTAAAACTTCTTATATTTCCCCTTTAGAAATTATTTTTTCTCAAATGCACCATAACCAAATCCCCTTCTTCGAATGCTTTAAACCTCGTAGTAGTATTTGCATATCTCTTATACTTTTGGCTACTTGCACATGACTTCTCTCCAACCTTTTGACAAAATTGTTACATTTTTTCACCAAAGGCCTCTACATCATCACCACTTCTTTCCTAACTTGGAAAAAACATCTATAATGCCCCTACAACTCTTTCCATATACAATATACGATGGAGTATAACCTATAATTGTATTCACAAAATTATTGTAGGAAAATAATATCATGTGGTAGTACAAGATCCCAATCCGTTGGATTATTACCTATTACACATATTAGTAAGATTCCCAATAACATGTTCACAACTTTGATTTTTCCATCAGTTTGAGGGTGATAAGATGATGTAAACCAAAATTTTGTGCCTAGCATATTCCTCAAATTCTTATAGAAATAACTCAAAAAATTACTATCTCTATTAGAAGTAATTGTCGTGGGTAATCCATACAACCTCACTATATCTTTGAAAAATAATTCAACTTCCATACACAACCCTATAACTCAAAAACATTTGAAATATTTTCCTTTCAAACAATATGGCATGTTTGCACCTGCCCCATTGAAATTTCTAATAATTGTTTTGTAGAAATTCAACAATATAGAAACTTCTCACCTTGATAACATTATTAAGCATGAGCCGATAAAGGATTGTTTTTTACTTTCTTAGCATCCATATCTAATCCATTTTTACAAATTGGTAATCCCAAATATACAAGCTTGTTCTTTAAGAAAGAACATTTTTTCATATTTATAAAAATTTTACTTTCTTGAATTTTATTTTCAATACCTCTACCACCTAGCCTCAAATATTCTTCTTTAACTCGACAAAAAGCATAACATCATCAAAATGAAAATTGAAAAACTTACTAAGTTATGGCCTCGTGACCTCATTCATTAACCTCATAAAAGTACTTAAAGCATTACTTAACTCTAATAACACAACCAACCAATAATAAAACCTCTCTTTAGTCTTCAATGCAATTTATCATTCATCTCCTCCTCGTATTTTAATATGGGGATATTTTTTAAATCAGATTTAGAAAAATAATTTTCTCCACATAAATTATCAATCATATTATCCCTTGAGGTAAGCGAAGTCGATACTTTATAGTGATTGTTTACAAGGCTCTTGAATCCACACACATTGTCTAAGATCCATCCTCCTTTGGAGTGATGAGTGTTGGCACAACACATATACTTAAACATTCCCTGATCCATCCCCTTTGTAGAAAATCTAAAACTTACTTTATAGTGATTGTTTTACAAGGCTCTTGAATCCACACACATTGTCTAAGATCCATCCTCCTTTTGAGTGATAAGTGTTGGCACAACACATACTTAAACTTTCCTTGATCCATCCCCTTTGTAGAAAATATAAAACTTACCTATTTAATTTTGTATTATCTTTTGGACTCAAACTATGAGCTGGAAAATTAAGATTTTTTTTCCTAAGAACTAGATCAATTTGATGTTCAATACCTCTTTTTGGAGGTAAACCTAATGGCATATCCTCTAGAGTTATATCCTCATATTCCATCAACTGTTTGTTAGCCTCATTTGGCATTTATTTCTTTTTGTTCTTCTTTTCCAACTTCTTCTACCTTTAAAACATAATTTCTATGGTATTGGACACCTCCTTAAACACTTTCACTAATAACAATAATAAACATTGTTAAAAACCACCCACTTGTTTAAAATACTTGTTGACTTGCATAAAAACCAAATCAAGGCTATAATACCCTAAAACACAATGGGGATCTAAGTAAAATTGAGGAAGAGATACTTGTTGACATAAATACTTGTGGACTTGCATATTAAATCTCTTGAGCGCTCTATTTTAGAGTTTCAAAAGCATGCTCGAGTGGTCCCGTTGCATCAGGGGCTCATTTTCTTGTTACATAAACTGTGCCTTTCCAAGCTTCCCGACTTCCCTGTCTCCCCCATCTCTGTTCCTTCTGTTCCCATCACCGCCGCGAACACCACTCCTTCCATACCCTTCACCGGGGATGCTTCCCCTTTACCTTCCTTCTCGGTTCCCCCCTGCCATCCCCCCCCACCTCTGCCCCCACCCCTTTCACCTCCACCTCGAACATGCCTAGAACTAGATCTTCTAAAAGGCTGAACCTGGAAACCCCTGTTTCAGGGAATGTGCCTCAGGACTTGGAGGTTGCCCATAATCTCCTCCACATTAGCAGTACGGGCTCTTAGGAGACTCATGTTGAGAGCTCCATTAAAAGGCTCGAAGCACTGGAAACTGACATGTTGCTGCTGAAAGAGGAAGTAAAACAATTGTCTAAGCAAAATGGTAAGTGAATGAAGGAGGAGGAGGTTGATAATGACAACAATCAGTTGGAAGATATCTACAAAAAAATTTACTCCCTGGACAACAGACTTGGCAAAACTAAGACTCGCCATGATTATAATATGGGCTATTTTTAATGCAATTGAGGAATTTATTGAACAACACATTCGCTGCGTCTCTAATCTCAGTGACATTCCAACTACTCTTAGGGGAACGGAACAAGAAAGCAAACAAACCATTCAACAACTGGATACTACTGACCCTACTCACATGACGACTTTGGCTATGTTCACCTCCTGGTAGAATATCAAATCCAAAATTGCCAAAGCCGCCAAGAAATAATGGTGGATCTGCGCTGTTCTTGTTGAATTTTGTAGTGGTTTCTGCTGTTTTGTTGCTACTCTTTTGCAGTTTTCTATCTGGTTGGCTGTTTTGGGGTAACTGCTATTTGGTTACACTGGTTATTACGTCTTTTCTGGATCTTGTTCCTTTTTGTTATGTTTTTCACTCCTATTCTGGCTTATAGGCCTCCCCTTTTGTATACAAGGGTATAGTCCCTTTCAAAAAACTATTTACTAATAATAAAAAAAAATTGAGGAAGATATATCAAAATATATAAATAATATCTATATTTATGCAAATAAGAAGCAAAAGAAGAAGTGTTTCTCATGTAACTGATTTGATTTCATTATATAAAAATAGACCAAAGTTAATTAAAATGATTAAAGTTCTGCTACAATTATTATTTCAATAACCAAATGCATGCTTTAGTTTTCATCTTGTTTCTATTTTAAATTTTGTAGTCATAAGACCATCAGAACTCTTGGATATCTATCCAAATAGAAATTTTGTAGCCATGAGGCCAAGAGAATCAACATGTTTTCATAAGAATAAAAATAAATCTACTCAATATTCTTTATATCTATTCTTCTTCTCAAAAATATTTTCTATCGTCATTATAAGAATGCAATCTTGATTCTTATCCAATCTTTATGATTATGCTCTTTGATTAAAGTGAGTATTCTATAAATAAATCATGACTTTAATAACTCACATGCAGAACTTAGTCACAAATAACTTCTTAATTCTCAACTTATTAATAACTCACTGGTGGAACCCAATCACAAATAACTCACATCTGCCCAGATCTTCACCTCTTTTTCAATGTTCTCAATTCCTGAACTGAATTGCTACAATGCTAAAATGACATTGTGATATGTTTTTCAAGTCTCATCAATGAATTCCAAACCTATGATGATAATATTCTCTGTTAGAGTAGGTATTTACCTTAGCTCATGTTCATCTAGGTACATTATTTACCTTTGTTGTATTTATCCTCACCCACTTATGTGTGTGGATATTTCTTTTTATTTATTTAGATATTAGGAGATATTATCTAGTTGTTAGGTATAGTTCTTTCTTTGATCTATGGTATTGACTAGTTCTTTCATAGATCTATGGTATTGACTAGATCCTTAATGTCTAGTTCTCTCATAAATCTATGGACTTGACTAGTTCTTTGATGACTGTTTCTTTCCATGATTTATGGCTTGATCTACGACCTTGACTGGTTCTTAGATTGTTATTCATTGCCTATATAAGCAAGGTCCATTCTCATTGTATTTCATTGAGTTCCATAATAATATATGATATTGCTGCTCATTTTTTTGTAAAGGTTTATGTAAAGTTATTTTGGCGAATTGCTTTCATCTTATTGATCGTGATGTTTGATTAGCATCTGTGTTCTTGGCTTGACACGATCTGGTTATCGTTCCTTTTATGGTATCAGAGCAGGAGATTGCTATTGACATTTGTCTGTAAGTTTTATTTTGTAAATAAATTCTTTATATATTCATATATTCGAGATTTGAGTGTATTTTGTCGGGAGGCAGACGTTTTTTGGTTTTGTTTTGTTGTGTAGAGGAACATGCATTTTTATGCAAAACAGAGGCTTCCATTGGATCCGGAAGGTAGAAAAACCCTAATAGAGTATATTATTGAAAAACTTGTATCATTTGATCGGTAACTCCGTTTTGAGTTCTGTTTTTTTGTAAAAGTACGTGCTTTTTATGCTCTTTCCATTGGAAATATTTATTTTTGGAATCACACTATAATTATAAAGTGCCATATTGTAACACGCACTCATTATAAAGTGCCAAAATCTGGGGGGCTCTTGTTGCATTGCTTGGTTCTTGCATTTCTTTTGGTGATTTTTTGAGGATGGAATCTTTATATACTTCTGCATTAGATCATGTTGAGCCATTAACAACACATAATTACCACACATGGAAACTAAGAATGGAAACAATAATTAAGTGGAAAGGATTATGGGCTTTAACTTCTTCAGAACAACCAGTGTTCACTAGAGAATATGAGAAATTTCAGTACCGATGCAAATTTGATGAGTGTATGGGTTTGATAGGAACTTATGTAAGTAACAGTCTTTTGTTTCATTTAGAAAAGTGTAACTCTCCTTTCAAAATATGGGAGAAATTGGAGGATTTATTTGGTAAGGTGGATCATATGAGAGCCATGCAACTTGAAATCGAGATCTCCTCTCTTAATCCTGAAGATTTTCCAACAATTATAGACTATCTTACCAAGTTCAAGCATTTTCTAACACAGTTAAAGGGGAGTGGAAGAGATAAGAAAGATGAAGAGTGTGTTTACTTGATTCTATCCAAGTTGAGAGGACCATTCCAAATTTTTTCTTCTACCTTTTTCTCTAGCATGGATGTCTTAGGTGACACATTCAAAATACCTAACTTAGAAACATTTTGTGAAAGACTTACAAGGGAAGAATCCAAATTGTCTCACCTTGAGTCTTCCACCTCTCAAAAGGAATTAGTTGCATCTAATCCTAAGGGAAAGGGAAAACCAAACAGTAAAACCAAATCTACACCTTCTCCATCTCAAAATTCTCCTAAACCCAAAGAAAACAACTCAAAACCCAAGGAGTCTTCTCAATCCAAGAATAAGTCTAGCCATTCATGTTCTTTTTGTGGGGGTAGTAATCATGAAGAACATAGGTGTTATAAACAAATGAAAGCCTTAGAGGATAAAGTCAAGAAACACAAAATTTCTATCTCCATTCCACCTCCTTCTAATCAGCATAGAAAAGAACTTAATATTTTTGGAAGATCTCAGTCACAACTTGTAGACGATTGGGTTATAGATTCTAGTGCCTCTCATCACATGACTTCTTCCAAGGAGTTTTTGTTTCTCTAAGTTTGAGTTCTACTTCCAAAATTGAGGTTGGAGATTCTTCCTTTCTTTCTGTTGAGGGAAAAGGTGATATAAAACTTGATGGTGGCAGTATCCAAGATGCACTATATGTTCCTAACATCACTACAAATTTGTCTTTCTGTATATCAAATTTGTCATTTTGGTAAAGGAAAAACAGTGACTTTTACACTACATGGAGCAGAAGTACAAACTTTGTTGGAGCCTCATTCACTGGTTTCTTAGGGTATTGTTGATCATAGTTCTAGACTATATCACTTTGAGGGTTTTGATGACACTTCTTCTATAGGGTTATGATTGGTTTCTCATGCAGATTCAGAGAGTAAGCTTTGGCATGAAAGATTTGGACATATCAATTACAAATATTTGAAGGAGTTGAGCACTCATGGTATGGTAGATGGTATTCCTAGAGTTTCTTGTCTTGAGGTAGTTTGTCATGGTTGTGCATTAGGGAAACAACATCAAGATCCTTTTCCTAAGAATTTTTCTAAGAGAGCTTCTTCACCACTTGAGCTTGTGCATAGTGACTTGATGGTTTTCCCTACCCCATCTTTCAATGGAGCTAAGTCTGCACTTACGTTTATTGATAATTTCTTGAGGTGTACTTGGGTTTATTTTCTCAAGTACAAAAGTGATGTTTTTTCACACTTTCAAAGTCTTCAAGGCTTTGGTCGAGAAACAATCTTCTAGTTGCATAAAGAACCATCGTACTGATAATGGGGGGAGTACTTCAACAATGAGTTTTCTAAATTTTTGGCAACTCAAGGCATTATTCACCAACATTATGTTCCTCATACTCCACAATAGAATGGATTAGCAGAAAGAAAGAATAGAACTTTGAAAGAAATGGCTAACTATATGATGCATTCTAGAGATATACCTCCTATCTACTGGGTAGAAGCAGTTAATTGTGCTAACTACATTTAGAATTGCACACCACATAGAGCACTTAAGCATTTGACTCCATGGGAAGCTTGGTCCAACACTAAGCTAGATGCCTCATTTTTTTGAGTCTTTGGGAGCCATGCTTGGGCCTTTGTGCCAAAGAAGAAAAGGAAATCTTTGGATAAGAAGAGTAAACCCTTGATCTTTGTAGGGTATTGTGAGGACATGAGAGCTTATCATCTTTTAGATCCTGATACACATGATGTTATTTTTCGAAGACATGTTCAGTTTGATGAGCGCTTCACTCCTCATGAATCTTCTTCTTCCATGCTTCCCTCTTCTTCTTCATCTCATCTTGAGGATTCTTTCTTTGAGGATATTAATGAGGAGGATATAGATGTCGTTGAGGATCCTATTCCCACTGATGTAGTCACTATGCCTAAGTGGGCTCATACTACAGTTTCTGAGGTAACACCTTTCATAGAGGATCTTCCACCCACTAGGCATCATCATGCACATTCTACTGGTTCTGGAATTTTGTGTCAGATAGTTTCTGAGGATCCACAGTCCTTTTCAAAGGCTCATGGGATACAGGAGTGGGATGATGCGATGGCAGCTGAGTATTCTTCTTTGATGAAGAATCATACTTGGGATTTGGTATCTCTTCCTAAAGGAAGAAATATGGTTAGGTGTAAGTGGGTATACCGAACCAAATACACAGCAGATGGGTCCATTGACAAGTATAAGGATCATCTTGTTGCAAAGGGTTTTTCACAAGTTGAAGGTATTGATTACTCTGAGACTTTTACACCCGTTGCCAAGATGGATTTTGTACACCTTGTACTTGCTCTTGCTGCATCACAGGGGTGGCCCGTATACCAGATGGACGTGAAGAGTGCCTTCTTACATGGAGATCTACAAGAGGAAATATACATGGAGCAGCCGGCTGGATTTGTTCAGGATTCTTCTCTTGTTTGTAGGCTCTGAAGGTATCTCTATGGTCTCAAATAAGCCCCTCAGCTTGGTATGAGAAGATGGATTCTTTTCTTCTATCTACTGGTTTTGTTCGTTGCCACTCTGATCATACAGTGTATCTCCAACATGTTGGTGAGGATATTGTGATACTTGTCTTGTATGTTGATGATTTGTTACTTACTGGCAGCTCTTCTTTCCACATTCAAAGTATTCAGAGGGCTCTTTCTACACAGTTTGACATGACAGATCTTGGGTTATTGCATTATTTCCTTGGTTTGCAGATTTCTTAGACAGATTCAGGGATTCAATTGAGTCAGCAAAAATACACCCATGATCTTCTTCAACACTTTGATATGGCTGATTGCAAGCCAAGTCCATCTCCTTTTCAGTCTGGGGTTACTCTTACATCCACATGTACCACACCACTTTGTGATCCTATGTTGTATAGGTAGTTGGTTGGGAGTCTCATGTACTTGACCCAAACTCACCCTGATATTTCATTTGCAGTAGGGCTTGTATCTTGGTTTGCACATTCTCCTCATAGTAGTCATTGACAGGCTGCTAAAAGGATTTTGTGCTATTTACAGGGCACTTCCCACTTTGGCCTACACTACACTAGGGGTTCTACTCAGTTGGTTGGGTATACAGATTCAGATTGGGCAGGTTCTATTGATGATAGGCATTCTACTTCTGGCTATCTTTTCTTTCTTGGTTCTTCTCTAGTTGCTTGGGTGTGTAAAAAGCAACAGGCTATTGCACTTTCATCTTCAAAGGCAGAGTACAGGGTAGAAGTTACAGCGAGTCAGCAGATTCTTTGGCTTCACTAGTTATTGACAGAGTTTGGATTCCCACAGGATTCACTGACTGTACTTTGGTGTGACAACCAAAGTGCAATTCACATTTCTCGCAACCCATTTGAGCACCAGTGGACCAAGCATATCGAGATACACATCCACTTCATTCGGAAGCACATTTAGGATGGAGTTCTTTGCTTGGAGTACCTTCCGACTCAACAGCAGGTTGCAGACATCTTTACAAATCCTTTTGCATCACCTCACTACCTTGAGTTGCGTGGAATGCTTGGGGTTTCAGAAGTTGTTCTTAGGGGGTGTTCATGAGAACATCTTCCTTCTTCTTCTTCTTTCTCTTTCCTTATAGCAGGATTCTTTCCTTCTTTTGGTTCGAGATTTCTTCATGGATATATTGTACATGAGTACCTCATCAGGCCTAGTTGTCAGGACTCATACTGTGGACATGCCACTTCTATTTTGGCCCCTAGCTTCACTTGAGGGGGGTGTTAGAGTAGGTATTTACCTTAGCTCATGTTCACCTAGGTACATTATTTACCTTTATTGTATTTATCCTCACCCACTTATGTGTGTGGATATTTCTTTTTATTTATTTAGATATTAGGAGATATTATCTAGTTGTTAGGTATAGTTTTTTCTTTGATCTATGGTATTGACTAGTTCTTTCATAGATCTATGGTATTGACTAGATCCTTGATGTCTAGTTCTCTCATAAATCTATGGACTTGACTAGTTCTTTGATGACTAGTTCTTTCCATGATTTATGGCTTGATCTACGACCTTGACTGGTTCGTAGATTGTTATTCCTTGCCTATATAAGCAAGGTCCATTCTCATTGTATTTCATTGAGTTCCATAATAATATATGATATTGCTGCTAATTTGTTTGCAAAGGTTTATGTAAAGTTATTCTGGCGAATTACTTTCATCTTATTGATCATGATGTTTGATTAGCATCTGTGTTCTTGGCTTGGCACGATTTGGTTATCGTTCCTTTTATTCTCCACCCATGATTTTGCTGCCTTTCCTTGAGTTGCATGTTTGTATACCTCAACAACTATTTTCAAATCAATATTAGTTGTTACAACAGATCCTGGGAGAGAGGCCAAGGGAATTGGATTCAACAGAGTGCTATTAGAAGAGAGGAAGGATTTGATGAAGGTGGAGATAATCTAAACCTTATCTTCTAATTTTTCTTGAGTTTGTTTCCCCTTCTAAACCATCTCGATTACTTTAGAAACTGTATCCTTGAGATTGTGCACATCTCCTTTAGGGGTTGATTCTCCAAAGAATATTATTGTTAGCTTGAAATCTTCTACAGAAACCTCTTGTTTCTTTTGGGCTTAGCAATTTCAAGGATTTTTTATCATGAAGCATCTGAGACTAGACAAGAGGAGGTTTTGGATTTCTTAGGAGGGGGAGAAATACCAAGGAGTGCAGTCACAACATCATAATTAGGAACTTCAATTCTGGATTGAGCTTTTCGTTTCTTACTATCAATCATAGGTTATACCTAAGAAGAAGAGTTTCCTGAAGATTCACCTGAGGGAGTCAATGATAGTGCAAGTGGTGGAGGAAGAGGTTGAGAGGTAGAAACTACCATAGTAGTTGCTACGAGGGATGAATAAGGCCTTCTTAAATCTATTTTGGGCATGGAATCGCTTGTCTTCCTTAGGTCCAGAGATGTTACTTCAACAACATATTCCTCATCTTCATCATCTTCCTCACTTTCCTCTTCATGCCCTCCTTATTTATTTTTACTTCCTTCCTCCTCACTCCCTTCTTGTTTAGTTTCTTGTTTCTCTTCTCCTACTTGTTCTATTATAACTTTCCCTTATATTCATTTTGTTTCATTCTTCTTCTCATCTTCTTTTCCTGATGTTTCATTCTTCTTCTCACATTATTTTTTTGATGTTTCATTATTCTTCTTGCCTTATTTTTTTGATTCAAATTTCTTTGCATATACCTTAATACCAAGGTCTTGCTAAGAAGAAGAAGCAGAAGCCTAGTGAGGAGTTACCTGGTGAGAAGGAGTTACTTGGTGAGAAGAAGTTTCCTGTTGGGAATTATAGAATTCTAACAATCTTTTATCGAACCATTGTTTGGTTCTCAATAGGATATGAGCAATAAGATCATCCAGATTATATTTATCCTTTTGAGACCAATCAATAGTTTAGAGAGGAGATAACTGAACAAAATTAATGACATTAGGAGCAAATAGATCAAAATCATCCTCAACCATGCCCTTTGGTACCTTATACAATTTGAAGTCTCAGATTTGCTGAAGAGACATCCTACCATACACACTCTTCCTTACCTCAAAATAGGCATCACAGTCTACCCAATAATCCTCAATTGTAGGTAGTAGAGATGAATATTGTTGCTAATGAATTTTTTGTTGTCAAAGGACCCCCTTTTTTGGAAAGGATGCATGTGAAATGGAGAGATAGTTCTCTTATTTTTTGGGCATCAAGAGCAGACCTGCAAGTATAATTTCCCAAGGATATGGGAAACTGGATTTCAGATACTTTTGTGTCTCTACAGGTTCTATGAAGAGGTCCAATTGTCTACAAAGTTCAATCAGATGATTTTTTCACTATAGTAAATGGGAAGCTTATATGGAACTTCTTCATACCTTGTTGTCTTGATGTATGAGAATTTATGAAATTGAATAAACAAGCTTCCATAAACAACTATAAGATGTTTGGCCTATTGAGAAACTTTTTTGGTATCATTTCCTTATAGTAATATGACTAAGAACATTATGAAGGCATCATTAACTCTTTTGTAATGACTATTACTATTTTCATAGGTCAATTGGGCATAAAAATAAAAAATGGGAAGATTATGCCTACTACTCTGACTTGATAGGACAAACAAGATTTTATATCCAGTAATGTTATAGAATAATTAAGAAGTCATATGAAAGGATATGGTTTGGTGGACACGGGTGAGTTGTTGGGTCAGGTTTTCATGAATAATCTCTCCCAATTGAGAGTTTTCTTACCTTTGCAGATCAAGTTGATGAAGATGCACATCTAGCCTTGAAATTATTTTGTCGAGGTAAGGCCCATTACTCTTACAAGGAGTGTTATGATATTAGATTATTCTTCAATGAAGTCACTTCTGTAGAGAGTATTTGGTAGCTTAAAATATCCTCTCTTCTTTACTTTAACCAAGGCTTGGTGATCATTGAATGATATTTGTTTGAGGTTAGATCAAACTCCTTCTGTAGATCAACTTGAGTCACGAATTTTTAGTTTTTAAAAGTGGGAATGCCAAGGGCCAAGTTAATATGGTATGCATCTAATTGAGCAATCAGTTGCCCTTGTGAGTCTTTCAATTCTTTGGTTTGAGGATCAAAGCATGAAGCACAAGCTAAGACAGTATCAATACATTATACAGAATCAAGAAATCCTCTAGCATGGGCTAGACCACTGCCTAAGATTCTTTGAGCTAATGGGGTTGGGTTTTCATCTCTCATTATTTCCCAAATTTCTTTTAAATCCATATGCTTAATGTAATTTCCCCCTATTTCAGGTACATAAGTCTCAAGGGAGGAAAAGGGCTCATACCCAACATACTAGAACTTCATCTTGTTCAAATTGTAAACTCACACAGGGAAGAATAGGATTCTACAAGAAAATATTGATAAAACGGGGAGGAAGGACACAAAAACAAGGGAATGCCTTGAAATTAGGGGAAAATGTGATGAAATGGAAAACCCATGAACATTACCCATCTAAAAAAATTCTATTCCTAAAGTGTTCTCTATCCCGGGAGAAACCGCCTATACATTCCTTTTATCTAGCTCATCTACAAACAATCTTAAACCTTTCACTCCATTGGAAGATATTTCTATCATGTCTTCATAATCATCATCATGTTACAAGTATTAATATTACTCCTATTAAGTCTTTGTGCATCTCATACTTCTTATGATTTTTCCCATTTCATATATTTTCACCTAGTGTCATACCTAGAAGCTTACTGATGGAAAATCCTCCTTTCAAACAATTCTCTTTGTAAAAATGTTGTCCTCTCAAAATTTCCCCTCTTTTGAAAGTCAAAAAAATTCAAATTTTGAGTTGGCACCCTTTAGTAATGTTCTAGTGACGTGAAAAGTTGAGGAGATAGTAAAAAATTCACATTTATTGGAGTCATTTTGGTGATTTGCGGGTCTGTCAGACATTTTTGTCCCACATGTCCCAAGTACTGTTGGGCCTTTTGTTCCCCGATCAGCCATATTCCCTGAAATTCTTTAACTTTTGGTTCTATAAGAACTTTTTGGCCCATTTGTCCCGAAGTTCGTCAGGCTCTTTGTTCTCTGATCGCCCACATCGGGTCCTTTGCGTACTTTTGTCCCATCTATCCCAAAAGCGTATGTGCCTTCTGTTCCCACTTTCCCCACATAGCGCGCATCGACCGAATCACATCCTTCACGTTTCCGAGTTCCTGGACCATACCGAATTTGACAAAGATATGGAGAAGTGTCTTGGCATTTGGTCTCACGCCACTGCCAACACAACAATCCCACGGGGTATGGAGATAGCTGAGGCATTGAAAAGATTCAGACATCAGATTCTCAAGTTAGTGGGCCCTCCTCAGCAATAAGCGGATGTTCTCTCTCCTAGTCTCTCCTTTTCTACTTCTTTTCCTAGAATCGAGCTCATTGTAAATTAATTAAGGACATTGTATTGTGCACTTCCTTAATTAAGAGTTTTAGTTAAAAGAAATGGTTACCAAATGCAACCAATTTGTAAGCTATATATTGAGCTCTCCACGCCATTTTTAGGGGCTGGAACTCTGATTATTCTTGAAAGTGTAAAAGAGTTAAAAAATATCAATACAAGAAGACTTCCCTTTCTGTTTATATCTGTGCTTGTTCTTTCCCTTTCTATCTGCTAAATTTATTGAATCATTAATCTATTTTGCATCAAGAAGCTTTGTATTCTTGTGGATGTCATCTCAGGAACTTTGTGTCTTTGAAATAACATCTTGTGATATTAATGCAAATGATTATGTTCTATTTAATCCTATTTCAACATTTCTAAGGAATTATTCTGCAATCTAAATTTCACGAGAATGCTCTTCTACCTTTTCCTATTTCTCAGTTCTTCTGTCCTTTTGTATCGATAATCTATTATATAAAACACTTTCATGATATCAGATTTCCTCTTTAAAACTAAACATTGTATATTTGTAAATAGTTTTTTGCTTTCAATAAGGGAACCTCTCCTATTAAAGAGGAGGGACTTTCTGTCCCCTGACTATTGCTTTCAATAAAGTCCTATTTAACAACCAACAAACAAGAAAGCTCTAAACATCTTTACCTGGTTCATTCAACCGCTCATCTCAGTATTTGGTGTTGAACCCTTGCGTCCTACTAGTTGTGTGGGGCTGAGAATTGGGGGAAAATTGTTCCTTCTTAAAAACACTTAAACAAGGCTAATAAAAATCAAATATGTTTGTATACAACAAATCATTACACATTTCGTCCTTCACAGTCTTTAGTGAAGAGACCACACTTCTTATTGGTAGTGTGAGGCTAGGAACGAAGGAAGGTACCCTTACTCGCCTATGTTTTGTCTTCGGTGATGAACCCTTTCCTCTTACTAATGGCATGGGGCAAAGTATAAGAGAAACAAAAAACAATCAAAAGACTTTTAAAATCAAAATTTCTTGAGTCTATAGAATCCCAAAGAAGCATTTTAGATGCCTAAGTTAATAGATAACTATCACTTAACCTGATCTATCCAATCAGTAGGCCACTTATAAGTCCAAGTCTAACAAAAGACCTATAAAGTGAAAATTATTTTGGAACTGGTCAAGTAATCCCAAGAGGAACTGAGTCACAATTCCCAAATGGACCATTATTAAAACTTGTCTCTACATTCATTTCATATGCCTTTCGTCCTTCTTGACTCTTGGTGATGAACCCTCACATATTACTAGTTGTGTGGAGTCAATGACGGAGCTAGACTTGTTTTCATCATGTCATCAACAAAATATTCTACCAATGGAGAGAAAAATTCTATATTATTTGAAGCATGAGTTACCACGAGGCACTATGTATATACAGATGATATTCCATTCCTTCTATCCTATCACCTCTCATAACCACTAAATTTCCTTTAGTTAGGAAGTTTAATATATCATCCACCTCCAAAAACCCTCAAAAATTCAAAAAAATCCAAAAATCCTAAAAATTAAAAAAAAAAATCCTAAAAAATTAAAAAAAAATTCAAACACCGTCAAAAATTCAAAAATCCCAAAAATCCTCAAAAATCCAAAAAATTCAAAAAATCCAAAAACTCTCAAAAATTCAAAAAAAAATCCAAAAACATTCAACTAATCACAAAATCCTTAAAATTTACAAAAAAATCAATCAAAAATCAAAAACTCAAAAATCATCATAGTTCACGCTTTTAACTCCTATCCTAACACTTGTTCCAACCATCTTACACCTATCGAATCCAAATCATCTCTCCCTTGCGTGTATCCTCGCTTGGGTTAATTATGGCTCTCATTGTTTCCTTATTTGAGTATAATGACCCAACCCATTCTAAATCATTGTACCCCTGCTTGGGGACACTTCCAATCAATCGTCATTATGGAAAACATTAGGAACATATTTGAAAGTTCTTGTGTTGCATTGTTAATTACAATTTTTATTATTTGTTATCCAGTGTCATTATATATTAGAGGGGGCATTTTGATTTTATGTATCCTAGTGTTCCCTATAATATGCTTCTTTTGTATGTCATTACGTCTCTCATATGACTACATATCGTATAATGGCATCATACTTTCTTGATGGTCATGTCTATGTCATGATGCATATCATAGTCTAGTAATCATGATATTTTATATCATGATGCATTTTGTTCTATGTTATATTAAAAATAAGATGCTTTCATCACATGGGTATCTTCATGTGTGGTCGATAGTCTAAATTGCACCACATCCTTTGACTCTTCCTAGTACCCCCTTCGGTTTATGAATCCTACTTGAGGTTATTCCACATGAATAATTTGATATCATGCAATTCCTCATCCCCACCATGGCCAACATGTCTTATTTCCATTCATATTCCCTTGTCATATGAACCTACACATAATATTTTTACAACCAACACTTTTCATCATTCCCACCCCCTTCCCCCACTTTGTGTGTCTTTTTCCCTTTTCATCCCTCTTGTGTTTCCCTTTACACTTCTCCACACCTTGTTCCTTCAGATTGATAATCGTACTTAACCATCAATAGAAAGTGGGAATCTTATTTAAGATAACCCCTCTTACTAAAATTTTCCCATTGTATAAGCTCATTCATCATCACATCTCTCATAATGCAAAAATCACCTTCACAAACATCTTTCTACTCCACCTCTTCAGCTTAACAATCTTGCCTCATCATTCTCGTAGCATGAGAATCCTGCTTGAGGATTACCATTGAAATTTATATTATCTACCACATATCTTCCTCAATTTATTCATCATACACTCCTTCGGTCCCTTCCTTCCTCATCACCACATCCTATCACCACTTGTTCCATTCTTGCAAATACCATCTCTTCTTGTCATATTCTTCCTTATATCCATCTTCAGCTTGGTAATTTTACTTACACATCCTCAAAGTATGGAAAATTTACTTAAGGGTTCCCCTTCAATCCATATTGTCATACCATCTTCCCTTGTCTCTTCAAACCAACCCTCACATCACCACATATTCCACTGATTTTCTTCACATCCTTCATCATCCTCATTTCTAGCTTGAAATTCTTACTTAACCACTCTGGTAGCTTTGCAATCTTACTTGAGGTTTCCCTTTGAGATAGATTTTTGATCCCGCACTTCCCCATCAAACCAATTTTACTCCATATTGTTTGTCCCACACTTCACCATCATCATCTCTATCAACCAACCATTCTATCCCCATCCTCATTACATTTTGTTTTCTAATTATTCATCACCACCATCATCTTCTTGAAAGTCTTACTTAATCACTTCCACCGCATGACAATCTTACTTAAGGGTTCCCATTAAGATGGATTTGTCATTCTTTACTTCTCCCTATGTCCACATTTTCATTCTTTCTATTGATCGTTCCTTCCTCCTGGTCTCCCCTGCTAACCAAATTTTCCTTCACTCTCTAACCTTTTCCCCATATCTTGCTTATTATTATTATTTTCATTTATATTCTTCCTCTACATTGTGCCTTATTTTTCATCTTGTCAAAAATCATCATTCACCCTCTCTGACATCATCAATCTACTTCTACATCTGCTTCTTATCTTATTCCCCCACATTTCTACCCATGTTCCCCACCCCTAAATTCTAATTGTTTCTTGTCTCCCCCTAAAACTATTTCATCATCATCTTTCATTTCTTGTGTTACTCTTTTTTTCCTGCTTCTCCTTCTTTCCACATCCACGCATTTTTTTTCTTTCCTCCTCCTCTCTTCATCCTCCATTCTTCACTTTCAATATCCTTACTATTTTCATCCTATATTATTTGTCTATTTCACCATAATCCCCTTTTCACCTTTATCTTTATCCTTATTTGCATCTTCAGTTTCTTCCCCATTTTCACCATCCACATCATTCCTCCTTTCTTTCTTCTCTTTATATTCCTGATGCTATTCACTCTTAACTACATATTATCACTCCCGAATTACTTTCCTTGAATCATTTCTCCTCTCCTCCCCTCTTTTCTCTGATTCTTCTCATTGTCCCTCTTGGTCGCTCATGCTATCCCCACTCCCCTATACAAAACCTCCTTTACAGTTTCCCCATTCAAGTAATTTTTCTTCATTTTTCTTCTTTGTCATCTTTTCTTACACTACTGGTCCTCATTTTCCCCATTTTCCTCATCCTCCTCAACCTCCAACCACATCTCCATGCAGTCTGTTCCACTTTCTCTCTTTCAAAATCTCCTACCCCTTTTCTTTTTATGCTTCCACCCTCATATCTCCATCATCCTTCTCAAATACGTCTTATATTTTCATCATCCATTCCCTTTGATTTCTATTTCAACCTCCTCTTCACCGCTTTCATCTCCATTTCAATCTCCTCTCGTATTTTCTCTTTTTACTATCTCCTATGATCCCCTTCTTTTATCTATCATGTCATATTTTATCCAATTCTCCTTCTTCTTTCTTTCTTTCTTACTAATTTCATTTCTTCCCCTTGTATCCTTCTCTCTCACTCTTCATCCTACCATCCATTCCATTTCGTCCTTCTCTCCCATGGTCCCTTTTTGTTTGTTTTTCCTCCTCTACACTCTTCATCTTCCTCAAGCTAGCCACTCTCATAATCCTCTACTCACCTAATTCCTCATCACCCTTTTCTTATTCTTCCTCCTAATTTTCAGTAACTCTCTTTCTTTATATATATTCTTCCTATTTTTCCCTCATTCTTCTTCCCTCATCATTATTCACCTTTCTCATCTCCTTCTTTTCTCCATTCATTTTCCACATGCATCTCCATGCGGTATATTCCATATTCCTATCCCCTAGAAGTTACACTTCTTTCCCCATCCTTATCCATCTTTATCCTCATCTCAAGCTTCCTTACTTTGAATCCATTTTTGTACTTCAATTCTCCATCATTTCTCCCCCTTCATGACACATCCTTCACCTTTCCATTATCTTCCCCAACAACTCCCAACTTTCCTATCAAACTAGTTGATCCATTTCAATCCCCATTCATGTCTATTTAAGTCACTCAACAAATCATCACACCTAACATTCAAGTCCAATTGAAGTCTTTCCCCTTTGTGAACCCATACTACTACTCTCCATACCACCCACTTCTCCCCTTCCTCATCTGCAAGGCATTCCTTTCTAACTTTCCCATTTTTCATCCTCATCGACGAGGCATTAACCTCTTCTTTTTTCAGGAGATATGTTGCCTCTTTCATTCTCGTCAGCCCTCTCAAGGAGGAATCATCATATCCATCCCCAATCACATTTTTCCATGGTTTTTTATCTTATAGGATACCATAACACTCATCACCCATACTCTTTTCCACCTCCATAACTTATTTTATTCTCACAAGCAAGAGTTTTCTCTACTTTTTACTTAAAGAATGCTCTCTCTTTTCTTCCTCTAATATCTTGTTATCGAAGGAACACATTCATTAATAATAATCTATTCAAATCCCTAAATCCTACCACTTAGGGCATATTCATCCATTTCATCTACTTTATTTGAAAGGACACTACTTTCATAGCATCCTTCCAAAGAGGGGAAAATATAGACATCTCAATTTTACCACCCTCTTATTCAATTAATTTCCCCACATCATTTCCAAAAAAATCCATGAAGAATTAATTGACATTAGCTGATTAATCAACCCTCATAATTACCTAATTAAACTTTCCACATCACCTTCCACCTTCATTCTCCACCATGACCCACTTTTAAATAAAAATATGGGTCAAATATTCCATTATCTCCCCATGTTACCCACTTCTAAATATAATATTCAAGATTAATTCTCATCCATCCTCCATGTACCCTACTCATAAAATCATAGTTACTTTCCCAAAACATGATTAATTAGGTCTCCCTAATTAATCCTACACTAGAGGCTATAAATAGAGCCCCCCTTCAAAACACACAAAAAGTGAGAAATATAGTATGAGATCTCGTATTCTCTTTGCATAGAGAATCCTCATTTCATCTTTTTCCTAACACCCACATAAGTCCCTATATCACCCATCCCCAAATCCATTATCCTCCTTTTTTCGGTTCAAAGTAATGTTGTCAATTTTCCTTGCAATGAAGTTACCTTGCATTGGAGAGGCACCTACATTCTGATCTGTGTGAGCCCGTCCAAGTGTGCATCCGATCCGAGGTTCACAAAGGAGACACAATGGAGAAGGTATACATTTGAGTTATTTTTCCTTTCCGTTATGTTGTAGTTTTTGTTGGGTGCATATAGTTTCTCACACAATTAATCCCACATTGAAACTACTCATGAATCTAAACAATTCACTTTGCTTTATCTCATGCACCCCAAACAAAAGGGCCAACCATTAGATGATATTTCATCCCCAAAACAACTCATAACCAAGAAACAAAATAATAAGTACATAATCAAACATTCCAGAGGTTCAGAAAATGGATCAAAAACAAAATTGGGGTAAGGAAATACACAGGGACCAAATTGTACAGTAGAGACCATAGTGTATGGACACTAAGGGTCATTCCATACCCTTCTACCATGGGGGAAAATTCAATAAATTTATCCATTGGTACAGTTCCTCAGTAATATCTAAAGGATTTTTACTCATGTTTCACTACAGAATTCATGGTACGGGTCTTATTATGGTGGTACCAAGGGTACATGGAAGTTGGCATTGACCAGATACACTGTGTCATCATTTACAAATCAATTGGGTTTGAGTTCATTTGCATTGGCACTTATCTGTGGATCTTGGGAAGTATCGAGGTGACATATATTCTTATAGGCTAGACTTCTCATTGCTCATGTTTTTTTGGAGGGATGTGGAGAAACTAAAATGATTCTCATACAATTCTCTTCACCATGCAGGGTGCATTTACAATTCTTTCTATTCTACTCGGTACATTCCACTGGGGGACTGATCACCCCCATGTCCCTCCAACTAGATCCAATACAAATTTAAACAAACCTTCATGGCAACGGTAGCGGGAGTAATCTCTCCACATTTCTTGCAAACTAATCAAGTGTATACTTTCCTTTGCTTTTCTTTTCAATTTTTACACATTGTTGTTTTCACATCAAGTTCAAATTTTTCGTGTTAAAGTTTGATTTCATGTACTTTGGAAATTGAGTACACTCTTTTCTTTGTAGGTACACATCCTAGAAAAAGAAAAACAATCAAAACAAAGGAAAATTCCTAGCACAAGTGCAAGGCTCTCTGAGCGAAGACAAAGTGTGTGTACACACTCAGGTGAAATTTCCTTTAAGCACATACTTTTAAATTCCATGCTTAAAGGGGAGAAAATGTAGACACTAAAGTAGATATATTAGGTGAGTTGTTAGTAATATAACTAACGTAAATAAATTTGTCAGTGGTATTGTTGAGAGTTACAACAATACTACGTAATTAGGGATGAGTGGTTATTGTTATCCATATTTCGCCCCTGGGTAAAATATTGGGTCAGCCATGACCCTGCATGAAAAGAATCAGAGAAAACATGTTTAAATCTTGCAAACTGGTTGCAGAGGGACTCTACAATGGAATGGCGGGGCCTGCAAAAGTTCAAATGACCCTGTGCAAGAAGAAAGAGGAGAAACGGATTTGTCACCCGAATCCGTGTCTTAAATCTATTTGACAGACTCAGGAAGGCTCTAAAATAAAAAAAGGAAGGGTCGGGGAAGGAGGCCGAGTAGTGTCAGAAGAACCAGAGGCTCGAGAAGAAGAAATAGAGAAGATTCGAAGTCTTCGGGATCAAAACAGTTAAAAAAGAGTCCCAAAATTGACTAAGTATGGAGGAGACAATGGAGAGAGCCACGTGTCCTAACAGCGCTTCTCCAAAGATGAATCCAAAAAGAGAGGCTCAAACAAGCGCCGCATCTCCATGTGTCCCAGGCCAGAACGGAGGCAAGGTCAAATGGTCAAACATAGTCAAAGTCAGACAGGGCGGGCCTCAAAATTGGCTAAGTATAAAAGTGCAAGTGAAGAGTGCCAAGCGTCAGCCTGGTGCATTTTCGAGAGTTGGTCTAAAGGCGGAGACCCAAATGAGTGCGAGCTCACCACGTAGCCTAGAGTCCAAAAGATAAGAGGGACCGTTGAAAATTCCACAGACCAGCGGAAGCTGACAAGTGTCAACTCAACGTTACTCCAAAGGTAAGCTTTGAGTCTAGTTTTACTACAAGCGCAGTGCCCCCATGTGTCCAATCTCAGAAAGGGGCAGAGTCAGTTGAATTGTCAATACATAGGCCAGGCCAACGGAGGCTGCCAAGTGTCTAAATGGCGCTGAGTCAAGGATTGAATAGATAAAGGGGTTTTCAAACGAGTACCAGACTGTCACGTGTCCTAATTCAAAGGGGTCGTCGGGAGGAAAGTTGGTTTTTGCCCCTTGTTATTCTAAAAGGGGTAAAAGTTGCAAAATGGCCCGCAACTCTGCCCAAGGGAAAAAGTCAGCATTTGAGCCCAAGTCAAGCCAAAGTGGGGAGTCGGAGGAAAAGGTGAAAATTTTCCTTTTGACAAATGGCAAAAAGGAAAGAATTGAAATGCATCTCCCCAGCCAACCAAAGGCTACCACGTGTCCCATATCAAAAGGGGACCCATTTTCCAAGTTGTTTTCCTGCCATCCTGTATCGACCCGATACAAACTTTGAAGGGGCATATCTTTCAACTCAAGGCTCGAAATATTGCGAATCTGAAACTGTTGGAAGCGTCTCGACGTCCTCTATGCCATGAAAGGATTAAAAATCAATTTTTAGGCCCTGATAGGAAAAAAATGAAGAAGAGTCTTCCAGGACATTAACGCATAATCCAATCTATTCAACTACCAGATCTAATTTGATTCAATCCGCTGGAGAACCAAAAGCGACATAGTGTGGGTGAATTTATAGAAGGCATTGATATTCAATGGTTGAGCTTTTATAGTGGGATTCAATGTGTATCTCATGGTGGTTAGAGAAAGATTTGACTTTTCCCTCCCCCCTCTCTTATTTTTCTATATATTGTAACAATTTTCATTTTTGAAGGAGAGACATTCTGGGCATAGAGAAAATCTATCATTTTTGAGTAGCGAACCTTCTCCTACGCTTAGCAAATGTATTTGTGCCTCTATTCCAAAAAATGTAATGGTTTTTGCACCTTCCAGAGCAATAAAACGTGTTTTGTGGCGTCCTTCAACCCTTTACATCGTTTTGTTGTTTCTCCATGCCTCTCCCTTCCAAATTTGTTTTTTTGTGCATGTATTTCACATTTGCAGGTGCAAGATGTTGTGTTTCATGGAGTTTAATGGTGAATTTGAAGATCTAGGACGTGTTACTTCTGTCTGACCTCCCTCATCTCCATTTTTTCTATTTCTTTCCCCCTCAACAGAATATCTTGCTTCCTTTGCTAGTGTATCACCGCTTTAGTGTAGGCTCTGTTTTTTCCCTCTTTCTCTCTCCTTGGTTCCTTGGAATGGTTAGATTAGGTTAGATTTAGTATTCCTACACTGGAGTAGCTCGTGGCAGGTAGTTTAGGAATAGGAACCAGCCTTTAATCTAGAGAGCTTTCCCACTTTTGGAAGGTCCCACACCTTGGGGAAAGTTCAATGTTATGCAATCACACCAGATGATTCTACCTTAGAAAAGTAGATCCGACCACTCATTTTGGGGTGCTATGATTTCACACTAACAATTTTGGAATGCCTGGTGGGACCAGAGGTCTTCACTTTATTTCATCAAGTTGATGTGTTCTTGGTGGGATTCAGCCTTTTGAGGCACATGCAAGCACATCTGGCGACTCCATCTGGTCAAAAGCCCATTCTCTGAGTTGCAGACCTTTTCCATCCATTTCCACTCATTTTCATCCATTTTCCTTTTCCATCTATTTCATTTTCTCCCATTCCATGAGGTTGTGCAATCATGACTTCATTCCCTTCATGGAACTCGCACTTGCAGCAACAACAATACGTTCCACCTCCAATGCTTTTCACAACTCCTCCAAATCAGGATTTTGAGCAGATTCAAAATCACTATACATATCCATGACAACAATGCCAAAACCATTTTGGCCATGAAGCTTATTAGGAACAGGGATATGCATATAATGAAAATGATCAAATGGAAGATGCTGGTCTACTGGAGAAGATTCAAAAAATGGAGGCTAGCATGGTGCAGTCTAGGGCCATAACACAAATCAAGGCATTCAATATTGGTTGTAGGGCACCTTGTCCATGGGAAGGCCCTTTTTCAAGACATTATAGCCCTTGGGAGAAGCTAGAATTCATGATTGGAATGCTGCCCCAACTTGCACAATGGACTGAAGAGATAGAGGCCTATGAATTTGGTGCCAGACAACCTTGTCAATGGGTAAATCCTACACCATTATCTAGTAATTTTCTCTCCACTCCTTAAGCAGCACCATCTCAATTTAAGCTTCAATTTCCAAGCTTCCCATTGTATGCTGCCCCAAGTGTGAAATCCATTTCTCCATCCCCTAGTCTTCCATCCCATTTTAGTTCTTCTACCCTTTTCCCTTCCAAACAGTCATCCCCTCTGAACAAACAAGAAGTTCCACCTCCCTCCCCACCACAAACAACTGCAAAGCTGGTTGAACCCCAACCTGCCACTCCTCTTGCTTTCCCAAGTCCATGTTGGGAAGATACTCAATAATCTAGTCAAGGACAATGAGAAGAGGAATCCAACAGAAAAGAAATAACCGAAAATTTGATGAGTTGGGCTGCTAGATTTGGGTCTACAAAGATCCCTTTGATGGTCAAGCCAATAGAGGAGGTCAAATTCGAAGAGCCAGTGGTGGCTGAGTTTGAATTTGCAGTAGAGGAGGAGGACCATACAGTTTTAGAGGCCCCAAGCGTGGATCAGACTATAAAAGAACCTTCAGTTCTTCTTCCCACTTCATCCCCTTAAACCTCTGATGCTGAAGAAGATTTTGATCTTTCAAAATTCGTGTTTGAGAGTGAAGGGAGCCATGGTGATCAAGTTGCAGATCAGGAAGGCACCATGGAGGAGGTTGAACACATGCAATAGGACAACAACAAGACAAATTATTTGTCTGACTTGGAGGATTGCTTTGATGGAGAAAAGCCCATGGAGATCACATCATTTTCTCTTCCACCATCCATCTTCCAAGCATATGAGCCTACTACCATGAAGGAGGGCATTCAAGATCAACAACCTATGTCTCACGACGTATCTCTGGAACCAAGGTTGGAAGATATGAGTCTTCCATGTTCTTCACAAGATAAGGAAGAAGAACAGCGAGCTCCAAACCCAGTTAAAAAGGAGCATATGAAGGTGACCAAGAAAAATTCAGAGGCACTGAGTCATGAGTCGGTTGCACAAGAAAATAAAACCCCCTCTCCCATTCAACCTCTCCAAAATTTTGATCTTTTGGAGGATCTTGAACTCATTAGGTTCATGTTTAAAGATGAAGCTTCATATGGTGAAGATAACGAAGATTTTAAGATCACCATGCAAAAGGGAGAGACCTTGTTACAATAGGACAGTAAAGAATTTGAATTCCTACCAGACTCAAAAGAATGTTTTGATAAGAGGGAGCCAGTTGAAATTGCAATCATTTCTCCCCCATCATTCATTCTTCAATCACAAGAACCTGTTGCCATAGAAGACAACGTGCAGTTTGTAACATGCCTCCTGAATCAAAGTTGGAAGACTTTGATCTTCCAAAAGTCACACTTGTTACAGAGGAAGATAAGGAGTATGAGGCTATCATTCCTACCACACAATCCATCCATGAGAGTCAGCAAGAAGGCTCCATTCTTAGAGTTAGAGTTCAGAACCATGGGCAAATTCAAAGGACCATACCTTGCCCAATCAGATACTTGGCTTTATTAGAGCCAAGGGGGAAGCCAAAACTAGTCATGCCTACTCCAGGGCATGAGGATGAGCATCAAAGTACCAAGGGTCATCACCAACACCTCCAGAAGTCCGATGCAGGTTAGCTTGAGGAGGTGTTTTCCATTAATGTAGATACCTTGATGATTTGGGTGGAGGACCGACTTATTGTCAATTTCACTCATACAGGCAGCTATATTTAGTGTCAAATCATTTGCATGGCTGCCCCTCTTGAGAAAGGGAAGCTACTTCTCCCTGCCTGTAGCAGACTTTGTTTAGCATTCTTTCTCTCTAGTTAGTGTAGGAGTAGGAGTAGACTTTGTTTCCAGCAAAATAAGTGTTTATGCACACTCTGCATGTCTCATTTGAGGCATGAATGATTTGGTCTCTGTATATAAGTTTTGGTCACATTTATCCCAAGGTGCATAAAGCTAGGCTCTTCAGTATTCATAGCAGGGAAACTCATAGTCACTCGTAATAGTTTCCATATTCAAAGAAAACAAATGCAGAGCAACTAAAGTCATTTCAAAACAATCCATATTAGGGACAGATGAAAGCCCCAGAGTTAAAACAATTTTCGACTCTCGAGAATTCCATTTCCAAGATTTCCTTATGAAAATTGAGAGTGCAGACTCAGGGTCAGACAAAACATAGAAAAGGCATACAGTCAGGATCGCAGTGGCTTAGGGATCAAATATTCAAAAGTTCATATCAGTTTCATGTTTATCAGATAGACTCCATGCCCAATGGATGCTTCAAGGCCACTGGTCTCTTCATCTAGCAGGTAGATGTCCCCATGAGTCACCAAATTGTTATCCATATTTTGCCCCCCAGGAAAAATATTGGGTCAGCCACGACCCCGCATGAAAAGAATCAGAGAAAACACGTTTAAATCTTGCAAACTGGTTGCAGAGGGACTCTATAATGGAATGGTGGGGCCTACAAAAGTTTAAATGACCCTGTGCGAGAAGAAAGAGAAGAAACGACTCTGTCATGTGAATGTCTGAATGATTTATTGAATGCCTGAGGAGTGAATAAATACATAGAGAATGCAGTTAGGAGGTAACCGCATGTATCCAAACTAAACAATAAACAATGTATTAATTAATGTGCTAACATTCCCCCCCTTAATACATTATTTCTACATATGTACCCCATAAAAAAATCAAACTTTACCTTGCCGAGAGGCTTGGTGAGAATATCTACAACCTGAAAATCAATAGGGCAGTACTGGAGCTGAATTTGGTGGTTTAAGACCTGTTCATGAAAGTAGTGACATTCGACCTCAATATGCTTTGTTCGTTCATGAAAAATAGGATTCTTTACAAGCTTCAACACACCTTGATTGTTGCAGTGAATGATGGGAGATTTATCTTTAGAAATCCCTTTATTTGCAAGAATACGACGTAACCAAATCGTTTCGCATACAGCTCCTCGTGTGGCACGGTATTCAGCCTTAGTGGATGAGAGAGCAACAACAATTTGCTTCTTGCTAATCCACGAGATAGGCCCAAATCCAAGATGAAAAACATACCCTGAAGTGGATTTCCTGTCATCAATGGATCCTGCATAGTCTGAGTCTGTATATCCCTATAAGAAGAACTGACTGTTCTTCTGATACTACAGACCAAAGTCAACTGTACCTCGGACATATCTCAACACATGCTTTGCTGCTATCCAATGACATTTCTTTGGCTCCTGCATAAATCTGGCGAGATAGTTCACTGCAAAGTAAAGATCTGGCCTGGTATAAGTCAAGTAAACGAGACTCCCCACAAGCTGCCTGTAGTGAGTGCCATCTACCTGTGGTGAATCCTGGAATCTAGATAATTGCAAACCTTTTTCTATAGGGGTGGACATAGGTTTACAATCTGACATACCATACTTCTCTAGGAGTATCTTGGCATATTTCATCTGGGAGACGAAGATATGATTCTTCTTCTGCCATATCTCTAAGCTAAGATAGTAGTGAAGTAGCCCCAAATCAGTCATGTCGAAGGATTTCTTCAGATCATTCTTTACATCATCCACAAGATTGTGCAAACTTCTTGTGATCACAAGATCATCTATGTATAAACCAAAATAAAAATCTTTGTTCCTACCTTCTTTATATACAAATTTGTATATGAGGGGCTACGAGTGAATCCATGCTGCAAAAGGTGTGCTAAGAACTTCTTTGATACAAATTCCCCCCCTTGATTTGAGCGGAGGAGAAGAAGAGGCTTCCAGACTGCCTGGTGGCTTGCTGGTAAAAGGTTTGGAAATTGGAAAATGCTTCACTCTTCTTCCAGAGAAAATATACCCACATTTTCTGTGAGTAATCATCAATGATGAGCTGGAAGTACTCAAAACCTTGCAAGCTAGCTAGCAGGTGTCTGCACAGATCAGTGTGTACAACCTTAAGATGCTTCGTATAATGATAAGAGCTCTATTTGAATGGACCTTTGTATTGTTTTCCCACAAGACATCCCAAGAAAAATAAGTAAGGAATGGGAGAGTGGAGGAAGCGCTCTTACCATTTCCTTTGCACTCGAGCTGATGCAGAGCCCCTACAGAAAGATGACCATGTCAAAAGTGGCATAGTGCAGTGGACTCTGTCATTGAAGCAAAGAGAGCAATGTTAGATGAAGTGACCACATCCAAGTGCAAATAGACGTCCCCTTCATAAATGCTCGAGAAATAACTAAGTCTCCCTATGAATTGATGCAGGACTTGACCCCTTTCTTCCAACAAAGAATTCAACCTGCATTCGATGATTAAGAATTTGACTCACATACAAGAGATTTGAGATCAAACCTTGAACATATAGCACCTTCATGTGAGTGTACATCTTCGTGTCCCAAGAGTAATGATGAAATCACTAATCCCCGCTCGCAATATACTCCTGATTATCTACGATGGTTATCCGATGTCCAGTGGGCCGGTCACTCAGGGTATGGAACAACTTATTATTGCCAGTCATGTGTTTGTTGGCACCTGAATCAATCAACCAGACACTTTCTGATTGGCTGCAAAGTTTACAAGACTAGGAAAATGTTCGAATGAGTTGTGTCTGGAACCTCTTCATCAGAGGTGGCATCCTGTTGAGCAGCAATATGACCCTTCTGCCTCTGATTACAAGCACACCATCGGGATTTCTTGGAATATCCTTGGCCAGAAGTGCTTTCTTCACCAGAGTTGCCATACTTGCGACCGTTGTAATAACAGTTCACAGTCATGTGCGTATCCTGTGGAGAAAATGTGGTACTATCGACCCGCCTTGTTGTTTTGCTACTTCTGGGGTGGCCGCTGTGGCGGCCGCTGAGAAGGTTGCTGTTGTGGATGTTGCTTCTGATTCTGGGGGGGTGACTACTCTTTCTGAGGCTTATACTTTTACCTCATGATGAGGAGCCCTTGTCTTCGAAGGCTTCTTGAACATTTTGAATGGCTTCTTCCTACTGGAGATAATTCACCAGTTTGGCATAACTCACCTCCTATTGAGTGATGGTCAATGTGGTGATCAGTGTTTGAAACCAAGAAGGAAGAGTTCGCAAAGGTGAGTGGGACTATCAACTTTTCGTCCACCAGTTCACTGAGAGCAAAAAGTTCTGATGATGTGAAGATCGTGTTTTCTAGTGTGCGCTAGAAGGCAACGAACTGAGTCTCCACTCATGCTCTTCTTCATCTCTGAGAAGAATCATCTTGTCCCATCATCTGGACTGTCATGAGTCAAATCTATTAGCTTGATAGATGGTACACATACGTAGATCTCCATGCCGTTAGTGGTAGTGGTTGCTTCCCGAATGTAAGGATGAACCTGATCAGAAAGGCTCAGAGTGATATGTTTTATTTAATGCTTGTTGCATTGGGGAAATACATACTTAGCCAACATATATAGCGTCTGCGAGAGGAGAGCATTCGTGCCAGAGAGGATCCGTTAGATAGATTTTCTACAAACTGAAGAAACGTTTGCATCTTGGTATTCCATGCAGTGAAACTAATGTGCTAACTTTTAATAAACTGGTTAATCCGACTAAAGTATTCTGAATGAGAGATACAAGACATATCTCTAAATACGTTCCACAAAATTACGCATTCAATCTAACTGACAGTTCAACACTATTTAGCATGAAAACATACGTTTTCAACTGCACCTATCATGTTTTAAGTAAGGGGAGCAAGGCGTAAAGCTCATGCAAGTCAAACCGCGGACCGAATCTATGGGGCAGATCTCACTCTCGCGTTCATCATCTGCATCAGGAGTTGTAAAACAATTCATTCACGGATTAACAACGTGCATGACAATCATACGTTGTAACCAGATAATAGTCTAAACAATCATGCTAAACTAGATTGTTCACCAAGAAGATTCATTCAAGTTGGATCAGTAGTCAAGTTACTCAACAAGTTTAACATTGAGCTCAAGGCAAAAGTACATGTCAGTGGTGTCAACTCTTGGACTCTCAGCAGCTGACTAATTAGAAGGGTTGCTCGTAATAACTCATCGACATTCCAAACAAGTGCGACATCGTAACCCATAGCATAGATCATCCATGGATAATAGTGATGTCAAACAATAAAAAACAATAAATAATAGCAAACAGGGGAGAGAGCAATGATCATAACATTCTCCCTAAAAAACAATTTGCTTCCCCAAGAACATAGATTCTCTTTAATGAAAAAAATTAAGTAAAAGAAAAACAACTTTTAATGGGAAGAGGTTATCATGCCCAAGATAGTGATTCTCCTTCATCGTTTCATGTAACGAGACTTCTGAGCAATCAACTTCTACATACCTTCTTCTTGCAACGAATGTCAATAGAACACTTGCACTCGTAAGTCCTTTCCCTTTTATAGTTTCCACAAGTCCCTGATTAAACGTTGAAATGCCATGCAAAGATTATTGGCAGTGCATGCAAGAGTTATAGTTATGCAAGTATCAAACTAGAGATTCGAAGGATAAGAAATAACCACTATGTAGAGCCCAAGCTTGAAACAACAAAAGATCAAAACAACCAAAAATGCGCTCATGCACATTCCTAGGTGAGTTTTTCACCAAATTGTAAAAAACATTTAAATGCTAAGAGATAAGATAGTTCCCTCCATTTTACCACGCTACCACCACGTCCATTTTTTACGAAGACTACACGTTTAATTTTTGCATGTAACCAATGTTCGATGGTGACTGCTACAAGGACTGGCAGCGCTTCCCCAACTCTTCCAACGAACCTATGCCAACGTTAACGGTAGAAAAGGATAATGACACATGTCATGCGAACCTGTGTCTTAAATCTACCTTGACAAACTCAATGCCAGGCTCTAACCACCCAACATCCATGAAGCTTCATAGGCCCCCTCTAGGTTAGGCCGAGCCTTTTAAGTTACATTAACCATTAGGTTCGAGAAGAAGAATCAACATAGGTCCATTGGTAGGTCTTTAGTTAAGGTCATTAACATTTCAGATTTTAAGAGACCAAAGATTGACATAAGGTTAGACTTATCTCTAACGATTGAGTTAATAACTGTTTAGTCATAGTTACAATAGGTTCTCCAAAGATGAATCAAAGAAATATTGCATGCTTACAAAAGAAGAACCTGTCATCTCCATGTGTCATAAGGCCGGATACAGTAGGCAAGGTCTAAAGACCTCAATCAGATTTTCAAAGGCAGACATGGCGGGCCTCCGAATTGGCCAATGTATCAAATGATGCAAGCAGAGACTTGGCCAAGTGTCAGCCTGACCACAATAATTCCATGAGTTGGTCCAAAAGTGATACCCATGAATCAGCGCGAGCTTGCCATCAAAGGTAATGTTGTCCATAAAGATATGAGGGACCATTTATAAATTCCACTGAACCAGCGGAAGCCTCATTCAAGCTGTCGAACTCAACGTTACTTCATAAGGCAAGCTTTGGGTTTGGTTCTTATTACAATACAATAAAACACGACAAAATGTACCAATCTCACAAAGGGGCATGAATTATTTTATACTGTCAATACATGATTTCTAGAGCCGGCAGAGGGTGCCAAGTGTCTTAATGACCAAATCCCCTGTGAATGTTTGCATCTTTTTAAGTAGTTTTTCATCTGAGGTACCTATAATGCTAGTCACGTGTCCCATTATTTCCTATGTTTGAATGGGGCTGTCGGGATTTCCCATGTTGGTTTCCTGCACCCCTTCGTCTCATTTTCCTGAATTCATCGCCACCAGTTGCAAAATAGCCCACAAATCTGCCTGAAGGGGAAAAAGTTCAAACGTTTGAGCATTTTTCATTCTCAAATTTCGGAGTTGGATGAAAATGTTGGTAAATCCCTTATGTTTTCTTCTTGTCAAAAGGCATTCAAAGTGAAAGAATTGAAACGACAACTCCCTAGCCAAATAAAGGCAAGCCACTTGTCCCATATCAAAAGGGGGCCCCACATAATCAGGTCTGCCTTCGATCCCTAACCTCCTACTTGGTGATGGTGATGGACAAACTGGCGATTGCGGCGAATCTTTCCGCCCAAAATTTGAAGGATATTCTATAAAAAACTAACCAGTTCCGTTGGGAGGATGTCTCGACGTCCACAATGAATGTCACCATGAAAGAGATTACAAATCGACGTTTAGATTTAAGGAGAATCGATCCGAGGGCGATAGAAACCAATGAATATTCACTAGTCTAGTGCCGTAGACATTAAGAGGGAAAATTTAGTGGCTATTCAACTACCAGATCTGACGCAATTCAGTCCGCTGGGTAGGTCAGAAGCGACATATTGTGGGTAAAATCGCTAAATTAGGGAATTGAGCATTCAGTGGTCGACATTTTAAAGTAGGGTTCAATGCGAATATACTCATAAGTGGTCGGAGCGTGATTTGACTTTTAGCTCAACACATCTCTTCTTTATAAGATCTAGACTATTGTAACATTGCATGATAGTTGTGATAGTTGCAGACATTTTGTGCAAAAAATTGACATCCATCATACTGTCAAATTCCATCATTCATCAGACCTCCATTTTGCACCCGTGGTTGGGAGCAGTGTCACAATCCACCAATTCCTTATTTGGAAAGGATATAAATGCCTCTATTCGTCAAAACAATCTCATGGTAATGTGCATGTTCCAGAGCAATAAAACATGCAATTGTGGAAAACGCCCCATCACCTTCCTGTCGAATGAGATTTATGAGCGGAGAGATTATTCTTTGTGCTTGTACCTTCCAGATTTGTTTTTTTAGCGGTTCGACAACTTGTCACATTTAAAGGTAAAAAATATAAAAAACCATGATAAGCATTTACAACCATGACGAAAGTTACCAAGAAATCTGGGCACGTCTAATAAGTGTCTGTCTGTCCAAATATCTCATTCCCCTATTTGTTTTCCCTGTTTATGAGGATTCTCCCTCACATAAAACTGATCTTGAATTCCTATGTAATGTTCGTTTAAGTTGTTTTAGTTTAGGCTCTGTTTTTTACCTCTTGTACGAATTATTTTCCTTGGGCCTTTTCCAAATTATTTAAAAGTGAGATCAAAGGTGACGCTTAAGTTTTCCTACACTGGAATAAGAATTCTTGATAGGTAGTGAAAGAAAAATAACCAACCATTAGGTTTGGAGAGCTTTCCCACTGTATTGCAATGATCAAGACGATCTTGGGGAAAGTTAAATCTTTTAAAACTACATCTAATATAAAATCACATTGATAAGAAATCTGCCTTAGAAAGGGAAATCCCGTTTACCCACGTCATTTGGGTTATTTACATGTAATGTTCATTCTAAGTAATTCAAAAATATTACCTTGTTATCATGAAAAGGAGATGTGATTCTTATGTATATTTGAAGAATCCTGAATGACATAAGTCATAAAACTAGATTTATCATCTTGTGATTCTATTTCTAAAAAAATCTTGTGATTCTTTTTCATATTGGTAAAATAAGACCTAGTATTATATATGGTATAGTTTGATTCGGCCCCCTTGATCTTAAATGACCCTCGATAGATGTCTACTTTTAAAAACAAATAAGTAATTGAAGGAACTTGGTTGCACAGTTGGTTTAATTGACTCCTAATGTACGTCTAATTTTCACAATAAAGTCTAAACTTAGAGTTTCTAATTGGCCCTATTAATGCTAAATGACCTTAAATACATATCTTATTATTGCATCATGGGTATAATCAGGGTTTGGTTTGTGCCTTGGTGTTAAATAACCCCTATTACATGTCTAATTTTTGCACTACATGAAAAATCAAAGTTTGGTTTGCCCCCTTAACATTAAATGACCCCTAATACATGTCTAAGCATTGAACACATATAATCAGGTCTTGGTTTGGCTCAAACAACCTAATTGGCCCCTAATACACATCTAAATGTCACACTCAATGTATAATCAAGGTTTGGATAGCCCCGTTAGCACTAAATGATCCTAGGTACATGTTTAAGTGTTGCATTAAATATATAATTAGGGTTTGGTTGGCTCCCTTAACCTTAAATGACTCTAATACACATTTAATATTGCCACATCAAGTGTATAATTAGGGTTTCGCTAGCCCCTTAATGTTGAATGAGCCCCAACATAAGTCTAATTGTTGTACTATGTGTATAATAAGGGTTTGAATGGGCACACATAGTCTAATTGACCCCTGATACACATCTAATTGTCGCACTAGGTGTATAATTAGGGTTAGGTTGGTGCAAACGACATAATTGACCCCCAATACACGTATAATTGTTTGATTGTTGCAGTAGTTGTATAAGTAGGATTTGGTTGTCCCCCTTTATGCCAAATGATCTCCAATATAAGTCTTATTGTTACACTACATGTATAATTAATGTATGATTGGCCCCCTTTGCAAAATTTGAGCCCTAATACGCATTTACTTATTGCACTATGTGTATAATCAACATTTGATTGACAAAAATGGACCAATTGATCCCCAATATATGTCTAATTGTTGTCTTAGGTGCATAAATTGAGTTTTCTATTAATAACTGCAATTCATTGTTTTTATAGAATTTTTGAAATCTCATTGATTAAAATTAAACATAATTTTAAGGAAAGACCTTTGTTACTTGATTTTAATGGATTTTATTAATTGTAATGCTTAATGTTATAGGTTATGTTTTTACAAATTGATGTCACTTACATCATATTGTTAATCTTGATAGTAATTGTGCCGTGTTTGATAACTAGAAGTTATTTGTGGTCAGAAAATTAAAAATAATTTGCCTAATTTAAAGCATCCAACCTATATCTATACCATTTGGAAAAAAAAAAAAACACTTTTTTGCATGAAAATAGAGCATCGGAAATCATGAAAATAGAAAAAATGATGCAGAAAGTGAGGCAAAAACCTTAAAATCTTATAGTGTTTCCATGATTCTAATTTTTTTAGAACATTAATTCTTGCAAAAATAAGCCTTCTTTAAAATGTAAATACATGAATTCGTTTTGAAAGGGGGGAAAAGGTTTGTTCTTCCTTTGATATTGGATCTTTTCCAGTAGAGTCACAAGGTGATAGAATTGCTTCATAAGGTAAGAAAACCAAGATTCTCATCAAAACTTAGTCATAAATTTTTCAGATCAAAAGGATTTGCACTATTTTGATTCTTTGAAAACAAAGAGTGGGATCTAGTCCCACTAAACACGTTAAAAATTGTTAATGTTTTGATATGTCTAATTGTATGGTATCCATGGTATCAACTATAACATGGATGTTCCATAACATGGGACACTTATCTTAGGAACAACCTTCATATTCATAATGGTTGTCTATTCATATGGATGTTCTATGCTAATATAAAACTTGTTGGGGAAAAGCAAAAAAAGAGAAATGAAAAAGAGATGATATAACAAGATAGTTTTAACCTCTCCTCTACTTGATTACAATATAAAACTATAGAGAACATGCAAAAATAAATATTTTGATAAGACATTTATTTTAGCATAAAATGTACTAAAATAGAGTTAGAACAAGAAGAAATGAGAAGGGTATATAAGGACCACCACAACTTTTATCATTTGTTGAAAAATGGTCAAATTTTTCTTGTTGAAAGAACAACCCAAAATACTTGTTGACTTGCATCAAAACTAAATTTAGACTATAACACCATCAAACATAATGGGGCCAAGAAAACCAAAGGAAGAAATATTAGAATATAAAGTCTCTCTCTGTTTATACAAATAATAAGAAGCAAAAAGAAGAAAAACAAATGTTTCTCAAGCAAATACTTTGTTTTCATTCCTTAAAATAAGTCCAGAGATTATTAAAATAATTAAATATATGCTTTCATTATTATTTTAATAACCAAATGCATGATATAATCCATATCATGCTCTCATTTTAAATTATATGGTCATAAGACCATGAGAATTCTTGGATGTTTATAAAATTAGGAATTAACAAAGTTGTATATGAGGGAGAAGGGAGTGGCTCTAGTTGGAGTGCAGAAGAAAGTCCAATAAACCTAGAGGGTAGGATATAGTTGTGTGTGTTAATTGTGATCCTGATTGTTAACGGTCTTTTCTAATATTTATTTAATAATTTTATTGGAAGCTTCAGATTGACCATTACACTATAGGTAGCAAGGAGTTTCCCATTTGAGCTGGATATGGATTGTTTAGCTAACTCCTCAAAATTATTATTTTTAAAGGATGTATTGTTGTCTGTAACAAGAGATGTGGGGATGCCAAACCAAACAGATAATTGAGGACGAATATGGCAATATTTGACCCCAGTGACATAGGTGAGAGGCATGGCCTATATTCAATTGGTAAAATATTTGGTTGTAGTAATGATAATCATGTGGCCATCAAAGGATGTGGGTTTTATCTTGCCGACTAAGTCGAGCCCCCATTTGGAAAATGCTCAAGGTGAAGTGATGGGTTAGAGGGATTGTTAGGGTGCATGAATTAGATTACCTTTTTGGTTGACATGCTTTGGAATTTATTGACAAAGATACATACATATGATTCCATAGTGGGCCAATAGTAGCCCACACATAAGATATTTTTATCTAAGACTATGTTGCTCGTGCATGCGCCGTAAATTCCTACATGAAATTCGACTAGTGTCTGCGTAGCTTCATCCTAATTGAGAAATATTAAGAGAGTCCCATCATATCCTCTTCTATGCATGGTGTTGGTGAGGATGGTATAACACAAAGCATGTTGTGCTAAGGCTAGTTTATTAGTAGAATTCATGTTTGGGGGATAGGTTTTTTATTGGTCTTGATACCAGGGGTTCTTAGGACCAACAATTTCACACACCATGGTGGACTCTGGTAGATCGTATGCGAGCACCAAAAGATGTTGGATGAGAAACTCATTGTGTGTTTGATTTTTATCAAATTCAAGAAGGAACACAATAGTTTCCATGACATCCACTACTTTATTATGTGCACCAGGAACTTGTTCAAATGTAATCAACCTAATAACCTTTTATACTTTCAACCATTCATTTATAAGGAACATGTGTATCATCATTTACCTAATATTAAATATCTACTTTTTCTATTAATCAAGAGAGAATCTCCAAAACTATCATTTCTTTAAGCCGCTTAAGAGATTGCAAATCCTAAACCTGTTATTAGAGCTTCATACCCTGTAATGTTGTTAGTGCATGTGAAACAAATGCGGTAAGACTTAGGTATAACATCACCATCCATTGTGTGTATCACAATGTGATATCTGGATCCATGAATTTTACAATAGCCATCGAAAAACAAAGTCCATGAAGGGAGTGCATCAATGTACGAGAGCTCTTCATCTGGGAACTCAAAATGGAGTGGTTTGGAGCCTGGCAGTGGCATTGCAATCAGTTAATCTGCTAGACCTTTCCCTTTTGTGGGTTTTTGATTGAAAAATTCTATGTCAAACTCGCTTAGGAGTAAAACCCAGTTGGACATCTAGTTAATTAAGACATACATGGAGAGTAGATACTTTAGACGATCTACCTTGGTAATAAGCTTTGTTGTATGTCTTAGCAAGTAATGTCGCAACTTATGAAAGGTGAATGTGATTGACAGATAGATTTTCTCAACCTAAGAATATTTGAGTTCATGGTCAATTGATGTTATGCTAAGGTAGTGAACAACTTGTTCTTATCCTTTGTCATTATTTTGAGTGAGCAACGCCCCTATGACATGTCATGTAGCTGATGTGTACAACAACATGGGCTTGTCTTGAATAGGTAACAGTAACACTAATGGAACTGATAGATATTTTTCAATTTAGTGAAATAATCTTGACATTCTTATGTCCATTTGAATTGGACATCCTTCAAATGATGGCACTTGTCTGCAAGATGAGATATCAAGCACTAGATGGACTCAATCTTGCCTTGAAGACCTCATAGCTGACGTATGTTCTGTGGTGGAGGCATATCCATGATTGTTTTTACTTTAGAAGGGTCAAATTAAATTCTCCTCCTTTAGACTATGAATCATAGGATATTCCCTAAAGTGACACTAAAAATAACTATTATAGCCATGAAAATCATGCAAATTTCATTCAGATCTATCCTTTATGATTATCCTCTTTGAATAAAGTGAATATTCTATAAATAGATCATGCATTTAAGAACTCGTGAGTGAAATAAAATCATGAATAGCTTATTAATTTTTAAATTATTTTCACCATAATTACCACCATTGTGTAGCCCTAGGAGCAATTTTCAACCCACTAAACGGTGAAAAAAACATACCTCTGGATTAAAATATATGGCCCAAAACATATTGCAGTCATGACCAAACAAATTGATTCCCAAAAAAACACATTCAAATGTAATTTTGCAAATTAATACACACACAATACCCCACGAATTATATATCACTAGAAAGCTCTTAGAAAGATGATTCAAAGGGTATTTCATATTGAAAATAAAAAAACATCTGAAGTGACGTGCACTTTCACCTGAGTGTTTATCACTTTACATTTCTAATCATCCTACCAACATGAAATCAACATTGCACAACGGCTTATACACCGTTGATAAGTTCTTAGAAGGATGCTCCAAAGGGCATTTTAATATCTTGGAAACAAAAAAACTAGCCCCTACACACTTGCACCAATGTGTTCTACCCATGTCAGGGTTCCTTCATGCAAGTTTTTCTACAAAGTGGAGTTTCTTTGATATTGTAAATATTGGTTTTAAAAGTTCCTACCAATCATATTTGAAAACTAAACTAGATACCCATTTTCTTCATTTTTTGTTGCTAATTTCCATGGATCATTGCATTTTATAATTAAAGAGGAGGTTGGAACAAAATCTAGTCCAAATGGAAAGTTTTACTCGACAACAATTAACATAAGTAAACTATTTGTGGAATCAACTAGTTTAATTTTGATTATACAAGAACCAATGTCAGTTGATTCTTCTTTAATGATGCTTGGATCTATTGTATCTATATTTGAAGAAATACCTAAAATGTTCACATGATGTAGATCAAGTTATTTCTTGAAAGCAAGATCACTAATTTTCCTTATCCTCATTGAAGAAAATTCTTGCTCCTTATTGAGGTACATGCTAATAAAAAGCCATTACCTTATCGTTTTTTCATTGAAGATTTGAAGGAATCACCCATTTAATGAACCATGATTTTCTTGCAAAAGTCAAACTTTACCGCATGTTGTAAATAAGATAAAAGGTAGATATACAATGAGATGTGTTAAGGTGGAATCTTTAAGAATAGTGGTTATGAACTTAAGGGTATTATCCACTAAATTTTCATGCACAACCGTTAGTGTCCAAACCTTGTATTAAGGGTTATATAACTTAGTTTGGGAGGAAAAACTTGATTTTGTTGAATAATATAAGCTCTCTTGACTTGAATAGCGACGTTGATGTACAAAGGCCATTGCTCAAGTTTGAAGAGAAAAGTTAATTGATTTGATGGTTGACCATGTTCAATTGGGGAAAGATGGGAAACACCATGTTTAACATACATGTATTAGTGTTGGATTTTGTCTCCTCGAAAAGAAGGAAAGTCTATAGAAAAGGACAAATTACAAGTGGCTTGATGTAAATAACATTGGTAAGGTAAATTTGAATTTCATCGTAGAACTAGAATATCAAAGTGTAGAAACTTGAATATGAAGAGAAGATTGTGATACCTAGAACTAATTGTTGATAAGGCTTTAATTTAATATAAATATTAACTTGTTGAGGATGAAGTTTGTAATTTTTAAAAATCGTCTTAGATCTCTTAGTATAACATTCGAACCTTCCAAGGCCACTTCATAATCCTTGACCAACTAATGTATAAAAATATTTGTAAATGTCCATTTGTGAGAGAAATATGGTTTGAGATGGTGTACTCAATAATGCTACAGTCCACTTAGTCAATGCCTATTCAATTGCAAAAAAATGACACTAACAATCTTTGATTCTTCTATTTGATAAAACTTTAAAACAAAGATGTGAAAGTGTTCAGGAACCACACAATTTTATCTTTGCTTCCTTCAATTTTAAATTAGGTATTCTTTCAAATGGATGAAATGACATACTCGATCATTGTTGCAACAAGCCTTGTGCATTGTAAAAACAAAGATAAATGATTAAGATGACGAAAAAAACATAGCTCCCTTACCATTGTACAAAAAGTTACAAGTACACATAATCACATCCTAGGACGAATATCCTCTTAAAATTAAGATTATAAAATCACAACCATTCCCCAAAAAGGTAGCCCATAGTCACAATGCCAAACACTAAACAAAACAACTATGCAAGAGTTGGAAATGTTAATAATCTTGCCAAAGCACCTCAAATAAATGTAACTGTAGAAAATTAACATGTCAAAGCATAATCAAACATTGACTACATTGATAACTAAATGTGAAAGATAAAAATGTCGATGAAGTAGTTTTGATGTCAATCGTTAGTTTAAACAATACAAGTAGGATACAATCTCAAAAAATGCATTCATCACATATACCCCTCCTTAAGATATCGAGTCTAGCTTAGAGGCGAAAAAAGAATCTAAAAGTTACCTAACACTCTTGAAAATAATATTCAAAGTGGCTTTAACATCTTGTTTTTTGTAACACATAATAATAAGATGTTATCCTAATTGTACTTTCAACACTTGACAAGCCACCTGCTATTACACTTATATTGTAGTTAGGGTTGTGGCTACATTGAATGGTTTGTTTTGGTTTAATATTCTCACAATACTTTTAAAGTTGATGCAAAGCTCTGACACCTTTTCCATGCATTCATAACATAAGCAAAAATAATTAGCCTTCATTTGATCCAATTCTTGTTTTAGAGGTCTTGAACTAGGGTATAAAATGATTCAAATTGCTAAAATTTGGTCTTTCAAGCAATATATTACAATACTAACACCAAACCATGCTCTAAAAACATGTACACATGCACATTCAACTCTTAAAATGATCCATATTCTTATAACACTTATTTGCTTAAACTTCCCTTCCTTTCCTTTCACTAGCTTTAAGTGTCCTAGCTCCAAACCAAGCCCTCCATTGATCTTTGCTTCTTTTTCTTCCCTTCAACTCTTCTTATATTGTCACACCCTGCTCATGATAACATAATCCATTCAATAAAATTGATTGCAACCAAAGAAATCATTGACTCCCTCAAATTGATTATGCCTGCATTTTATAGCTCTCAAGTAGTCTTTTGTCATTGTTATTAAGGTACAACATTAGACCTAGAGGACTTTGGGAAAACCTAATGGTATTTTAGGACACCCATTTCCCTTTTCTATATGAGTGCAAATTATTAATACTGAAAATTAAGCCCACCTCCTACTCCCTTTGTAAGTCAACTTCCTCAACTAAGTAATGGTTGTGATTTTTCTTTCAGTCTTGGACTGGTAAGAATACCTTCCCATTCACTCGGTAGACACTCAAAATTCTTCCAAAATATTTAAATAGACCTTTTCATAGTATTGGTTTTCAAATTTCAACTCAAACTTCAATGATTTAAAGCCCCAACTATCAAACCCTAGTCTAGTGATAGAGTTAGCTCGAGAAGACAAATAAGCCAATAAAAGGTGTTGTAATGGATTTCAAACCTTGAAAGTTGGCCACCATGATTTTCTTGACCTTCTTACCATTCTTGTTATGAGAAGGAGATACCATGCACTAAATACACCTTTCACACATTAAGTTTGTTATCAAGGAAACAAAGAAATCAGGGTTTCGAGCTTTTTCATTCCTAATCATACAATCAAATGCTTTAAAATGACATGCATATGCATCTTTCTCAACCTAAGATGATATAAAAATCATTCGTGGATATTGATCTTCCTCTTGCTTCTAATGGATTCATTGCACATATTGAACTAATCCAACCCACCTACATTATCTACCTTGCACATCTTTAGGTTTTCAAGGTTACAATGAAAATGATAGCATAAATCACCTTTCTAGCCTTCAAAACAACAAATCAAACCTCTTCCATCTCGTGGTTCCTTCTTTTACAATTTTACCATCAAGGGTTCAAATCTAATATATCAAGAAGCTAATAAATCACAATATTATAGTCATACACTAGTGTCTGCAACCATGCAAACATATTTCCACTTTGTTAACAACATATTTGTTCTCAAAAGCACTTCAATTCAAGGATTTAAAGTCATAAAACATCACATTCACTCTAAAATTCACTATTTCAGTGTCATGTACAGTATACTATCCTAAAACTAAGACCTTCATAGTCGAAATTGTATCATTCTACTGAATGGACTCCAAGAAAGGTCCCTTACATGCATACTAAAAGAAACCACTGAATCTTAAGCCATACATATGTATCTAAAACTCAGAACCATAAGAAAAGATCAATCCTTGTACCAAAAAACATAGTTGTCACATTTAGAAACATATACATTATACAAAATTCCATGGTGCATATTGACTTCCACCTTTCTCTCCCATGAGGAATATCACTAACTCACTAATATTTTCTCCTATATTCGAATTTTCACCTACACGTAACTCCTACTTGAACACCTTACCTAACCTATAGAGTCCCATAATGACTCAATGTGACCCTTCATCTTCCCTAACTGACCCTTGATGACTCATACCCCACATATTTGGCTTATTTACACCTTTTAGTCACTTCATTAGTTTATACATCCCTTGAGAATTGTCACCTACTTCTAGATACCTCACACACACTCCTTAAACCCTCAAAACATCCTTAAGACATTTGAACACAAAATGGAGGGAAAGACATAAATTTCAAAATTCAAATTTTAAGACTCCCTAACATTTCTAACACATTCACTTGGATCTCATTTCAAAGGAAAATTGTACTTGTGTAGTCTTTCAATGATGCTCCTGCATCAAAAGTCATTATTATTTTAGTAGAATGTCTAATCTTGTCAACTTATTTCAATGTTGATTCTAGTTGTACGTTCAACCCTTGACAGATCACCTACCTATTACACTTCTATCGTCATTACGGTTGTAGCTACATTGAATGGTTTGTGCTAGTTTAGTATCCACCGTACTTCTGAAGCCATTATTATTGTAGTGGAAAATCTTGTCTACAATGTACTTTTTTTCAATGTGAATTCTACCAACAATCTTAATAAAATGGTTATAAACGAGTTTTTTTTTTATAAAATATTTAGTACTTGGTAGAGATGTCAAACTTCATATCTCAAACACACGATTAAAGAAGAGATTGTAGTTATTTGGCCAACAACCAAAATAATATAGAAAATAAAAAAACCCTATTGTTTCATCTTCAAATAAATAGAAATAAAATGACTAGAACCAAGCTAGCTAATATGATATAAGATGTCTATCTATACAAAAATAGAGTAGAAACCAAATTTTAATTTAGAGGAACTGGGGCATCAAAAAAAAACTAACATCATTACAAACTAACATAATTCATGACGTGTTGTACTTAAAATTTTCGCTGTACAAATTTAAGCGAGTATGACAAGATAAATTTTAATGACATTTCAAAATTTTAAAGTTTCCTTAATATTGTCATCATCATTACAAAATCATCATTGAGTCACGATCGTATTTGTCAGTCTCACAATATGTTTGCGTTATGATGTGCCATAGGTATTAGAACATAATTGGATCTTGCCTTCACTGTGAATTGTCATGTCCTTCGTCGTCATTATCATTGTCGTCTTTAATGAACCCATTTGTGTCGTCAATGTAAAATCAATATTTTGCATCACATATTTACGCGCCTATGTAGTTCCACTCATCATTTGAGCCCCCCTTGATCATTATTGTGTGTGTTCTCCACCCTTCTTGAAGCCTCCACTTAATTGATATATTTGACAATGCCAACAAAGGCCATGTGGAGATAGCAAAGAGTAGGCAACATCCAGGAGAGGTGGTAGAGATGATGGCAACCATAAAATGTAATAAAGACATCGACAATGTTGAACTCAAATTGAGTTCTTGGCGATGCAAATGAAATTATCTTGTTGCGTAAGTGCAGAGTAACATGCAAGTGACCAGTTAGTAGTGATATGACGGTTTTCTCAACGTGGAGACAAATAATCAGGGAAAAAGTTATGGCAAATACAAAACACATGGCATAACAATCGGGAGGGAGCAAAATAATGAATTTATGCTCAATCATGTGAGAGCAAGATAAACTGAACACAAAACAATTCTTCTTAATCAAATCATACAAGAGTTACTTAAAAAATAAATAATAGTTGATCTAGTAGTCTTTATAAATAAGGAACTACAACAAACTAAATCAACCCCTATTATCTCTCAAGCCTATTTACATGTGTGGTTATAACAACCAATATTCACATAAATCATATAACTCATTATACAACAACCCTCACTAATTTATTAATGCATATAAATGGAACATTAACAATATAATTTCCTAACATTCCCCCCCCTTAGTGCAAACGTGGGGAAAACATGCCTTGTACTGCAACGTGCCACATTGAAGCTTGCTCATAATCTGGATGGTTTCTAGGACAATACCAACAACCTCAAAATGAAAGGCCTACCCAAAAGGAAATGGCGCCAACGCACTAGAGCATGTACAACTGCTACAAGCTCCAAGTCATGAGTAGGATAATTAAGCTCGTAGTCCTTGAGCTTACGAGACTCAAAAGCAATAACCTGACACTCCTGCATAAGAACTGCTCCCAAACCCTCTAGTAATGCATCAGTACAAACAACAAAATCCTCTGTCGGGTCTGGAACTGCTAAGATGGGCGCCGTGGTTAACCTTTCTTTAAGCAACTGAAAGGCTTGCTCACATTTCTCTGACCAATCAAACTTCTTCCCTTTCCTCTGAAGAGAAGTAATAGGGTGAGCAATCCTAGAAAAGTCTTGTATGAACCTGCGGTAATACCCTGCCAAACCGATGAAACTCCTCACCTCAGTAACTGATGTGGGTGCTGGCCAGTCCAAGATAGCCTATATCTTAGAGGGATCTACGGAGATACCCTCGCCTGAAAAGATATGGCCTAAGTAATGAATCTCTGTCTGAAAGAAGTTGCATTTTTCCAAGTTCCCATACAACTTCTGCTCTCTCAAAACCTGAAGTACTTGTCTCAAATGCTCCTCATGTTCCTCCTCGGAACGATAATAGATCAATATGTCATCAAGGAACACTAAGACAAAGCGATCCAGAAATGTCCTGAAAACACCATTCATGAGGCTCATGAAGACAGCTGGGGCATTGGTCAAACCAAATGGAACCAGTGTGAACTCATTATACCCATAACGTGTGAAAAATGTTGTCTTGTGAATGTCTGCATCTGAAATGCGCAAATGATGATACCTTGACTTGAGATCGATTTTGGAGAACACTCTCGCCCCACGCATCTGATCAAACAAGTCATCAATCCTAGGGAGCGAATAACGGTTCTTTATTGTGACTTTGTTGAGCTACCTGAAGTCTACACAAAGTCTGAGAGAACCATCCTTCTTCTTCACAAATATGACTGGTGCTCCCCAAGGAGATACACTAGGGCGAATGAGACTCTTATCCAACAATTCCTCTAACTGAATCTTAAGCTCATGAAGCTCTGGGGTCGTCATCCGATAAGGTGCCCTAGACACTGGTGCTGATCCAGGTACTAAATTAATGGTGAAATCCACCTCTCTGCGGGGTGGTAACCCTAGAAGCTCGCCTGGAAAAACATCTGCATACTCCCTCAAAACTGCATGATCATCTAAGGGTGAATGGTCTGGAATGCTCTCAGATCGATCACTGATGGTAATAGCAAACAATTGACACCCCTTACGCATACTCTGCTTGAGTTTCTTAGCCAATATAATGCGCAAGGAGATAGGCCTATGCATCCCTGATATCACAACTGCACTCCCAAGATCATCTTGACACTCAATGACCTTATTTCTGCAATCCACCTTAGCTCGATGAGCCTCGAGCCAAACCATACCCAACACTACCTGATAGGAACCTAGAGGGATAACTCAGAGGTCAAGTGTAGTGGAGAGGGCTCCTAAATCAAGTACACAACTCTCCACATACGAGTCCACGGCGAGTTTGGCCCCAGAGGCCAACTTAACCTACCAACTATCTGGTTGCCTAGCCACCACTAGCCCACACTGGTCCACTACAAAAGGAGATATAAAAGAATTTTAAGCATCTATAAAGAAATTAACTGAGACAAAAATACCCCTGATAGTACCTGTCATCTTAATAATTGTAGCCTGATGCTTGGCCTGTTTGTTATCAACCATTACATATACACGATGTGTGTGTCCTACATCACCCCTTATCTACACAGATCCAGGAGATCTCTATCCATCAAGGGTAGTGCGTTAGTGTGGATACATGAGGACATAGTGATCTAGGGGATCCAACACATGAAATATCCACCTACACCTCTCTAGAGAAGGGGTACCATCCTGTACTTTAATGTAATGATCCTACTGACCCCATCCCTAGCAGATTGTTGACATGTGAGTTGGCTTTGTACCTGATTAGTACCCTGCCTCCTATCTCTGGCTCCAACAAAACCTCCTCTAGAAACAGCTCTCTGAAATGCCCTGTGTCTGTCTAGCCCCCTGCTATGGGTGGCCCCTACTGTGTCTGTGTAAGGATGCGGTGGAGCCCTCGTGGCTGCTGGGCGGAGGCCAAAATTCTCCTCTAGGGGGTGGTGCAGGACCTTGTGACCTCTGACTCTGGAAGGCCTGTATCCTCTCCTGAAACTTGCTCTTGTTTCTATCACGATGCTCCTGTGCCTTAGTCCTGTTCTCCTAAGCTAAGTAGGCCTTCTCAACGGCCTTCTCAAGTGTGGGAGGAGATAGCATCCTAACTGCTCCTGCTATATCTGCATTAAGCCCTCGAATGAACCTATTAACCTGTAATTTCTCATCTTGCAGGTAGTCCACATACTGTAGAAGATCCAGGAACCTACTCTCATACTGCGCTACTGTGTCAGATCCCTGTCGTAAGTCGTGAAACTCATCGATCCTCTTCTGCACAAAATGTTTTGACATATAACGAGCCCTGAAGCGCTCCTCGAACATCTCCCAAGTCACTGTCTCTCGAGTCAGATGGAACTTCTGCTCCTCATTCCTCCACCAAACCCCTGCTGTGTCTCGGAGGAGGTGTATGGCGAATCTTGCCTTGACGTTGCTCTTGTAAGAGTGCAAACCAAAGAAACTATCCAAACTAAGGAGCCATGACTCAGCTCCAAAGCCATTTGTAGAGCCGGTGTAAGTGGGCGGCTGCAAACGAAGAAGATCCCTGATCACACTGCATGTATCTCGATCTTGGCGATGTAGTCCAATAGGTGAAGGGAGTCGCCTATCCTCGAATGGTCCCTCGAGACTATGAGAGCGGCTACGACGGAATGAGGCTACCCTCTCGTGATGAACGGAAGGGCTACGTGACCTCTCCCGCCTCGGTGTATCGTGCTCTGGCGGCTCCGAATGCGCGTCCTCGCCTATCGGCTCCTCGTCTCCCAATGGTGCATCCACTCTCGTCTCCTGCGGTTGTGGTAAGCGCCGCTCCACAACGCCTATCAGCTGGCGCAAGGCCTCTAATATCCGAGTCCCAAAATCAGGCGCCATTGGATCCTGTGTAGATGCACTACGCCCCAAACCTCTAGCTGATCGTCCTCGCTTGGGCGCCATCCTGTGCACGAGGTGAGCGAGAAATTTATTAATTTAAAATTTAATTGTTGTGGATGATTTATTTTAACTGTTTATTTTTATTCATTTAGTTTATTTTGGGTTGTTAAAATTACCATTAACTATTTTAATTAGTTACCCAGGGTCCGCGTGTACGAACCTCAAGCTCTGATACCAACTGTAATGCCCCTCCTGGGACACCAAAAGAATGCACCAAATGTGACCAAAATTTTCAGGGTAATTTTTTTTTTTAAAAAGTGTTTAGTTAATATTAATACATCCTTCATGTCATTTCCTGATAATTACTAATTTTATATTATTTTAGTCTACCTAATTAAATGAATTATTAGCCTAGACCCGACACAATTTTCATTTATTTAATTATTATTAGTTGTAGCTAAAAACATTTACTATAGACTACACCCCCTCTTTTATTTTGTCCACATTCACTCTTCTTTTATTTTATCATGGAAACCCACAAAGTTCCATGACCTGGAAGGTGTAGGGAGAAATATCCACCCTTAGATACTTTTTCTTTTAACCCTCAGATCTAAAACCGTAAAATTTTCCTAATATTTCTTTATGTTACTCTCTTTCTTTTCACTTGACTTTCTTTCTTGTTTTCTTTTCCTTCTTTTTTTTGGTTCATATTTGCAGGCTGGAAGAGAGGAGTTATGGAGTTTATTATTTTCCTTGTTTTTGAATACCCTTATGTAATTGTTCTTCGTTCTAGAATATATATATATATATATATATATATATATATATATATATATATATATATATATATATATATATATATATATGTAAATGAATATCTTTTATACTTATCATTTATTGATGAAAAGCAGTGAGGGCGGATTTAGGGATTGGGCCGCAGGTTGAGGGGGTCGGGCGGCGGACAGGGGCGGTGTATTGGTTGGAGGGTGCATGGGGGGGTGCAGGGGACGGTCGTGGCCATAGGGAGAGTCAGCGAAGGGGGAGGGGCGGAGCAGGGCAGGCGGAAGGGGTGCGGCAGGGAGCAGACCGGAAGGGGCGACGCTGCGGGCGGGGCAGAGGAGGCCGGGACAGCGGCTAAGGAGGGGCCGTGAGGGGGGTTTGGGGGGGCAGCGCCCCCCGGAACAGTGCAGGTGTGGGAGGGGGCCGAATCCCCTCCCCCACTGAAACTCTTTTTTTTGTTTTCCTTTTTTTTTTAACATACAAATTTCGAATTTAAAAAAAAACGTTTTAAAAGAAACAAGGATGATCTAAAATCAGGGTATATAATATATATATATATATATATATATATATATATATAGTTTATTTAATAATAATACTATTAAATACCATGTATATATATATAGATATATATATACATGGTATTTAATAGTATTATTATTAAATAAACTATATATATATATATATATATATATATATATATATATATATATTTATTTGTATTCTTTTATTAAAAAAAATAACATAGTACATTGTAAAAATGTGATTATAATAAATAAACTCATAATGTATCTATATATTAAACTTATTGTAAATACAAGAAGAATTAAAAACTTACTTATCTATAAATTGCAGATTTTTCAGTTTTTTTTTAAAATTATTTTGATGCCAAAAGAAATTTAGAACTTTCACTATTCACCCTAAATGATTTATCTATTTTAATATTGTAATGATGAAGCCAAAATTTTGAAAAGAAAGATATTGCTTAAACTATCACTTAGAGGAAGGTTATGCACACCAAAACTACTTCTTCATCCATTCAAATAAGGTAACCAACAAGGAGAGTAAAATCAGTATTATTTCATTCTCTAACTTTTCAAAATTTGTCACATTAAGGGTGTTTCAAAAATGATGTCCAATCTTATATTTACACAAATTCTCAACATTTCACAAGATGAAATCTATCACAAAATAATGAACTTTCCAACAACTCATATTTAAGAAAATTTTCACTAATTACAATCCTTTTTATTTCAAATGTTTAAGTCTTCCAAAATGGCAAGGCATAGTTCTACATCATTCCAAGTATTCAAAGGAACCCCATGAAAGGTAACATGCAATAGTTGAGGGTAGATCTATTCACAAAAAGGATGCTAGGTTTACATATGACTCTACATACCAAGGAGGATTTACAAGGAGATGTAACTACTTACATAACTATGTTCAAAAGAGGATTACATTGCAAGAAAGTATCACAGGAAGAATAAGAACAATGAGAGTCTAAAATGCCACCAATTCCAGCTTGAGAGTCATCTTCCATGTCTTTCTAAAACCATGCAAGGAGAAAAAAAAAAAAGCTTGTTTGCCACTCAACCATAGGCATCATTACATGCCTCTCCCAAGGTTGGGATGCATGCTAGCCTCCCCCAAGCCCATGGGAAAGAGGTCAACTAATACAATATGGAGGTGAACTAACTATGGTACAAGCACACAAAAATAGAACACATACAAACTAGACTCCAAAATTTACAAGGAGGAGAACCCATGTCCTTCCTCAAAAGTGGGGAAGAAAGGAGAAAGTTCTCCAAAGTTATGCATCAAAATTATTTGTACAATATACACATCTCCATATCCTCTTTATTGCTCCTTATTCAAACAAGACCCTCCTTATTCCTCCCCCTTTCTCCAAGTCCTCCTTGGAAGGATTTTCAAACCCCAAAAGGGGTTTCCTTACCAAGAATGAGAAATGAGATTCAAGCCAAATGAATAAACTTCCCCACCTCAACCATTTGAGGGGAAAAACAATAAGATCCTACAAGGCTTGTCCATCAAGCCTTGAGGATTGAGAGGAAAAATTCTCTCTCTTCCCCCACACTCCAAAACTCCATCATCCCATATGATGGAGGGAGTTAAAGAAAACAAGCAACCAACCAACCAAAATCCACATACAACAAATAACAATTTTAAGCAACAAATCTAGCAACAAAAAGGCAACACAACAAAAGACATGAGAGCCTACCTCAAGGAAAGCTCTCCAAAAAGCTTTCCAACTTTAAGTTTTTCCACTCTTGACTCCAAGCAAAACACAAGCTCCAAATCACCCAAGCATCCAAGCAAGAAATTCCCAAAAAAAAAGTCCCTTTCATTTTCCATGAATGAGAATTTGAAGAGGAGCAAAACAAGCATCCTCACAAATGAGGGGGTGACATGTGTCACCCCTCTCCCTCATCAAGGTCAAAGATGCTAAAACAAAAGAGAGAAAGGGTAAAATTAACTTTTTGCCCTCTTCTCTCAAATTCCCTTAAATGTAAGCAAGACAAAATAAGTGGAACTTTTGATAAACACACAAATCCACATCCCTTACATGGATGTGACTAAACAAGAGGTAAAAAGGGAGGGAAAACTCCCTCTAGCCTTGAAAATAAGCCCCCCTACCCATTAGGTAAGGTCCAAGGGCTCATTTTTATGTTAGGGGGACTCCCAAACTACAAAAGGGTCCCCAAAAATGTCCAAAATACCCTAATTTCGGGTTTTGTATTTTTGGCACAAGGGTAGAGGGTGTGGGGACCACCCAAGGGTCTCACATGTGACCCTAAACCCTTGTGATTAAGTGACACATTAAACATAATCAATAATTTAAATGAAAGAGGAGTTATTAACTCCCAAAGTAAGTTTACATTATAACCAACTACCCTAACCAAAATTAATAATTCAAAGCACAATACATTACATACATTGGGGTCACTCATAGTGCCCAAAATAATAATCACTTATACTAAGGCTTCACACAAAGAACATGGCTAGGGCTTATCCCGTAGGCTGCTTGTGCAAGATTGAGTAGTTGGTCTGAATCCCACGTTCTCATGTAAACCTGTCACCTGCACACTCATTGCACACATTAACCGCACATGTCTGATGACATAGTAAGATATCAATGCATTCTAAACTAACCTAACATCCTACTGAAATCAAGATGCGACAACGTGCACAATTATATTCCATATTCCAAAAGTCAGACAAGATGATAAAGTGACATATAATTCCACCATGCAACAATTATCCATCAATATAATTAGGTTCCAAACACATCATCATATTCATTAGTTTCCATGACATAACAAGAAAATGCGACAATATAGAAATTAAGCTAAATTGGCGCTATACGCCTAAATGTCCACACCTGTCTAATAAGATCAAATATCTAAATATAATGTCCAAGATATAACTAATCACTGTCAAACCATGTCTATGAGCAAAGAAACAACAAGCTACTGAGCTATAAAAAGTGTGGGCACTACAGAGTGCCAACAAAATGGATGAGTCGTGGCAGGTAACAGTTCATAAGTGGAAACCTTTAATGAAGATCAAAAAACAAAATTGTGCATGGATTGGAGAGGTTAAGTCTATTTTGTAAATGCTTAGAGCAATGCAACGTAGATCATGTAATTGCACCTTCTTTGAATCTGCATATTCAAACTGGGTGATCAAATGAGAAATTAGTCCCTGATTATTGCTACGCAGGTTCGCATCTATTTAGATTGCAATTTTGATCAACACGATGAAGATGACTACAAGTAGATCTGCTAACAAAAAGAGACGTGGGTTGTGTAGAGGTTGTAATGCACACTTATAAACTGAACAAATTCAATGCATGGACGACATCAACATTCTCTTTGCGATATGAATGATTTTGTATCCATAGCCAACAAAATAGAATGAAGACACTGATGCTAACAATGGCATTTCTATTTAGAAAATGAATTAAATATATTCCTATTCAAATATATTCTAAATTGCTTAGCTAATCGCTCAAAAATAGAGTATAGTAGCATTACTTCGGGGCAATGAAGAACATACAAAGTTACCCCTCATATATGTATTAGCTTTCCATGAAAAGATCACAGGAATAGGATGGTTGCTCTGATACCAAATGTGAGAGTAGGATAAGCCGAACACAGAACAATTCTTCTTAATCAAATCATACGAGAACTACTTACAAAATAAACAGTTGATAGTAGCCCTATGAATAAGGAACTACAAAAAACTAAATCAACCCCTATTATCTCTCAACCTTATTTACGTGTGTGGTTATAACAACCATTATTCACGTAAATCATACAACTCATTATACAACAACCCTCACTAATTTATTAATGCATATAAATGGAGCACTAACAATATAATTTCCTAACAAATCAAAAGAGTCGATCATACAAGCTTGCATGGAAATAGTTGAGCAAAGAACGAGCATGTGATAACAAAGCATTCCAAGTTGATTGTGGTCAACTGCAAAAACCCTGCATGAGGAGATTGAGAGCTTGGATGGAAATAATGTTCATCAACCAAGCATGTTGATGGCCAAGGATGGAATAAAAAACATCATACAATTAAAGAGGAAAACTTCATATTGTAAAAAAGCATAAATTTTCTTTGTGATGGACCCAGAGACACTAACTTGAGACCACATGTTCCGCATTCATTATTCATCTTTTCTTTTTTTTTTGCTTCATAATGTCAACATCAAATAAATCAACACTAAAATATGAATTCCAAGGCATAACGCACATGCCCATACTCATTTTAGACTATAACCATGTAATTGACACAAACCTCAAGCATGTCAATATGAGTCAATTTTGTCACAACACGATCTGATGGTTATTTAGTGTTCTCTCAACAGTTCTACAATAGTGAGTTGTCTTCAACAATTTCTTTCCCGGGTGTCAATTCAATGCCCTAAGCTAATCATTGCATGTGTTGAACATTACGACCCTGAGAAGAGAGGAGTTTTCAACATCAATAACGAGTCCATTCTCCTAGTCACCCCTGAACATATCGAAAATATGCTTTGAATCCCTAAACATGAGGAGACTACTAAAATCATGCAGGAATCTGCACAACAGTATTGGGATGAAGACCCGCTATGATGCTCCAATGCAATAAACAAGAACTGGTTAGTCATCAAGAGGACTCACGCAAATTGGATTCCCAAAGAAGTGCCCCGCATCGAGTTCTGAGTTAAAATTGGTGACATGATCAACCTACTGAATGAAGTGTTTGGTATCCCTTCTGCACATTACTTTTAGCCATGGATGTACAAGATCATCTGCATCATCTTAAATAAAAAAACTTCACATTGACTGGCTACAATCATAAGTGATACATTGCAAAAATAGTTGATTGAGGTAAAGATGGCAGGCCACTTCTACATGACTTACTACCTTGTCTATGGCGTGGCACGAAGAAGAATCTTTGTTAGTCTTGAAACTAGAGGCACAATGGTACCAGGTCAAAATAATGCTTTTCACTATTACCCACAGCTAGAATTCAAGAGGAGCATGCATCACTTTCCGACGTGTCAATGATGCATTCCTCTTTTCCATCATGAGAATGTTCGAGAATAAACCATCAAGAAAGATTCTCACATCAGGCCAAAGAGGTGATTTTAAAATGGGGCACATGGTTCATTCAGTTTCCTACCTTCTCATACATTCATGTATGTGGATATAATGGAGTGCCCTACAAATTATTGAAGTATGTAAGTGACAGGTGGGCTCTCATAGAGATTTTCTCGCCAACTTGCATCAGTAAACCGCTTCCTAGGTGAGAAACATAAAACTGGTGTTCATTCTTCCTATCTGCTAATGGTGTGTACAAATGTCTCGTCATTCCACAACGCAAAAATGATGGATAAGGAGATGACCATTGTAACACAATGCCCATATGTGAGACGGTGGGAGTTTGACATTTGTGGATTTGTGGAAATAATTCTTGGCCCAAAATACAGACATTGTCCAGAGGTGGAAGACTATTGGGCCGGTTGTGCAAATTAATTTGAGGTTCAGCATCGTGACTACTCCTGAATGACTCTGAGCCAAATAATGACATTCAAATTGAAGGAAATCCCATGAGGACTTACTGATAATGGCTTAAATATAATTGATCCTGCATATGATCTGATTGCATCCTCACCTCTTCCTAGAAATCTATAGGTCTAAGAGAGATGATAAATCACTAGAAGATAGAATTCAACAAGTGATCAAGAGAAGTCTCGCTTGGTATGAGAGAGAATTAGCCGAGAACACTACAACTGAAAGAAACGCACATGAAGGTCCCAGGCCAATCAACCAAAGTAAGAAGAGAATTTCAAATACCACTCAATCATCCTCTCATCCCACCACACAAGCTTCGTCACATACTCAAGAAAGTAAAAAAGCAATGGAAGCCAGAGTCAACTCATGGACTGCCTTCCGTGACTAATGACCGTGAGAAGAACAAAGAGGTCAATGAGGGGAAGGAACATGCTTTCTGGGATCTCACAATCAAGCCAACATTCATCAACTCATGTCAATTTTGGTTCTCAAGGAGTTGATTAAGAACACCACTCTATAGTTTGTAGTATCGGATCATGTGCAAATTCCAGTGATCTAAATCTCTAACTCACTTAAACCTTCACACCCTGAAGGCATTCCACAAGACCCTCACAATACATCGTGAAGATATTGAGTCAACTCGTCCATCCCCAACATGAAGATCTTCATTCTGGCCCCACCTGAATTTGAGAATCCTTCACCAATACAGGAGCAGTTCCCATCCAATGCAAGAATTCTATGTGGTGAGCCGGTTGAAAAAGTACCCTCTTGTTTGCACAGGAGAGATCAAGAAGAGAAAGAGAATCATCAAAACTCATCACAACTGACCTTGAAGCCATTGCATTAATGACAAATTCATTCACTCCTCCCAAAGAAGCCCAAGGTCATTTCAAAGGTTACAGTCAATGAGCATGGAATTCAGTACACGTTGACATAGCAGCACCAATTGTTGATAAGGACAAAACAGAAATGACTGTTGTTGATTACAAAGTCTCTAGAGTAATTCTTGGCAAGTCAGCCATGGAGGGTGATGTTCTTCATGCTCATGGGAATCCGTCGACATAGTCGTGCAACATATGGAACAAGTACGAGTCTCAGACAATCCAGCTCAAGGAGGAAAATTAGACAACTAATAGCATATGTACAATATCTCCATCAATCCGATTTCCTCTGTCTAACCATTCAAGCTCCCACTACAGTAGTAGTACTAGATCAAGAGACCCTCACGCGTTATCCAAAGAAACAAATAATACGGGTCGTGCAACCAAATCATGGATTGAGAATGTTATGATTCAGGGTTTGCGGATCATTAAAGAAGCTATGAGAATCTATGATAAGGTTCATACTTATCTAGATTCGATTCTGCATGTCAATGAATCTCTCAAGATCATGATGCCCACTCTTGACAAAATTTCTCCTGAATATCCAAGAACTTGCGCAAATGGACTCTTAGTCTCTTGTCACCGAAGGAATTCTAGATTTTAGGCACCGTGGGCTCCACATTGAATGGTTGAATTTTTCCAAATTCAGGAAAAAGTTGCTCGATGATAGTCAAGGTACAATTTGATGATGTAAAAGACAAAGGAGAATTGATCATGTTTGTAATCCAAGAATTCATCGAGGAATATTCCTTGCAGTTTCTTGAATGAACACAATCAAATGAGCTTTGTGCAATTTCTCAAGGAACAATTGACTAATCTAGTCAAGAATCAGTATTTTTTGCTCTGCAAATTTTAGTGTTGATTCTCTTGTCAAACTCACCAAACTCCAAAGTCTATTCACCAACATGGAGAGAGAAAGTGGTGGAGTTTCATATGATTTCCTGGACAAGATTTTGGAAATCCAAGTCATTTGTGAGACTTGCCTTGCCCCCCATTGCTTTTCTGATGAGTCAAAAAATGATGGAATCACTAGAGAAATTCAAGAAATTCAAAGTGGCCAAAATGTTTGGACCCAGTGCTTTTCAAAATGATGTCTCAGTGCAAGTGATGAGGTTTTCCTTGGTGATTACTGAGTTCATTTCTCGTACGATCGAGATAGGCAGACTCTTGGCCTAGTGGATAAGGCACTAATCTTAGGTGTCGTGTTATAATCTACGTGTCACTTTTATTGCCTATGTATTTGTCCATCGTCACTTTTTGGTGGGGTCCACATGTACCCACTATATTTGAAATATTTTAAATACTTTTTCAATTAAGTCACTCGAGTCATAAAACTATTTTAATAAAGTGACTTTACTTTATTAAAATAAAGTTAATTAATTAAAGTGACTTAATTGTGTCCTGACTATGATGTCATACAATCCCTAACTACTTTATAACCAACTTGGAGGTCATAAAAATGAAGTTAGTGATCATTTGTAAGGACTTTTGGAAAAAAGGAGAAAATACTTTTGCATGGATAGATGATGAGAAACTGTGTTCTTATATTGAAGAGAAATAAAGAAGCATTTATGGAGAACTTTATGTCTTGTGCTTTATTTCTTCCTTTAGTATTTATTACTCTTATGCTTAATGAATGTGAAAGCTCTTGCTCTCTATGGATTTTACATCTTTAATTCAATTGTCACTTATCATGATTAGTTTCTAAAGTGCATCCAAGTGTATGATTTGTGTTTGCTTAATCTTGTATGCTCTCCACTCCCGCTTCTCCATTTCTTCATCTCTAGCCACTCACTTCCTTCCTCCTTCCCTTTTTCTTTCCTTTCTTCCCTTAAAAAACCCAAAATTACCCAACATACAATTTTGAATGTATAGTTGTACATATCTTTTTGGTTTTGCAATAAAGGCAACGTCACCCATCATTGAGGAAGGACTTGGTCCCACGCACTGTGTGCAAAATTATATGCAAACATGAAGCAAACCATAATTATGAAATTATGGAAAAAATAACAATTTATGCAACGACAAGAAAGTCAGTACAAGCACAAACTCATTAAAATTAACAAAATACAAACTTAGACTCAACGAAGTATATTAAACATTGAAAAAAAACATGAAATTACAAATGTTCATATAACATGTAACTTCATAAAAATTGCGACTTCATAATTCATAAATGCTCGTAAGCACAAACTCCACAACATATGTATGACATGCTAAACAAATATAAATGTCTCACGTATGTAAAGTGGGGTTAGCACAGGTGGTAGAAGAGTTTGGGCATTCATAACATGGCTACAAGTTCAAATGGAACTCCTTTGGCGTGTCACACTATACGATAGAAAAGTGACATGCGAGCATGAAAATCTACAAGTAACTTTTCTTCGTACCCGACCTCCCGAGGTCATGCCGAGACAGTCGATGGATATGAAATATGCGAGGATAGGACCAAGCTAATTGGGCAATCTTATATCCTCAACACACAACAATGGGATCTACGAATCTAAGGCGAAGAAAGCTCTCTTAACCTAGATCGGGATAATGGATCGTTCAAATATAATAGCTTCTCGAAGGCTCCAATCAATGTCGAGCTCTGTCGAGATCCTATCTATTGGTTGTTGGATACGTGGAAAGTGGCCTATAGATGATTCATTTATATTTCCAAACAAGGTCATGGAAAATGGTTGCTAGAGGTGCAGTGGATCTTCCGAGGTTCTATGGACGATTCTCTGGTCTAGTCCAAAAATCCCTAGCCTGATTGGCTGCTATGTTTAATACGGAGAATTGTGTGATAATGTCTGGCGGAAGTGGTGAGGTTCGGAATATGAGTGTACGTAAACCAGCGTCAATGTCTGATTGATCAGTAGGTCCGTTGGGTTGTGACACCTGTGGATCACAACTGTAAGTTCATGGTTGTGACAGACCTCCTATGGTCATATGGGGAGTCAATCTCTTCTTCCGACTATCCAGTAGTCGTAAGCCTTTTCAGCTTCTATGTTTAGAACCAGAAGTTGTATGATTTTCTCAAAATATCTTACAGGCATTCTGACAACTTGAATACGTAAGCCAGTATCTATGTCGATGAGGAGATCTCCTACGTTTTCCTGTGGAACTAAAGGATCGCAACCAAATATTTGTTCTCTTTCGGGTTCTTGTATGGCCATGTGGATATCCTATCAAGGCAGTCTATAGTTGGGTTGATTTAACCAATATGTATACGCTTTGTCGTCTTCAATATTCAACTCACTCAATTGCTCACTAATCGCTTGTGGGTTTATTATTGTTTGAAAGGCCCGAATCCTAAGCCCTTGATCTATGTCCGTCAATATTGCTAAGAGATTTGGCTGAGATATTACCGATTCAAATATGTATTCTCTGGGCTCTCTAGGTCCCGTAATTGTCATGCAAAGATGATTTAACTAAAAAGAGCAAATTAACCATGAAAGCTATATCTACACTATACTTATATTCCTTTTATTTTTGGATTTTGATGGAGTATTTTAACAAAATTAAAAGAGCAGTTATTCTAATAAATTCAGAAAATGGACAATTAATCTAATAACAAAATCAAAACAAGCAAGGTAGCCTGGTATAGCTATTTGCATGTGCAGTTGTGAGTTTATCCTAAATATCTAAATAACTAACTAGTTTAATGGAAAGACTCTCAATCCTACCTCAGAAGTGAAGAATGAATCATGGCTTCTCAAAAACTATCATTCCCCACAGCTTCCCTGGCAATATCGAAAGCGAGCTATAACTGAAATAAGATAATTTACTACTCTATTTGGTATATTTTAACTATAACTTTGATAGCTCAAACCTGGAATTTTACAGAACAATGGTAAATTCAGTCATGTCGTGACTTTGTCCCCTCAGTGTGATCTCATCGTTCCTTCGTGTCCTCGTGAATCCAGAAAGTGTGAACGTGATAGCCTCCGTAGAAGAAGATTCTCAAACAAAGGAAGTTTTGGATATAAACCGAATACAATGCAAGTAAGAGAGGGATATCACAAGTGAACAGAGCTTGACTATGCAGTTCTTAGCAAGATTTATTGCTGGAATACAACACAATTACGCCGAGAATTCTGGAAACTATCTTTTGTGACAAAACAAAACCTGCAACTCTAAATGTATTCTAATCTAGAAATGAAACTATCCTATGTTAAATTGATTGTATGGGACAGCAATGAAGTAAGATGAAAACAAGAAGACCAAATGATCTCTAAACAGCAAGGGAAGGCTGATCACTGATGCAAAACATGAAACTATTGAAACTATGCAAGAAATTTGAACAAACTAAATAATCAAACACAGAAGGAGAGAGGCCATTTGTTTGAAAACAAGATGGCTATTTATAGCATTTGGATTCACTAGAGGGTAACTTGGAATTGAACTCCTTTACCAATAAACAAAGAGAAAACACTATTTACTGGGTGGCCAAAACATAAATGCAAGTTCAAGTGGGTGAAGAATGCGGATAAAAAATTGAATTTTACATTTGACTAAATTGTCAGAACATTCTGGAAAACACGCACATGACCGCCGCCCTGTGCAAGGTGGCGGTCTCGTCACTTAAGACCAAAATGCAAGGAAAAGGGGGAGAGGACAGAACAAAGCACGCGGAGGCTGGACAAGGCACATAGGATGCAAACGTATACCTGGCGAGCCTTTCTGGATTCTGAACACCTTGCGAGGAGACCTATATCATCATTGGGGTATGTGTAACCTCTTTTCGGCAGTACAGTACCTTACAATTTTGGGTATGTACATATTGCACCCTCGGAGAAGCATCTGAGCCATGAAGAGGCGTAAAATGGTGGATCTGAGTATGGCGGTCCCAAAATGGGGAGTTATAAGGTATACCTGACACACTCGTGTGTCGAAATGTTGTCATCCAAATTCTCGTTATCTGCAAATGAAAAAGGGGCTCAAATGCAGATAGATAAAATAAATCGAAAATAAATACTAAATTAAAATGAAATGAGGACTTACCATTTGCGCACGGGGATTGAAAACTTACCTTTGTCGACACTCCAACCCTACGAAAGAACATTCAAAACAAGTTAGAATTATATATATATATATATATATAAGACGAGCTCATTTTCCTATTCATTTGCACATGTCGATTTGGTGGTTTTTGAGCTCTAGGACCCGTGGTGACCGTTTTCAATGAGAGTATAGTCAAAATGTTCTGTTGCGAGATCATGATCATGCCTCCGAGAGTAGGAGATCGACCCGCGAAGTCTCTGGTTAGTTCTTCTTAATTTATCATTTTTGAAACCTAAAATATAGAAATGTTAGAAATCTTTGTCTTGGGGGGATTATGTTTGAAAATGTTAGTTTTAAATGAGTCTCTAGGGGGGGCACCCATAGGGTAGGTTTTTATTTTAGTCAAAATGATGTATTATTAGCCCTTTTTTAGTGTTTTTAGGGCTTTAGGGGCATTCACCAATTCAGTGACAGGACCGTCGCCCTGCATGAGGGCAGCAGATTATGGGACCACAACGCCTCATGATGGTGGTGGTTGGGAAGACTGCCGACTCTGCATAAGGTGTTGGTTACGGAACCACCACTCTGCAAACAGAGGTGTGATTTTCAATTGTCTTTGCATTTTTGACATTTGTATATGTTCTTAATAATTTTTCTAGTTGGATTATGTTACTAACTTACTCTTTTTCTGCGTTTTGGGTGGACGCGGAAGGAGTATATCCAGATGGAGTAGAGCGAGGGAATGTGATTGGCTCCCAACAGTGTTGGATGCATTGACCTAGGCATGAGAGAGATACTTTGCGAGAGGGCTGAGTATCTTGGAGGATCTCTCAGGTTCCTCATGTTGCTCCTTTCTAGTCACATACTATGTGACTTATTTTCATATTGGGATGCAGATCAGAACACCTTTCTAATTTCCAGGAGTTAGGGGTGAGTGGACCATCACCCTAGAGGATGTCTACCATATATTGGGGGTTTCGATTCTTGGGAGGCGGCTGTCTCTTAAGACAACAGTATCCAGATCTCAATTGGTTCAGTGGGCCACATATATGGGAGATGGTGTTGTTTCCATGGGCTCGAAGAAGGGGGTGAAGGTCCGTTCTATTGCTGCTTCTCATATCCCTGTGATCTGCAAGGCTATTATGGGTATCCTTGCCTCACGGTTGATTAGGGATAAGGGAGGGGATACTCTTTATACTGTTGGGCTCCCATCATTGGCACAGATTGAGGCCCATGGCCGTATTTATGCTTGGGGAACAGACATTCTTGGGACCACCTACCATGATTTATACAGGGTGGTCAGGTTACAGGGACAGTCACTGAGTCACCCTACTCTTGTTATGAGTTGGGTGTATGAGCGCATCATTCCTTATGGGAGAGGTGTACATGTAGAGGATCCGAGGGCTGTCAGGGTAGCGAGGTGGACAGGGATGACCGTACTCAGGACGCCACACCAGCCAATGGCTTCTCTTGACTATTGCAGACATGGAGGCCACTCCTTATCAGGACATGGCAGGGTTATGGGGAGAGGAGACACATACATTGATTACTTTACTCTTCCACGGGTCAATTGGTAGATAGGACGGGGAAGTTGGAGACCCACCCCTTTGACAGAGTACCTCCACAGTTTGGCCTCCCCTACATTGATATGCTTCCTCCAGGGGGGCAAATATACAGGTTTGTTCGTGAGGCCAAGGGGGGTTCTAGAGCCCTACGGTTGGACCATATGGTTACTCTTGGAGTTCCTATTACTAGCCAGGAGAGTGGTTTGGGCTCGAGGGGCAACTAGTGCTCCTCAATCACCTTTACTTCAGATAGGCAGTTGGCCTTACTCATAGTGGAGATGAACCCATTGATGTGGATTCCGATTCTAAGGAATTCACTAGAGGGGAGACAGAGGAGGAGATGGAGGATGGGATGATGGATCGAAGCTGGCCAATGGGACAGACCAATGAGGATGATAACGATTCCGAGTGGTATGAAATTTAGGAGTATCTTGAGGGCCGAGAGGGTGGAGGAGAGTGCAAAGAAGGTGACTCTGATCTTAAAGGAGTTACCTTCTCATGACATTAGAGGGAGATGATGAGTCCGTAGCAGGATGCCACTTCGTTCTAGATTTGGGGGAGGCTTGATAGTCAGTGGTAGCGTCAGTGGTAGGTATAGATCATAGAGATCCCACCTAGAATCCTGTAGATCTGAGTGAGTGAATACTATTTTATAGATTTTGTCTTTAGTGATAGAGCTTTGTTTAGTTGTTATTCCCCTTTTTTTGTTTTGTTTCATCTTTTACTCTTATCTTGGATGACTTTCTAACTTGTCATTTCTCTCTTTTGTAACTACGGAGCGACTACTGAGGGATGACGAGACTTGATTTTCCGAGTGTGCACAGACACCCTGTTGCTCCCCTCAGAGAGTACTCAGGGCTAAGCTTACCATGCACGATGTGGGAGAGCCTTTAGTATCTGGTAGACATACTAATGTCTTTGCCCCTATTTAGAAGGTGGAAAAGATCATTGACCTCCCTTCGTGACTGGGTTGGCTGGATATAGAACCGCTGAGCGCTTGATGAGGAGGAGTCCACTTCTCATAGTGAGACCATAACTATTGGTCATGACTCGTGAGCCCTCGATTTCATTCAGAACATCATCGTAGTAGGAGTCCTAGACATGGTTGTGCACCTTCTGAGGGATCCCACAGGGACTGAGATATTATGGTGTCTTTTTGTAGTGCTTTTTTTTGGATGTTTATACGAGTGTTTTTTTACTTTTCAGGCTCATAGAGCATTTTGACCATGCCTAGGGCATGATGGCATTGTATATAGAATATATATATATACATATATATATATATATATATTTGGATCTAGATCTTCTTGTGTCTATAATTTTGTAATTCGTTTCCCATGTGTACACTAGATGCTTTGTAGAGTATTTGTTTTTGATACGCTTTTCAGAATGTATGTAATGGATGAAAAGCGATAACAAATATTGAACATAATGCCTTCCTTTTATTTGATTTTTGTAATGCCAACACGTGTAATGATGTAAACTATTATAATACTAAAATTTTGGCATTTCTTTGGGAAATGTTCATTGCTTCTTCTTATTTTGGCAAAATGTGATGACTATATGGTAATAAAGAGATGGAACAAACTCCACTCCTAACTCCACGAAACTAGTAAGATGCGAGGGCTCATCACTAAGAGTTTGGGAAGGGCACAAATTATATGAGTTTGACTAAATGAAAAGATGAGAGAAATATAAACCATTGAAAGAAACCAAACTTAGATCTACACACTTACCCTACTCCAGACAACCACACGGCTCGGAAGGCAACTTAATTTCCAGTTTATATAGACTTAGATCTATAAATGGAAACTTGGTTGAAAAAATATGGTTTTGTGAATTTGATCTCTTTGGAATTTGGACAATTAAGCTCACTTGATACACTTTTCTTTTTATTTTTAAAATACCAGGATTTTTTAATTTGTGTGAATGGACCCCCTATATCCTTGCCCCATGCCACTAGTAATAAGCATGGGTTTTTCACCGAAGGCAGGATATAGGTGAGTAAGGGCACTTCTTTCCTTTCCCAACCTCACACCACCAGTAAGAGATGTGTGATTATCACCAAAGGTTGGTGGGGCAAAGAAGTGTGTAAAGTTAAATATTCTGTTTGCTTAGTATTTTTGATTCTATTTGATTTTGACACTTCTGATTTATGATTTTGGAAGTATTCTTGTTTCAAAGAGACATAAGAGGTATAGATGTGACACCAAGAAGCTTCTAGAATAGACTGTAGCTAATAACAACTTAACTTAGTAGAAGGAATGAGAAAAACCAAGTATGTAGGCCTTGGTATGGTTTTCGTCAATGATTTTTCTGTCGAACTTGATGAAAAGATTTTGAAAATATTTGATGGTGTTATGAAAGTCAAAGAGATATGTTTCAAATGCTTTTGCCAATGTTTTTAAAAACTTGTAATAAATTTCTTAAGAATAATTTCCTTGACTACATTTTTTATGGAATGAGTGAACAAAATGACACAACTAAGTGACTAATGCAATGTAGGTAGATATAATATACAGAGTGGTGATTTGATTAATTATGCGTAAAACCATTTAAGCTGCTAATAAATTGAAAGTTTCTTTAAATTCCTCGCCTTCTAATGTACATAAAATATATGCACCATTTCCATATTCTTTCATGACCTCAGTATGGGCCCAACCACTTAGGCCAGAATTACCTTCCTTCGTCGGTTTTCTTATCAATCCGGCTGTCTAGTCTCAGCACTAGATCTCCCTCGTATATTTCTCATTCATAGACCTTCTTGTTATATTGCCGGCACATCCGGTTAGCATAGGCTCTGTGTCGTTGCTCAGTGTTTAGCCTGGCCTCATCAAGGCTTTCTAGTTGAGAGAGGTGTGCCTCTCTATAGGCTTCTTCTCCCAAAATCCCTTGCAATGAGATGCGGAGACTGGGTATTTCGACCTCAAGTGGGAGAACTGCTTCTGCCCCGAACATACTAATGAGAAAGGGGTTGCCCCTGTTGGTGTTATTATTAATGTTTGATGGGCCCACAAGGCCGGGTACAAATTTAAATGCCAATCCCGTTTATTCTCCTTAACTGTTTTGAGGAGAATAGATTTTAATGTTTTGTTTGTGGCTTCAACTTGTCCATTGGCTTGAGGGTAGTAAAGAGAGGCCGTGTGATGGTTTATTTTGAATTTTCTGCATAACTCACAGACCTCATCATTCTTAAAGGATGTGCCATTATCTGAGATAATGACTTGCGGGACACCGTACCTACAAATGATTTGGTTCAGAATGAACTTAGCGATTACAGAACCTGACATGGTGGTGAGAGGCATGGCCTCTACCCATTTAGTAAAATATTATGTGGCCATGATTATAAAGTTATGGCCATCTAGTTGACGAGGGAGAGAAATTCCCTATCAAATCTAGGCCCCACATGGAGAAAGGCCATGGGGTTGCGATTGGTTGCAGAGATTGTGCTGGCATGTGAATCTCGTGGGAGAACTCTTGACATTTATGGCACTTGTGCACAAACTCTACTACGTCATGTTCAAGAGTGGGCCAAAAATAGCCCATTCGATGTATTTTGCGAGCAGTGGCGTGACCACCAAAGTGGCCTCCACATATCCCACTGTGGGATTCATAAAGAATCTTCTTGGATTCTTCTGTGTCAACCCATCTTAAAAGCATGCCATCGAAGGTTTTACGATAGAGTACTTGTTCTAAAATAACATATTTACTGACGATAATGCGTAACCGCCTTCTTTGTTGTGATGTAGCACCTTCTGGGTACGTATGGTCCATGATAAAATTGACGATGTCAGTGTACCAGGGACATGTAGAGATGGGGGGCCTAGTTTCGATAAAGTATATGCACTCATCAGAAAAGTCTACATCTACCAGATCGCCTCCATCTAATGGATTGTCAGCTAACCAATCTGCAATGATTTGTCCCTTAACAGATTTTTGGTTTACAAATGTTAACTCAAACTCGCCCATTAAGGTTATGAAACGTCCAACCTTTTTAGATAAAGACCCTTGCATGAGGAATGTCCGTAAATGATCTATCTTTACAATGACCCTTGTTTCTTGATTTAGCATGTAGTGTCTTAAACGTTTCATTGCAAAGACTATGGCAAGGCATTCTCTTTCTTCCTGTGTGTAACGTGTTTCATAATAAAGCAACGTCTAGCTAATGAAATAGACTGCATGTTCTCGTTTATCATCATCTTCCTGAGCCAACATGCAAGCTAACGAAACATCAGTAGCCCGCGAATATAGGATCAAAGGATGATCTAGTCTAGGAGGCATTAGCGTGGGAGGAGACAATAAGAAGCATTTAACTACTTTGAAGGCCTCGTTACATTCTTCTATCCAATCAATGCTATAATACTTCTTTAATAAATTATTGATTGGATGAATAACAAAACTTAAGTCCGGGATGAACCTTCGAATTGCACCAAGCTTCCCAAGGAATGATCTGATTCCAGACTCGTCTGATGGTGGAATCATCTCAAGAACAGCCTAGATTTTGGCTGGATCGACATCAATCCCTCGTGAAGATATAATGTAACCCAGAAGTTTGCCTCCTGTCACACCAAATACGCACTTCTCTGGGTTCAATGTGACGCCATATTCAATCAATCGTGAGAGAATGATACGGAGTACCTCTGGGTGATCACATTGCTTCTTGGCCTTGGCCAACAAGTCATCTACGTTAGATTCCACAATTTTATGAATAAGGTCATGGAATATGTATGTCATTTCCCGTTGGTATGTAGCACCAGCGTTCTTAAGACTGAATGACATGACAGCGTAACAATATGTTCCCCAAGGAGTTATGAACGTGGTCTTGGCCTGATCCTATTTAGATATTCTGATTTGATTATATCCTAAGAACCCATCCATGAGAGACAAAAGCTCAAATCCAGCTATTGCGTCAACAATGACGTCAATGGATGGTAATGGGAAGTCATCTTTGGGACAAGCTTTATTAATGTCCCAAAATTCTATGCAAATGTGTATCTTCCCATTCTTTTTGAGAACAGGGACGATATTAGATACCCATTGTGAATAGTCGACTGGTTTGATGAATCCTACCTGGAGAAGTTTCATTACTTCTTCTTTCACCATGAGAGCCACTTTTGGTTTCATTGGTCTCGAATTTTTTTTAATTGGCTTTGCATCTGGTTTGGTGACAAGATTATGCACCGCGATATGTGGTGTGATTCCCTTCATTTCTTTGTAATTAAACGTGAAAGCCTTTTGATGTTCCTTAAGGATCTGAGTATGTATTTTTATCTCTTCTAGAGTTAATGAGGATCCTAACTTCAAAATATTTGGTTCTTCCTCCGTTCCAATATTTATATCAATCGTTCCTTCAATTAAGGAAGCGTTGCCTTCTTCAAATTCAGGCGGTGCCGGAGGTAGTTCCAAAACTTCTCCATTCTCTACCTCGTAGATATCGAGATTCTCTTGCAGAGGAGATTCTATCATGGGATTCCCAAAATAGGAAGAGGAAGATGGGATTAGGGAGAAATCTACTATGGGATGAGCAAGATGTAATTCCACATAGGCATTTAGATATTCAAGAGTTGTTATATCGTTGTCAGAATGATCTAGGATGGTAGACTCATTCTCAATATGTGTTAAGACTGGTATCGTTGGCATCTTTCGCACCAATGGTTCAGTACGAAGTGATACTATGAAACTTGTATTTTCCAACTCACTGCTTGGTGTGAAACGAGAAGCTGAGGTCGCTATTGAATCAGTGAGGAGGTTTTGTTCACGTGGGATTGCTTCAATTGATATGAAATTCGAATCCCTTGGTTAGATATAATACCGTTGTTTTATAGAGTTGTAAGTGTTCAGCTCTAGTTTCGTATACCTCAGATACTTGGTTTGCAACTAATTGCGAGTCTCCTAGACTCTAATATTACCAATGCCCATTCTTTTAGCTATGATAAGCCCAAGGAGAAGGGCTTCGTATTCAGCCCCATTGTTCGTACATTCAAAGTTTAATTTGAAGGAAAAAGGTAGGATCTTTCCCTCGGGAGAGGTAAAGATCACACCTGCCCCTGCTCCAAAATGACATCTAGCTCCATCGAAGTGGAGAGTCCAACATTGGTCTGAGAAAAATAGATGTTGAGGTATTCTTTGTATCTACTTCTTCTGCTTCAGTTACTTCTACCATACAAACTTCGTCTGCTGGAAGGGAGGCAATTCCTAGGGTGTATCCCATACCCATGGAATCAAATGGTAGGAGAATGGGTAGATCTTTCTCTAGTAATTCAAAAAATTCTTGCGGTAGTTCCTAATGATACTATCTCTATGACGTTAGTCTCATTTTTGAGTGTCGGAATGCCTTCAACTAGATTTGTGATTTCTAATTCTGTTGTAGGTATCAACTTTACTTCTGGTTTTGAATTGATTGGTTTGTTAAGTTGATTTTTCTAGGAGTTCAAACTCAGAGTGAATACCTGGTCTTTTCTTCAAATCTGCTAGATGTATGTCAAATGGTTTTGGGTCACCTTGTGCCATGAATATCTTTCCCAGGTGCAAGAATCTTATTTCCTAGAATAACATGGAAGGGATTGCCTTCATACGATGTATCCATGGTCGATCGAGAATCATATTATAGTTGGTTTCCTGATCTATAATATAAAATTTGGTGAGGACTGTCTTAGGTCCTAAGGTGACTGGTAACACTATAGTCCCTATTGAAGTGGCCTTGAGGCTATCATAACCTCTTAGCGTATTTCACGTTGTGGAACAGTTTGTTTCTCCATATCCTAACTTTTGAAGAAAAGAGAAGGGGACTATGTTAACTACTACCCCATCATCAATCATTGCATGTTTAACGTAATTATTATAAATCCATACCTGAACATATAAATTTGGGTCACCTCTACATGTAATTTCAGCGTCTGTTGGCATTTTTCTTATATCAAATATAAACTTAGTATCCCTATCTGCCTGCCCTGGAGGGTAGATGTCAAAGTCTACATGGTTTACTTGCATTTCGGGAGGGGGAGTGATGTTAATCAGATGACCAAGACCTAGTGCTTCTAAGAGAGTAGCCCTATGAGTGGGAGAGTTTTTCAACAAATCCAAGAAGGAAATGTGAGAGAAGGTCTTTGTTAGATCATTGATTAGATTGTAAGTGCCTATGGGCTTTACCAGTGTTTGTTGAATGTTGTCTAGTTCTAATGGGTAGGTTGGAATTGGTTGAGAAGAATAATCTCATGTTCTTGTTATGGTTTCTATGGGTAACTCGATGTCTAACTCTACCAGACCAACTATCTTGGTTTGTGGTCGAGTTCCTAACTGGGGTGCAACTGGTGGGTTTAATGAAGTTGAAGCTTCATGATCATTGTTTCCTATTATAACACCCTTGTTAGTCCCATTTGGATCTAACCTGTTATTAGAATGGTTTGGGAGAGGATCATTAAAGATCTTGAGGGGTGCATTTTGTGGAGAAACTGCCCCTGTATAAGTGTTTGGTGTAGGTATTACAGAATCTCCCAAAAAACATATCTATATAAAGAGTTGTCTTTGGTCTTCTGGCAAATGTTGCATGAATTTATTGTAGTCACGGACAAGTCCTAGTATCATGGCCTTGAATCTTGTGGAAACCACAATACAAGTTGGGATTATAGTTTCGAGGTTGTTGGTTTGAAACCCGTTGTGGCCCAAAACTCTGATTAGGTGGCTGGTTGTTAGAGTTAAAACTTTGAGGCTGTTGCCTTTGGTTTTGACCCTGATATCCAGTTGGGTTTCGGGATTGGGCCTTGTGTCTGGATTTTTCATCATTGTTTTTGTTTTTGTTGTTGTTGTGGTGGACGATTGAAATCCACTGCGTTGATTGTTGGAGTGAAGTTATTATTTCGTTGATTATTAATGGGTGTCGAGGTGTTCACAACGTTTGGTCTTTTGACCTGGTCAGTGACTCCATCTGTTGTGACCCCATGGTTTTTGTTAAGGATTTTGGGTCCTTGATTGGTATTCCCAACATTTGGATAAGCCGTAGTGTTTTGATTGGGAATGATTAATTTCCCATTTGTTCCATAGGTCTTACGACCGCTGTCTATTGCCGCTTGATCGATTCAAAGGGCACTTTCGAGTACTTCATCATAAGTTCTTAGTGGGAACTTTTGGACTTCTTCCTTTATCTCTCTGTTGAGAGAATGAAGGAATAAGTCACATAGTTCCATCTGATCCATGTTTGGAGCACTTGCTGATGAGTAGAGGACTGTGCGCCATCTTTGAATAAAATGAGCAGTGGATTCATTGTGCTCTTGTTTAATATGTAGGAATTCCCTGATTCCTATTCTTAAAAATTTGTTCATATCAAAAGCTTTGATAAACTCTGACACAAGTTGTTTGAAACGAGTGTATCGAGGCTTCAGGTATTCTGTAATACCAATCAAGGGTGATACCTTCTAAGGTTTTTGGGAATATCTTAGCAACAACCGCATCCCAAGGGAGAAATTCCCGAATGGCCGTGGCATAGGCCTTGATATGTGCATTTGGATCTCCCTCCCCTTTGTATTTGGGTAAATCGGGAAGAGGTCTTGGAAGCATGACACTTCGTATGGTGAAATCTAGAGGTTCTTTTAAATATTCTGAATAAGTTCCTACCACATAGGTTTCGACCATCGATGGTATCTGTTGAGGAGGTGGAGGTGGAACGGGTTGTTGATATGGCATAGCATATGTATTTGCAGGGACATAAGGAAATCCATGTGGTTGAGTGAACATCCCAGGAGAGGAGAACATGTCTCCCTGTGGTGATTTTGAATAAATGTTTAGATAGGGAGGAACATTGTTCTGATATGGATTGCTTGGTGCTAAGCCGGGAGGTATCATACCTTCAACTGGAGTGGCGTTTGAAAACGTGTTTCTAGTTGGTGTTTGTTGTGGGTAGTTATACGAATGTTGAGGAGGCATGCCTAACATGCCTATTCCTGTGAGGAGGTCAACTTGGCTGGGATGATGCGGAGGGTTGGGAATTCCTGCTTGCCCGAAATGTGAGTTTTGATTTTCTTGGGCGAGTTCTAATCCTCTAACCTTCTCAACCAAAGTCGAGATGACCTCAATTGGTGATGGCACTGTGTTTTTCCTTAATGGTGGTTGTTGTAAACCTTGAGGTTGTAGAGGGGTATGGTACCCTGCTATGAATTGATCATTACCCTGCCAAGCTTCACCGAGAGTATTTCCCATAGGTGGAGGAATGGGGGTATTTTCTTGGAGTAGGGTATCAGGTTGTGTTTGCAAACTTCCTATAGGTGGGTACATGTTCTGAAAGTGTTGTTCACTTCTAGCGTAGCGTGCACTAAATACTCCTCATCCAAGAATGGGAGTGGATCTGACTATCTACTGATTTGTGGTCTGAACAAAACCCGAGGAGATGAAATGGATTCTCAGTAAACATCATATTATTAGAGCCTGAGGGCTCTGGTTGTTGCGTTTGTGTGAGTTGATCCAACTCCTCAATTCGGAATGAAGAACTAGAGCCAATTCTTTGGGGAGGAGTTTGTGATGACAAGTAGTTACTTGAGTAGTTATCAGCCCATACAGAAAGCGATGGTGACTGTTGCCTACTTGTTCTGACCATAATGTGGTTCGAGACCTGAAAGAGGTCTGTCGTATGCGTCGTATCCCGACATATTCGGGGGGTATATAAATACCTGCAGAATAATGGGAAAGAACGAAGGTGGATGAAAGAAAGGAAAATAAAAAGGGAACTGTTGTTAGTTTCACGTTGGGTTCACCAATTTTGTACGATAGAAAAGTGACATGCGAGCATGAGAATCTACAAGTAGCCTTTCTTCGTACCTGACCTCCTGAGGTCGTGCCGAGACAGCCGAGTGGAAATGAAGTATGTGGGGATATGGCCAAGCTAATTGGGCAATCTTATATCCTCAACACGTAATAATGGAATCTGCGAATCTAAGGCAAAGAAGGCTCTCCTAACCTGGATCGGGGTAATGGATCATTCGGATATAATAGCTTCTCGGAGGCTCCAATCAATGTCGAGCTCTGTCGAGATCCTATCTATTGGCTGTTGGATACGTGGAAAGTGGCTTGTAGGTGATTCGTATATATTTCCAGACAAGGTCATGGAAAATGGTAGTGAGAGGTGTAGTGGATCTTCCAGGAGTTTTATGGACGGTTCTCTGGTCTAGTCCAGAAATCCCTACCCTGATTGGCTGCTATGTTTAATATGGAGAATTGTGTAATAATGTCTAGTGGAAGTGGTGAGGTTCTGAATATGAATGTATGTAAACCAGCACGTCAATATCTGATTGATCAGTAGGCCCGTTGGGTTGTGGGACCTGTGGATCACAACCGTAAGTTCGTGGTTGTGGCAGACCTCCTATGGTCATATGAGGAGTCAATCTCTTCTTCCGACTATCCAGTAGTCATAAGCCTTTTCAGCCTCTATGTTTAGAACTAGAAGTTGTATGATTTTCTCATAATACCTTACAGGTGTTCTGGCAACTTGAATACGTAAGCCAGTATCTATGTCGATGAGGAGATCTCCTGCATTTGGCTATGGAACTAAAGGATCACAACCAAATATTTGTTCTCTTTTGGGTTCTTGTATGGTCATGCGGATATCCTATCAAGGCAATCTATAATTGGGTTGATTTGACCAGAATGTGTATGCTTTGTCGTCTTCAATATTCAACTCTCTCAATTGTTCACTAATCGTTTGTGGGTTTATTGTCGTTTGAAAGACCTAAATCCTAAGCCCTTGATCTATATCAACATTAATATTGTGAGGAGATTTGGTTGAGGTACTACCGGTTCAAATACATATTCCTCTGGGCTCTCTAGGTCCCGTAATTGTCATGCAAAGATGATTCAACTTTAACTGAAATGAGTAAACTAACTATGAAAGATATATCTACACTATGCTTATATTCCTTTTATTTTTGTATTTTGATGAAGTATTTTAATGAAAATTAAAAGAGCAGCTATTCTAATATATTCAGAAAATAGACAATTAATCTAATAACAGAATCAAAACAAGCAAGGTAGCCTGGTATAGCTATTTGCCTGTGCAGTTGTGAGTTTATCCTAAATATTTAAATAACTAACTACTTTAATCGAAAGACTCTCGATCCTACCTCAGAAGTGAGGAATGAATCATAACTTCACAGAAACTATCATTCCCCACAGCTTCCCTAACAATATCGAAAGCGAGCTTTAACTGAAATGAATCATAATTTACTACTCTATTTGATATATTTTAACTACAACTTTGATAGCTCAAACCTGGAAGTTTTACAGAACAGTGGTAAATCCAGTTGTGTGTGACTTTGTCCCCTCAGTGTGATCTCCTCGTCTCCTTCATGTTCTCATGAATCCAAAAAGTGTGAATGTGATAGCGTCGAGCAGAAGAAGATCCTCAAACAAAGGCAAGTTTGGATATAAACCGAATACAATACAAGTAAGAGAGGGATAGTGCAAGTGAACAGAGCTTGACTATGCAGTTCTTAGCAGGATTTATTGTGGGGATACAACACAAAATATACCGAGAATTCTGGAATCTATTTCTTGTGACAAAACAAAACCTGCAACTCTAAATGTCAAATTCTAATCTAGAAATGAAACTATCCTATGTTAAGCTGATTGTATGGGACAACAATGAAGTAAGATGGAAACAAGAAGATCAAATGATCTCTAAACAGCAAGGTAAGGCTGATCACTGATGCAAAATATGAAACTATTGAAACTAATGCAAGAACTTCAAAACACACTGAATAATCAAACATGAGAAGGAGAGGGGCCATTTGTTTGAAAACAAGCTGGCTATTTATAGCATTTGGATTTACTAGAGGGTAACTTGGAATTGAACTCTTTTACTATAAACAAAGAGAAAACACTATTTACTGGGGCGGCCAAAACATAAATGCAAGCTAAAGTGGGTGAAGAATGCGGATAGAAATTTAAATTTTACGTTTGACGAAATCGTCGGAACATTCTGGAAAATGCGCATAGGACCACTGCCCTGTGCAGGGTGGCAGTTACAGGACCACCGCCCTGTTCCTAGGGTGGCGATCTCATCACTTAAGACCAAAATGCAAGGAAAAGGGGGCAGAGGATAGAACAAAGCATGCGGAGGTTGGATAAGGCACATGGGATGCAAATGTATAGCTAGTGAGCTTTTTTGGATTCTGAACACCTTGCGAAGGAGACCTGTATCATCATTGGGGTATTTGTAACCTCTTTCTGGCGATACAATACCCTTACAATTTTGGGTACGTACACACACCCCACAAAGGAAATTTACCAAATCAATCAAACAAAATACACAATAACACCCACCAATGACAAAAACACTATGATGGTTTCAAAGCAAATTGAAGACTCGACTTTTATGTGACCAATCTATAAAGTTTGTAGGTTTACAAAAAAGGACCAACCAACACATAAAATGGCAATCAATAGCCAACTAAGAGTAGGCAAAGGCTAGCGACCACAATGAATGACCACAACCACATCTACATTTTGTCGAAATATTTATAAGTGATCAAGTGCACCTTCGCAAATCACTTCGTCTATTCACAAGTGGATCACATGTAGATGATAAGGTCTTGATTTGAATCCTAAACAACTTTCAATTTGTAATGTTAAAAACCACTACCCACCTTCAATTCATCCCATGTATTATACAAATAATTTTTTCTATGATTATTTTAGATGTTTCCAAAGCTTACACATCTATAACAAACACAGGCTTCTCAATTTTTTCTCCCACATCTCTACTCCAAAGAGCAGTGAACCCTTTCACAAAGCCTAATAACATTGGGTTCTCCATATGGGGTCAATGGTCTTAATAACTCGAAATTTTTCAATGCACTGCCACTGGTAATACTCAAAATACCTTTTCTCGAATCCAAGGCCCTTAACATAAGTATTCCCCATTAACATGAGGATAGGCCGTCAATGGAAAACCCTACAAATTCTTCATACGCCACTAGTGAGCCTACACTACATAAGGTTACAAAAATCCATGCTGAATTTGGGGAAAATAATTGGCAACCTAGATTAAATGCTTGAGGTTTGAGGTGTAGCATTAGAATTTTGAGGGTTATGGAAATGGTATTTTCGTTATGGTTAGTTGCATTGCACAACTCTCTTTTTTTCACCACCCTCGTATTGAATTGTATTGAAAAACTTTTACTCAACAATTCAAATGTATACCTCTTTTGAGGCAGAATTTGGAATTCCAATAATATAGAGTTGGAACTCTTTGAGGGCAAAATTGATGATGTCATCAATGAGAATGCTAATCGAAGTCAGGTGATCAACAGGAAGATATAGACTCTAGGGAGTAATAGCACAACTCAAGCACAGGCTTCAGACTCGCACATCCCCATTTTCAATCCCAATGTCAATTATCCAGCCTCTAAACACAAGGGGGAATCCAAATCTCTCGCAGCAAAGAGGAGTTGGTGCAAATCAAAACCTAAAACAATTAAGACTACCATGACTGGACCTTGTTCCCTCGAGTAAACATCTCTGTCCTTTTTTATTGACTCACAAAGACATCATTTTTACAATTACATTTCCTATAGTTTGCTTCTTTTTTCGATGTTCAACATTTTTTCTGTTTTATTATAGATGTCTTTCGGCAGTTCTATTAGCCAATTAGTCTTTCTATGTAGCTTACTTTTTTCTATTCATTGTTTGGCAAATCATTTTGATCTGTTTTTTTTGAAGATAATCTTTTAATTTGCTCGTGCAACAATTTTGTAAAATCCTTTCCTCCAGCAAATTCATCATGTCCCTTTTTTCGAATTGAATAAGTTAGAAGACACTTAAACCTATTTTTATTTCATGTAGGCTAATAGGGTGGTGCATGGGAAATAAATTTAAAAAATTAACTAAGTTGGCTAAAAGTAAATTTCTGTTATACTATAAAAGGCAAACTTGTGTTTTATTATTAAAAAACGTAGCGTTTTTAATAGAGCAAAGTCAACATCAAATTAAAACATTGATCCTTGCTTTTGGGGGCTTTTTTTTGTAAAAAGTGAAAGGAAAGTTATTACAGGACATACGAGCTCATTTGGGGAAGGAATCTTTTTTGCTATTATCTATTTATGCACTGCATGTTTGAACACTCCGCTTCAACGTTCAACCACTGAAAATGAAAACCCTTCGGTTCTTTGTGGTGATTCCATCCAGGAATCACAAATGTAATTCAAATTTGTTTTTGCCAAATTCAGCCAAGGAAAAGTCCAAATTTTATCCAGATCAACTAAGCCACGATTTCTAGTTTCAAATCAGACTTATCAGTTAGGGCACATTGCAGATCAGATTTATCAGTTAGGGCACACTACAGATCAGATTTTTCAGAGTTTACAGTTAGGGCTTCTCTTCAAGGACATACATCACACATTGTAAGGCTGATGTCACACTTTTGTGCACCTTTCTAGGGTTGCGTCACATTTTGGAGCATCATTTGGGGGAAATGTTATCACCCTAAGGCTGGTGTCATATTTCCAAGCTAAAGCATCCTCATTTGAATTCTTTTTCCGGGTTAATTGTGCAATTTTTGTATTCAACTGTTTGCTTTGGAATAGAGAATAATTTTCTGCACTTGATTGGATAAAAATTTTGCCATTTGTTTCAACAAACTTGTTATTTGCAGTTCTACATCAAAATTCAGAATTTCATTTTCAGATCTAGGGTTTTTATTAATATCAGAAAAATCCAGAATTCTGAAATTTTCCCTCTTAAGGGTTTTGTTCTAAAAATTCAAATCCCATAATTTTGGAAATTTTATATAAGGGTTTACTACAAATTTCAGATTACACTAATCTTTCTGAAAAGGGACATTACGAATTTTGTAAAATCCTTAGTTGAGTGTCTTGACTTCCAGCTTTGGCTCGTCCTTATAAACTCGATTTTGTGTATCTTTATTCCCAGTAAACACAACAATATATTAACTTTTTTCACAAAAAAAAAGCAATCTTTACATTAATGTGACTCAACAACCCAACATTAACGTGCCTGGAGGAATACATCTAAATAAAAAGCCAAGTAATTATCTCCTGCAGCAGCTCCCATAAAACGAGCAATAATACTCTTAAGAATTATAAAAAATAACATACGGTAAAGTGGGAGGATCAAGCATCAAATACATGTTTAATATTACAGTAAAACGAGATGCAATTAAAAGAAGCAATTAAGACTTGGTATAAAAGCAGTGATCCTCAAAAACAGTCAGAAATTTTCTAAAAGAAAAATATGGAGTTTAACAATTATTCTTATCAATTACATGAAATGGAACATCCAAAAATCACAAAAACTAAGTGATTGCATAACCCATCAATCAGCTGCATGATAATGACTGAAGCAAAGAATGTTCATAGAATAACATGCAAGTTGAGTGAAACTTGCCTGAACATGAGAGGAACCCCAACTTATTATGTTATAAGGTTAATATGAACATCTTGGGGTGCAAAGTGGAAAATTTAGGGATCCAATATTAGATAAAATAAAATAAAATTCCAAAATTGAAACATTTAGAATTTTTGTGAATGTTTTTCTTCCACAATAGGTAGAAAGTTCAAAACCCTGATTTGAAAGATAAGTGGTTATGCACCACTTTCAACTTCTTGCCAGAAAACTCATCATGTAGATGATGGCTTAAAAAATAAATGGTGATATGATACTGAGCAAGTGATGCTCACTTTAAAGAACAGATGATTGCAAGAAGCATGACATGTAAACTAAAACTCGACTGAACTTGATCAAATCTCTATCATATTCAATCATAGTGTTAATGTGCCCCTAGGCCCTAACAATACAAAGAGCTTGAAAAGAAGCCTTCACATAACTTTGAAGACCTGCACACAACTGAATTAGAACAATAAGTTCACACAAAACTATAATTTCACACTTGCAAAACATATGAAATAATGTTGAGTAAATAGCATCATTACTAGTTGGGCTAGCTGGACATTACTTGATCTGTATCAGAACATAATTGAATTAGCTTAAACATTTGATCACCTGAAGCACATATTATGATATTAACAACAAAGGCCGCAACAATTGCAGCAACTTAATGCATGTCGGTCCTTGGTAAAGTGTGTGCATGCTCTCTCAGCTATTTCTCACATCTAATTTGTCATCAACATTATATGCATTTATTGATCGAATTTTATTGTACTCCAGGAAAAAATATTTTTCACCTTTATATATTGTATATATTTTGGTTTTCCCTAACCCATGATCCTCCCTCCATACCCACCCTCTGTAGGGTGTACCATTGTCTTCTTCAACGTAAGAAACGAGAATTTCTGGCATCTAGACAGCTTTCACTCCTTGCTGATCTCCACCACTCTCCTAAGAGTTTTTAGCTTACTCTTATCCCAAGAAAAACCACCATTTCCGAAATCACCCCTGAAGTGTGGGTCCCCTATGCTAGTTCCCTCTACAATGTTCTGAGCCATCCTACTACCATTGTCTCCACTCCTCTACCATCCTCCTTTGTTTTCTCTACTCTTCCTGTCAAGAGAGCTATTTTGAATTACGCACCAGCAAAGCAGCCGATTGTGAAGGTCTGAAAGATGAATTCATCAAATATGGTGTGGATTTCCTTGCCTTTCCCCTTGCCACACTATTTAATCAGGTAGTTTATCCCGGATTCCCTCAGTCATGGTCCCAACACATCATTCACCCTATTCATAAGTCAGGGGATCCCTCTATACCTCATATAAATGTCTCTTTGTTTGATGAATAAATAGAACCATTTGATTTCCTCATATGGTATCAAAGCAGGATTCCTGTTAGATGGAAGAACTAAAATTTTTCAAGGGGCAGCCCCATGTCTGTACATTGCCCTGATTTATGGCTCAAAGATAATGTGTTGAAGTTCTCTCTATTTATTGTTATTAAATCAGTTAAAAAAAATTAGCATTCTGTCTAGGTATGGGCAATTTAGCATAGATTAAGGTTTCTTGTGAGAGTTGAGGTATATGGTATGAATTTTGCAATTGTAGTTCATGCATCGCTGAATTAGCTTTCCATGCAATGTCTTTCACAATCTTCAATCCAATCACTCACTTCCAAGTTCCAACATGTATAAACTTAAAGCATCTTTGTGCATTGATCCACGAAGGATCTGCCCATACTCCTATCATGGACTCATCGAGATTCTTTCTGCCCTATGTGTTTTCTAGTCCCATGTGGCTCTGCTACCTCTCCATGTGCATCTCAATTGTTGTAGGTTGTTCTTCATTGCTGCTAGCATCTAATCCGAGCCTCCATACATCTGTTCCAACCTTCGTATCTTCAATGTCTGTCAAGTTCCATGCGTTCATAGTGCACTATTCTTCCATCTGTCGCAATTAAGTTCTGCACTCCTATGTGGCTTCTTGGACCCAACGTGACATATACTAAAAGCTACATTCATGTGCATTATTGAAGAACCTGCCAGATCTGCCAAGATTGTCGATCCTCCTCTATTCGAGTCTATCACCCACGCAATGAAATCAATGCACTCCACCGCATACATGTCCGTGTTCAGCTGTCATCATCAATTGAATAAGCACTGATAGCTAAAAGCTATAAGACAGACTTAGCTTGATAAATTTTATGTAGTTTTCACTCTAGTTTGTCATATTAGGTATTTTCTTCAATTTGTAGTTTGTTTGTCAATGAACTATGTAGTTTATTGTTAGTTGGTAAGCTATAAGATTATCGTGTGATTGTGTTAGTTTAGCGGTCTATTAATTAAATCTTTACTTTGTTGACTTATGTTAATAGATGGTCTATAGTTGATATAATTACCAATATGTTTGTTAATTTTATCAGATTCTGATAGAAATAATATCCTAATATTAAGTCTAATGTTTGCCACTTTTAATATTGGGTGGTTGTAATTTATTGTAAATAATACACACACAAGAGAAGTTGACCAGTCATCCAAAAGATGAATCGAAGAGTCTCCCTTCGTGGCTATTTATGCTTGTATGCATATATGCATCATGAACAAGAGCTTTATTGAATACATGAAAGCTTCACTGAATATTTGCTTCTTGTCTAATTTCCGAACCATTTCATTTTGTGAATCTTTCTCTGTAATGTCCCTTTTTCCCACTTAAGAGCTGATATTTGGTGTTCTTGTCATTCCTTCTCCGTGGCGAAGAAGCAAAAATGAATGACGAGAACCTTCAACACCTTTACGATATGTTTTTTACTAATATTTTATATTTTTCTTTGGTGTTTTCCCTTCTTATACAGGGTTGGTCTTTCTTTTTGTACTTTGGCGTCAATTGAAGGATATAAAAGAAGATCTAAGAGCTTATTTAGAAGCTAAACTTGGCGCATTTTATTCTACTTGGGCATTGTGCGAGCTTGTTGCTCCTTGTTTCATCCACTTGAGGACGAAAACCCTCTTGTGAGGCTTCTTAGAAGGACAAAAACCTTTCTAGTGGCTTGGTTGAAGGACGAAAACCCTTCATCATTGTTTGGTTTTGAAGTAAAGAGTTGATTTGAAGAGATATTTGTAATTCCCAACTAGTATTTAATTTATTTAAGGTGGAGCCACCCTACCTTGGGTAGGGTTTGAAAGATTTGGTGAAGCATTTGAGAAATCTGGTTTGATAATCCGATTTGCAATATTTATAAAGAATGGAATCTGAAGTTTGGTAAATTTAGAGGGTTTCTAGACCAATATTTCATATTTTTCTTGTGGCTGCAAGTTCTAGTTTATAATTAATTTCCAACAGTGAGATCTTCAGCATTTCTTTGTGTTTTTGGCTCCTAATATTCCATAAAATATATAAGTAATTGTGGCTAGTTGATTTGTGGTGTTTTGTGGTGATTTTTGGCATATTTGGTGATAGTACAAGTCGCCGATTTTATACTTTCAGTATGCTGCAATTTAATTTTCAGATCTACATTTGGTGTGTTTGGTTGAAACCCTTGAAAGGGTCATTACAATGGTATCAGAGCTTAGATCTTCAAAGGCCTAGGGTTCCAGTTGAAAGAAGACAATATGGTGGGTCAAAACTCTCAAGGAGCCAAAGTTGACAAATTAATTGCCGGCCAAAAGAGACTTGCGGACTACATGGATTTTTCTTGCCCTATCGCTCTAGAGGATGATTGAACCTAGGGTTCAAAATGTTGAAGGTAGCTCGAATGGAGCCAATAAGGCCAAGCGACCCATTGGAACATCTCGAGGATCGAGTTTGAGGCCCACTTTCGTTCCTAGAGAGGAGGCCATTTCGGAAGAAACATGACCTATGGGTGGAAGGAATATTACAACGAAGTTATGAATAATACATGGTGTTACCAAGGGAGATCCGTGAGGCTATTTCTCTCGCAGAGTTGATAGGGTTGAATAGATGAAAGATTTAGGCCCAAGCTTAGACATGCCATACCACAAATAGAGGAAGAGGAGAAGAGATTCCAAATTGCAATGGTGGAGCAAGACGAAGAACAAGAACAAGGGAAGACTGATATCCAACATTAAGGTAAGGATTCTTTGAAAATAAATGATGTTTGTGTGGGTTCTAATGATTGCATGTGGCCGGCAAGTTGATGGAATAAAATCAGATCTACAAGAGGTTCTTGAGGCCAATAATCAAGATGTTTCAATTGAGAGGCTTGCCCTTCAAAAGGAAGCCTCGCATGATACTCATGAGGGTTTTCAGCCTGCTGGAATTTACAAATCATCGATAAGTGGTAAGCAATTTAATTTATTGCATCACCCTCATAATATGTCTTTGCAAAGGTTTGACCATAATGAGCATTATTCTAACAAAGATGAGAGGATGAAGGGTACTAAAGGGGAAAAATAATCTTTTCTAAGAAGCTCCCCATCCATCTTCAAAGCATTCCAAAGATGGGATCGAGGAAAGAAGAATTATATTTGCATAGTTATAACTTATGATAATGAAGAGCTTGCTGGAAATTTCATAACAGCGGTTGATATAGGGCCATTTAATGGTGTACATGATTCTAGCAAGAACATTGACAGATGTCCCATGCAAGTATCAACAAAATAGTGTTGAAGATAAAGCGGAAAGAGATTTATTTGTTGAATTTGAGGTAAAGAAGAAGGCTGATTCCAACTCAGGAAATTCTGAGTCACGAGATTGGAAAAATCGAGGATATTTCGATCACTACTCATTCCAACATGGGAAGAGAGACATGTGGGGAACAACTCAAGGTATGATGACATTTTATCTTCTTTTATATCGCTGCCATATTCATATCATGATAGGAAGAATTATTAAGGATCGCATCTCATGTTTAAGTAATGATGTTGTGACAAAGAGAGATGAACATTTTAAGATCAGCTTAAATCTTTGAAATTCATTGCTTACGACATGTCAATTTGAGGGGCAACATAAGAGGTATGTTAGAGAAATAGATATGGTTTGTAACGTAAGTATGGAGAACATTATTTTCAGATATCATTTCATCATACATCGCTGAATGGCACAAGAATGCAGCCATAATAAAAAGATAATTTTCAGATTTTCCAGGCATTGTGGGTCACCATTGAAGTACTCTTCAGTTATAGTCATTTCAATTGGGAGTGTTATGCATATTTTCAGGCATAGATTGAGCAATTCAAAGAGTTTCGGTGGTGCTAGCGGTTGATAAGCAGCCTGGAAATCAAGTTTTGGTGTTCCAAACACGCCACTTGGGGCAACCAAAAGGTATTCTACACCAATGTAATCTTTTCGATTCATCAATTTTGTGACACACTTGTTTTGTTGCTTCCTCATTTGTGTGTTAACGCTGATTATTGTGGTGAGAATGGAAAATAGTATGGTGTGTATTTCAGAGTATCATAGGACAGCCCATTTGCAAGACATAGAAGTGCCACAAATGCATAATGTTTTGTTGCTTGGGGTCATGATTTGGGTTCCAAAGACCCAACAAATTATTGGAGGAGTTTGGGAAAATGTTCCACTTTGCATTAAGGGTGGAATAAGCATGTTCAGGGCAGCCATTAGAGATGGTAATTTTCAGTTTTCCAAAACTCTTCTAATCACTCGTGATGAATGTTCAGTTGTTGTCACTTCATTGGCTAATAGGATGCACATTTTCAGTCATGAGTTGGACAAATTGTGGGGATTATGGACAGTGGTAAGCACACAGCGCGGAAATACTTATTTTGGTATTCCAAGCATTTACTTTTGGGGCAAGAAAGGAATGCAAGAATGTTGTGCTAAGATCTAACACGTTTGCTGATTTCAATCATGAGCTTGTTAATCTTCATTTTCCCAGCCCATAAAAGACAATTTTTTAGTATTCACAAATTTGGTTTTTTCCATAAGATTTCAGTTTGGTAGTTGTTATGTTATGGCTATAGGGCTGAGTTTGCAAAAAATCAGATTTGGGACTGTCATTTCCAGTCACGAACAACAGTAATGTTTTCATTTTTTGAGAGCATTCTCTCATGGAAAAATGAGGAAAGAAGATTTCTGTTGGAAGGAGGAAAGAAGATTTCTGTTGGAAAAATCCAAGCGCATCTCCTTCAGTCTACCAACTCTGACATGACGCCAACAAATTACAGTATGTGAAAAATAATTCTTTTGTTGAGAACATTTTCAATCTTTATGTTGGTATTCAAGCACCATGTATCGTGCTAAGTGAACAGTGTAGCGAAACTAATTATGCTCCACAAATCAAATGAGAATTGTGTTTGGAGTAAAGCACTGTTTGCTGAAGATCAACACTTGCCTCCTCAAAGGCCACTCATTGCTAGTTGTCACTGCACACAGATTTCTCAAGCAGCTTCTCCTTTGAACAGATAATTCTAATACTGTTGACTAAACAACGGCTGCACAGGCAAAATTTTAATGGCCGTTCATCTTCCTAAAGACGTCTTTCCTTGCTTCTGAATCTGTGCAAGCACAGCTCTCTCCATTTTATCCTCACAGACTTAGTGGACTGTCACTGGCAGCATTTAATAACAATTGGAGAATCAAAAATAGCTCACCAAAGTGAAGCTACACGGGGAAAGTAAAGCTACGTTTAAAGATAAGTTTTTGAAATTCTGTATAAGTTGTTGCTCTAATACTATTTTTTTGGAAAAGCTTTCAATAATAAAGTTTAAAAAAAAATTGAGGATAGGAGTTATGTAAATTGTCATAGGGCAGTTGGACAGCCCCATTTTGTAAGCCCCTTCATTTCTAAGAGGTTAGAAGTTCAAAACTTGCCTCCTTTCATTTTGTTCAAATTTGTAATTTAGAATCAATTGGCATAACAAGGAAAATCAGTACCCCCTGTCTGCATTTTCTATCATATTCAGCTCCTTAGGTCAAACTTGTTCCTGAAACTTACTCTTTTGGAAACTATATGTGTCCATGATTCCAACAAGTACAAATACTTTGCAGTCCTTGTTAGCAAATATATGGTTTAGTGCTCACACTATTATTGGGAAATAATTGTGAGATATATTTGCGAGTATGTTGTTTAGGTTATTGTGGGTATACGGGAGTTGATTGGTTGTTGAACACAACTCATAGGAGTAGAAGAGTTGTTTCCTACTTTATAGAAAATTCTCTTCCTATATATATGGAAGTACCGCTATGTACGTTTAATATGTGAATAATACAGTGATTAATATTATGCTCTGTTAAACCTGCTGCTCTGCTTACATTTGGTATCAGAGCAGGCCGAATCTTGTCCGCATTCAAAGACCCGTTGATATACTACATTTTGTGTCGTGATTGGAAGCTTCGATGGCATGTTGAATCTTGGGCATGGAACAACCCTGTCCCATTCCTTGAAAGCATGCAAGCACTGGAATTTACAAGGTGTTTTAATAATCACTGAATTATGGGCATCAAGTTCCTGCGAGAAGTGCCTGATTTGTTTTGCATCCCTTGTGAGTACATTGTTGCTTGTGGGATTCATTTTCTGCATTGACGGTTTTTGTATACATTACCCTCTGTATTATCTATTTGGAGCTCTTTAAAAACACATCATATAGTTCATGCGTATTCTGTGGATTTGGTTGGACAACAAATAGAGAACAAGCATATTTAACACTATGTTCTCAAGATATGGGTACGGGTACGGGTACGGGTTCGATACGCGGATACATCAATTTTAAAAAACCCTTGGGTACGATACGTCTTGGATATGCCCGTACATATTTATTAAATAATATATAATATATATATATATATATATATATATATATATATATATATATATATATATATATATTTATACACTCATTTTTTAGTCCCATAAGAAATACAAAACTTGAAAAATATAGTACAATCAATGTTCAAAACATTCAATATACTTAAGATTTTACATTTTCTATAATATATGAATATTATATACCTTTGTGTTTCATCCATAACCTTTGAGGTTATTTTTTGTGTTGCAATGGTGGCCACAAAGGACCTATTTAAATAGGTTGACTCTAATGGTAAGTTGCCAATGATAACTAAAGAGGTCAATCCAATGGTTGGTCCTTGCATTCATATTATCCAAAACCACCTTCTAATCATTTTCATCTTGCACCATTGCATGCAACCTAGGGATTATCCCAGAAAATCATAGCTTTGAGGGTATGCAACCCGATAACTGTGGTTTTAGGTTTCCTTCCCCTTTTTAAACTGTTTATAATTATTATTATAGGCTCAGACGGATACGGCTCGAGATGACTGGTATATCTAGGGTGTATCAAATACGCACTAGGTAAGGGCTCGTATATGGATATCCAATTGTTCTGTTAATAACACGAGTCATAGTTAAAAACCGACTAAATCGTATATGCACGGGAAATACTAAGGAAATGAAAAGAACTTAGAAGTTATCAAATATTCCCGAGGGTTAGATTATAGAGTATTAAATTGTAGATCATCTCATTGAAACAAGAGAGTTGCACCAAGCCAACTCAATAAAGGTTCAAACTGCAACTTAACCTTGGGGCACGTAATGATTTTCGCATTTCATTGCTCAAAGAATGTGCAGAAAAGATCTACAATATAAACCTATTCAAATCTTAAGCAATAGAAATATTATGGGCCCCAACGAAGGGCAAGCAGCAACATAGAAACCAAGTTAAAATTATAAAAAATAAAAAATTTTAACCCTTTTGTCATCCAAACCTGTGGGTTCGCCATGGATACGTCCCAGTATGTCCTAAGCTACGTTGAAACGTACCCGAGACGTATCCACGGTGAATCCGTACTCGTACTTGCATGTATCCATACTGGATATGTATCAAGCAGGGTACGGTGGGGAGGGGGGAACAAACACTCAAATAGATTTTACATAGATTTTACATGCATATCAACAAGATATTTGTGTGTCGACACACTCAAATAGTATTAAAGGAAGATTTGAGGCACCTAAACATATCTATCCAAAGAAATATGTGGGGAAATAATACATATCTTTATTTGTCGTCTTTTGTTTGACCTCCATTTGTTGCTAGAAACATTTTATGAATGCTAATATGGTTTTCTTCTCGACAATTGTATACAAGTCAGTGAAGTGTAGATTGAGCACCGCTAATCTAAAAATCCAGCCTTGGTCGGTCTCTTGTCCAATCAAAGCATTTTCTTTTGGTCGAGTTCAATTTGACTCCGTTGCATTAGGCACCACATAGTCTGCCCTGACTACTCTTTCTCGACACGAATATTCCCCTAAGTGGTGTTTGCACTCCATTGAACCATTGGTAGCATTGTTGTTCCATTGTTGCCCTCAGTTGATAGTCTGCTTGCACTCATGCCAAGTCAATGAGTGTAGTGTTGTGTTCACGTGATTAATTCTAAAAGAACTGCATCGATTTATGGTATGAGTTCTATAAAAAATTTCACTCATATTTACTTACATCCTTAATTTGTAAGAAAGTTTGATGTCAATAGGTATAAAGTGTTATTGTATAATATATTTGGTGTTTAAGATCTTAGGCGGTTATAGTGTGTCTATTCTAAGTTTGTATCAAAAAGTTTCAAAATAAAATAAAATAAAAAATGAGTCATTTTTGAGTCTATAGTAAGTTGTGACATTGTCTTGTCGAAAGTCAATTATTAGTGTCATATGCTTAGCCAAACCATAAAGTCATTAGGATCATTAATATTTTCATTGGTAGTCATTTGTTTTATTAAAATTGAGTCATCATAAAAAGGGTGTCAATGTCCACATAATGAACTATGTTCTTATAGTCATTTGTATAACATTGGTATCCAAAGTTTGTCGTGTCTTTGTCATCTTGTCACAGTCAGTCAAGTTTTATGTTGTTAAAAGTCAAGTTGTAAAAGTGTTGGAAAAAAAAAATTGCCTCACGGATGCATTTTCGATGTAACCCGAGCATCCAATAAAATAATGTGTTTCACATTGCGGGTGAGATAATAAACACAATGTGGAAACAAATGTGCCTCATGTTCACATTCAGCTGAGTTAGCAACGTCATCACTAGAGGATGGAGGCACAGGAGACTGGAGGTCGAGCAACGACCTCTAGTCAGTCACAAGCTACAGGGCCGCACAATGAAGTTGTGGCATTTTTTAGTTGTGTTTTTCTGTTGCAACGTGTTTTAGTTTTAGAGTTCATGTTTTTGTATGCTAGAAAATAAGAATAGATGCAATATTCCTGTTCGCGTTTGTAATAAGTGAGCTTCATTTTTCGATATAATTTCCTAATGGAAAAACATAGTGGAGAACAAAAGCACAAGTGTAATGCAAATCATGAATCTTGAAAAGCTTCATGGTTATCCAGAAAACCACATGAAGTGAACAGTTGATGGGTTCATATTCATGTCCAGGTTTGTGGTCAACTCGCTAAAAACCATAGAAGGAGATGCCTTTCTTTTTTATTAAGATCATGAGCCATGAAAAATGGGTGTGCCACCAAAGTCGGGAATACTGTTGTTGAATGTGTAAAATTTTTCTACCATGTTCACACTAAGGGGGGGAGGAGGGGCAGAAATGTTAGGAAATATATGGTTTAGTGCTCACATTACTATTGGGAAATAATTGTGAGATATATTTGTGAGTAAGTTGTTTAGGTTGTTACGGGTAACGTGGGTTGTTTGGTTGTTGAAAGTTGAAACAACTCACAAGAATAGTATAGTTTCCTACTTTATAGGAAACTCTCTTCCTATATATATATGGGAGTGCTTGCTATGTATGTTTAATATGTGAATAATACAGTGATTAATATTATGCTATGTTAAACCTATTGCTTTGTTTACAGTCCTTGTCCACCTAGTATATTTTAATCCCCGTAAATCACGGCAGTTTGCTGAAATTGCATTAGAGAGGGGTCTATCTAGTCAAAACTCGGTTGAAATTTTCAAAATAGCATACCTTTTGCATACAGTGGCCAAATTTGGATTATGACCACTCGTTTTTGATGTAAGAAGGATTCTGAAATCATTTATACAGATGAATTTTGATTTTGCAGCTTCTAAAATGTGTTTTGGTGAAAATAAGGGTGTAAAAACTTGTTTGAACGAAATCAAACTATAAAGATTCGTCCAATCAAGAAATGGTTTGTCTTTTCTGAGCACTTTCGGTGTTACCCAACTCAAAACTTGTTATTTTGCATGCCCCAGCACACTACATACACAATGAGCACATTGTACTCAAATGGCATACTATCTTTGCAACTTCATGTCCGCACAACTCAAGAAGCAAATTTGATTTCAAAATGTTGGACAGTTCAACCCAATGTTCATGCAGTTTTGCAATCAATACAAGATGTTGCGGCAAGAAATCAATAGGTTGCAAGATCAATTAAAAGATCAGACATCCAATGCCTAGGCAGAAAAGAAAGATGTTGTCAACAAAGATGTTCCTTCTTCAAATTGTTCAACTCAAAAGGTTGGTCAAGATAAATGTCATTGAAAAAAAGTATTGAGCTACCTCCTGTATCACACAAAAATGTTGGTGTCTAAATTAATAAGTGCGTTTTCAAAACACATCATGGCTACAACACCTGTTGTTGAATCTGCACCTGTTGTTCAATCTGCACCTGTTGTGTCAGTCTGAGAGACAATGAATCAGAACAAACATTGTGTTGGTCTAGGTTTTATAGGTCTTGTGAATTTTCATATACCAAAATATTTCAAACCTATCAAATTTGTGCCTAGAGGTATTCTTTACAAAAGTCAAGTTGGTTCTTCAACTATAGGTCAATCTAGTGAAATTGTCAAGTTGTCAAGTCAACAAAAACCAACTTGCACTAAAACCCATCAAGTCCAAAAATGTTGTCGTTATGGACATCATGGGTATTATCTCTAATGATTGTTTTGACCTACATCCTTGTCTATCATGTGGTCCGTATACACATTATGCTAAACAATGTTATCTCAAAGGTTCATCTACCAAATCTATGAGGCATGTGCATTTTATATGGATAGATCACTCGAGATGGCAATCAAAGGCTCATCTATTGTCGAAGTCTTACAAGCGAGTACACTCCACTTTATCAAATAATGAGTTGAGCTTTGCAGATATTGTTGAGCTTAGTTATACGAATGCAGATTTTACTGAGTGACAACCTACTAAGAGACTTGTAGAGTTGCACCCAATTCCCACAAAAGTTAATTATGCACTCGATACTTATGATTTCCCATTTTGAATGGGATATTGATTATGAGCACACTGAGACTGCTAGATATGCAACTCAATACAAATTATTTAATGCTATGTATGTTGCCTCTTTTTGATTATACTCTTGCACTTGAGTTGTAAGTTGAAAACCCGAAAGGGCAGCTTAATGAAGACTCGTGATGAAAACCTGAGAGGGTGTCATTGAGTTGTGCATTTTCATTACAGGATGATATGTGTTGCTCCCATTCTAGAAGGCCTTTGTAGTAGCTTTCCAATCTCATCTTAAGGGGGAAAATCAGAATTCAGATTTTGAGTTCCTCGAACATGGTACTTGGAAATTTCTTACATTTTCCTTTGAGGATTTGCCATCGCAACATATTGTCGCATATAGTGCACCACCGTTTGTGCACAGTTCAAGTTCTTCAAGAAGATAATTCACATAATGCAGCATATTGCATAAAATAGCATATCGTCGCTTATCGTGCAACACAATTTGTGCACAGTTTGAGTTCTTCAAACAAAGACTTCATATATTGGAGATTACAGCATATAGCCGCATATTGTGCACCATAATTTGTCCACAATTCAAGTTCTTTGAGAAGATAAACCATACATTGCAGCATATTGCAGATTATAGCATGTAGCCGCATATCGTGCATCATAGCTTGTGCGCTATAGTGAGTGATGATCAGACCAGCATTTGATACATCAAAGATCACACTTCATTCAGATGACTATGCATGGAGCTAGTTCATCCAATTTCAATGCATTTTTTCTGCCACAGGAGCAATTTTTATGTGTCAACATGTGTCTTCATTTGAGAGCATTGTGGACGGCAAGTGGTTCACATTTTCACTCAATGCATGCTTCAGCACACTTTTGGGTCACTCACAGGTGCAAACAACCTGGGTTATCCAGTTTTCAAGCAATACAGTGTAGTTGCAACACACTTGGACTACTCATGAGCACAATTAGCCTGGGTTCTCCAGTTTTTGCTCTCTTTGGCACATTGTTTATTTTGGGCATCATTTGCGTCATAAAAATTGTTGAGGACAAACAACACATTAGACTTAGTCTTACAAGGGGTGTTAGAAATAATATCCTAATAATAAGTCTAATGTTTACCAATTTAATATTAGTGGTTGCAATTTATTGTAAATAATGGACACACAAGTGAAGTTGAACAGTTATATGAAAGATGAACCAAAGGAGTCTACCTTTGTGGGTATGTATGCTAGTATGCATATGTGCATAATGAACAAGAGCTTTATCGAATACATGTGAGCTTTGTTGAATATTTGCTTCTTGTCTAATTTCCCATCCGTTTCATTTTGTGAATCTTTCTCTTGCAATTTAATTCCTAGCCTGACAGTTACTAGGATCTAGTCTAAAGTTTAAGTTTTCAAATAATTGGGCAATTGTGTCATTAGCATAAGTTAAATATTTGTCTATTGTAAGGTTTCATTATCGGGAGAACCCAACGTCCATCAAAGAATGAGTATGTCCATTCTATGTGGGGATTCTATCCCTTTTTGTGTTTGGTCATGAATGCAAATCTTGCTGCAACTATCAAAATGCAACTCGCAATAGTATCATCCTAGTTGTTTGAGCTAAGCTGATCGGAGACTAGAGGAAACTAAGTACGCCACTTTTGCAGTCAGATATACTGGCAAATACCAATGTGCCAAAAGGACTACATAACTAAAGAGTTGTTATCCATCGGTAGTAGTGATGGCATACTCTGGCTACGGACGATTTAGGATAAACTTGTACCAAAAAACTAACGCCATAGATGGCGTTTAGTGCAGTGATCACCATACTATTGTTCATGATCAAGTGGCAGTGATCATGCAGAGCGGCTACAGATGCAATTTTCAATGAGATGGTCAACAACCCCTCAAGCCATAGTGAGGACTCAGTCCCGCTAGTTAATTTGTACCTGCTCGTTGAGGCCCAACCAAACAAAAGAGCGAAACTGAAGAGAAGTGGAGGCCCAACCAACCATAAGAGTGGGAATGAAGAGAAGTGGAGGCTCAAGCCACACCTTTAGTGAGTAGTGGGTATGTCCCTACTTGCATGTTGTAAAGGTCAATAAGGCTTAGTCCAACTAATCTCATTGTGAACCGTGTATGCACATTCATTGTTTTGGAGGTTGGATAGCATATTTGTGCCTATCCACTTTTGTTTGTACGATCTCGAATAAGTGTGTTCCTATCCCTAATTAGAGTGGTAGTAGCTCATTCCCATTACAATTGTAATCTGTATAAACTCAATGTATGTCCTAGTTCATACTACCCCTATTGGATTGGCAATATGTTCCCATCCATTGATGTTCATCTCAAACAGGTGTATGTCCCAGTTCTATTATAATGTTGTTCCTTTCCCTTTGAACTATGGCCAAACTATAGGGGAAAAGTTGGAGATAGACAAGTTAGCACAACATAGGTGACTAAGTCTAAATTAGAATTAGTCAAAATATAGTGTGTGCCTACGTGCATTAGTTGTAATAACTCATCTAGAGATTAGGATTGAGTGAGTGTTTGTAGGGGAGATGAGAGTTGACTTGTCATTAGTAGGACATCAAGATTGTATAAATCTCGTCTATTTGATGAATAAATTAATCCATTTGATTTTTTTTCAAAGCACAATCACGCAGGCTCCTTTGTCTGCGAAGGTGTACAAACTCAAAGGAACTTTGTACAATCACCCCAGTTCATGAACTCTGCATAGCAAAGCAGTCACAAAGGACTTGGATATCAATTTCTGAGTAGGAGGGTGTTCTAAAAGTCAACCTACACATAGTATCGCAGTTCCATACAATAGTATTTTTTGACTCTAGCGCAACTCCTGTGAATTACACAACACCTCTGCAAAGTGCCTAATATTTACAAAACATGCAGTCAAAACATTGTGGCAGATGGAAGTTGACGAGTCACAAAGGGAAGAAAGAGAGTCTCACATAGGGAAGTTGAACCATTATGGATTCCATAATGGTTCTTGATAAATGCCTTGATAAGGGAATGGACTTTATTTTCGAGGGATGGCCAAGTTGGCTATAAGAGTGGAGATTTACTAGATCCACTAGAGGATAAGTTGGTTTTCTTCTTCTCCAGGGAGTTAGAGAGCTGCAAGCAGAGACTTGCTAAGAGTACATACGTCTGAGAAGAGTTGGATTGAATCACGTCCATTGAGAGACCAGTTTGGTAAACTTGGGATGTTTTGAAGTGTGTAATAAATTTGGGAGTGTATTGTGTGAGTAGTGATTTCCTCATTGAAAGCAATAAAGATAAGGTCTATTGTTTTCCATTCTGCGCATGAATTGCGTGTATGTCCATTGTTGAGTGTTAAGTCCCTAGGTTGCACGGTCTAAGGTGGTTGTTCATTTGGCTCCCTAACTGTGATTGCATCATTTGGTATCAAAGCAAGTTGCATCCAGCAAATGTGTTAAAGAAACTTTGTTTCTATAAATGTGTGTGTGAATAGAAAACAGTGAAGGCATCTTCAAACAAGGAGAACGTTGGGTAGAAGAGGTTGGTGGTGTTGTTGAGAGTGTTAAGAACAAAAATGGTACACAAAGTAGTACTTGCAAGAATAGTCCCAGACTTGAGTCGCTTGACAAAGATGTTGAGAGGAAACCAAGTCCGGTTAGAGGCTATGGAAATGGCACAATGGAGCGGAATTGTAGTAGACATGAGTGAAAATGAAGTAGAAGAACCAAGAGATATATTTTTGAAGGTTGTTCCCAACATGGGAGACAAGCCAAGGTTGGACACCCCTGGTTACATCAACATGGCAAGTTTGTGTCCTAAAGAACTTATTGATTGGATCACTAATTTGAGAAATAATTTTCCCTACAAGCAAATAGAGAATCCCAAAAGCGTGAATTTTTCCTTGTACCAAGTTAAAAGGACATGCATCCTTGTGGTGGGATCATGTGTAGAGGAAAAGAGATGGAAGAAACAAAGAAAGAATCAAGTCTTGGGATAGAATGATTGCGAAGTTCAAAGATAAGTTTTTGCCTTTAAATTATCAATTTATTTTGTTCAAGAAGTCGTAGAACTCGAGAAAAAAGGAGATGGGCATAAAGGATTACATAGAGGAGTTTTACAATCTCACCATTCGAGTTGGTCATGTTAAAGATGACGAAGAGAAGATCTCAAGATATGCAAATGGTCTTTGTATTTCAATACCAAATGAGCTTGGAATGATAAGACTACGTTCAATAGAAGAATCCTATCAAAGTGCTTTAAAGGCAAAAGAAAAGTTGTCTAGAATGAAATAAAGCACATCCATAGGTAGAGGAAAGTTCTCATAAGGTAGACAACAAACAAAGAGGGATAGAGACCAACATACTCATGAAGGAGAAGCAAGTGTTTCTCGGAGTTTCAATCATGCCCCGAGAGGCAGGGAATGTCCTCCTAGAGGAAGATGATGCTAAAAAAGCGAAAGAGGCAGAGGATTCATGGGTACATGCTTTAGGTGTGGAGATATTGATCATAAGGGTATTTGAGTGCCCACAAGCACAGGAAAACAATAGTAGAAGGAATGTGGCTAGCACTCACATTCAGCAAGTAGATGAGGAGAGTGTGGCATCACCCAATCAGACAAAGGGACCAGAACATAGAGAAACTCTCATGATGAATAGAGTTTTGTTGAAACCAGCCAAAGAAGAGAATGAACCGGTACAAAGAAAGAAGCTTTTCAGAACCATGTGCAAATAAGGAGGTAAGTGCTGCAAGGTTATTGTTGCTAGTGGCAGTGCTCATAATCTCATGTCAAATGAGATTGTAGAGAAGATTGGTTTGAAGAAAATAGCACACGCAAACCCCTATAAGGTGTCTTGGTTTTTTAAGGGAACATCAGATTTTGGTGAATGAACAATGTTTGGTTAGTTTTTAGATTGAGTCATATAAAGATGAAGTTTAGTGCAATAAAAACAATGAGAGGTGATAGGAAAGAGTTCGTCTGAAACACACAAGCAAAGCATAGCTTCCACAGTTCAAAGAAGAAAGTGATTGAACAATTGGTTCTAGCACTTCCTAATTTCAACAAAGTAATCCAAGTTGATTCTGATGTTGGAGAGACAACAATAGGAGCAGTTTCAAGTCAAGAAGGTAAGTCTGTTGCTTACTTCAATAAGAAATTGAATGAAGCCAATAGAAAACATTTAGTGTACAAACAAAAGTTCTATGCCATATTGCAAGCTATCAAGAAGTGAAGGCAATATTTGTTCCCCAACGAGCTTACGTCGTATAGAGTCCATCAAGCACTCTAGTTTACAAATAGTCAAGGTAACTTGAATCACAAACATATGTGGTGGGTTGAACTTATGCAAATTTAATCATTGTTGAAGCATATACGTGGCAAGTCAAACAGAATTCCAAATGCATTGAGTAGAAGACGTCTCTTGTTGAATGAGATGCAAGTGAATAGTTGGATTTAATTCCATAAGGACAATATGAAAAGGATGAAGATTTCTTCGATGAGCAGACAACATGCAAGGACCCATGGAGTACGGATCAAACTCCGTGATTGGAATATTTCTTTTAATGATGATTTTTTATTCAAGGGACAACAATTATATCTATGAGGGGAAATTTTCTCAAGAAGAAGCATAGTGGAGGATTAGTTAGCAACCTTGGTGTTGGTAAAACATTGGATCAGCTCAAGGAAAGTTACTATTGGCCTAAGATAGATATAGATGTAAGAAAAATTGCACAAGGATGTAGAATTTTCCAATTGGTAAGACCCGAAATTCAAGATGCAGTGTTGTATCAATCACTTCCTATTCCAAAGAGACTGTGGAAACACATAAGCATAGACTTTATTTTGGGATTGCCTAGAATTCATAAAGACCATGACTCTATTTTTGTCGTCGTATATAGATTCTCCAAAATGACTCATTTTGTTGCATGCAAGAAGACTAATGATGCTACGCATATAGCTGATTTGTTTTTCATGGAAGTTTGGTTGCATGGATTGCCTGGAAGCATGGTATCTAATCAAGATAAAAAAATTGTTGAGCATTTCGGGAGAACATTGTGGAAGAAGCTAGATAGCAAGCTGCAGTACAGTCCAACATAATATCTCCAAACTGATGGTCAAAAAAAGGCAGTTAACATAAATCTTGGCAATTTGTTGTTGTGTTTGGTGGGAGGAAAACCAGGACTATGAGCTTAAGTATTGGCGTAGGCAGAATTCCTTTACAAAAATTCAGTCAATAGAAGCCGTAGAAGGACATCAATCCAGATTGTGTTTGGATGTACCCCATGAGGGGCTACAGAACTGCAAGAATCCATGATGTGGGTGGAAAGAGTGTTGTAGCACAAGACTTCAGTGAGTATATGCATGAAATCAATCAGCAATTGAAAAAAGAGTTAGAAAAAAGTGCTATGTGATACAGGCAAAATTCTAATCTCAGAAGAAGAGAAATTTCAAGTGTGCGATATGGTTTTTTCTCATTTGATGAAAGAACAATTCCCAAGAGGAACGCGATTAGACCATGCACGCATTTAAGGAAGTTCACAGAAAATGCATAAGAGATAGATCAACCAAATAGGAGTGACATCTCGCATATCTTCAATGTAGCAGATTTAAACCCCTATCATGAGGAATAGGCAGATGATGAGGAGGTAGGTCCAAATTCTTCATTTGTGGATTGGAGACAGCAGTTACCAGAGAAAGTAAGAGATAAGATTGAAATGGGGATCAGTTTCAGAATCATCAAGAAGACACTCGGAAAGGAGTACAAGGGATATTTGGTGAGGTGGAAGGACAGAGAAGTAGAAGATGCAACTTGGATGAGCACATCTGAGATTGCCAAACATGGAAAGCCCCTGGAAGAGCTCAGGTAATGTTCATGAGCATGAGCCCATGGCTCATTTCACTTACCTGAGATGTATAATGCATGAGCATCTGAATTCACAAGCAATCTTGCATCACTGAAAAACAAGTAAATGTAATAATGAGTGTTTGCAGGCCTTTGATGGTGTGTAAGGATCAATGATGTGCTAAAATTAGCAGGAACTTGACAAGGTCATAACTTGAGCTTCGGGTATCCGTTTGAGTCCGTTTTTTTTTTGAAACCACATGTTTCGATGAGACAAACGAACTGGTCAACCCGCCCTACCAGTTGGAGCAAGTTTCAACACATTTTTGGGCCCAAAATCCGCCATCTTGAGGCCGAAAATTAGGATTTAAGTTGCAGTTCGGTTTTTTCCTATTTTAGGGCATTAGTTAATTTTAGTCTATTACTTGCATTATGAGTTGGAAAGTTGGCAATTCCTCTAATTTAGGAATGTAGAAGATGCGTGGCAATTTTTGTGACCGTACGAATAAGCATGCGAACTTACTAAGAAAAACAGGTTCTAGTAAACTGCTAAAAATAGTAATTTCCGCCACCTAGAGTAGATTTAGTCAAAGTTAGTTAGAGTTTGCTTGGAACTTGAGTTGGGAGTTGTTTTCCTATTTAGGAAACATTGTAATTCACAATTCAATAACGAAGGAGATCTATTTTCTTTTGGAGTTCATATTATTTGCAATATATCGAGTTTGTTTAGAATTAGGCTACATTAATCCAAGTCTTGGAGTTCACATGCACAACATTACACTTTTAGAAGTCTACAAAGCCATGCATACATCTTTTGTTTCCTATGAACCACTACACAAAGCCTTGAGTTTGTGAGGTCTCATGCAATTCCACATGTCCGGGAGGTCCTATGAAGTTATGCAAAATCTCCTTTGACCACGAAGTCACGCACAACTTCATCACTGTGCGAAGACTGCAGAGTGGATGAATTTTGAGAAGTTATGCATAACTTTCGGTCTATGTTCCACAGAATCTCGAGACAGGGAGATAGGTCTCGGGGATGGGGTGTCCAAGGGCCTAGGTTTGGGAACAGTAGCGAGACGGGGATGGCAGGGGACAATGGTGCAAATATATGTAGTACTTGAAAAATTAGTTATAAAAAATTGTGCAATGCATAACAAATGAAACTTTGCTAAACACGTTGCTTTGAACAATGAAACTGCTAAATGTCAAATATATATATATATATATATATATATATCCAAATTTCGAATACAATTGGCCAATGGCCCAATGCCTCTAATCATTCCCAAAGTCCGCCCCAAACTTGAAGTAATGTTTGATGAATGTGATGAAACTTGAACGGTTGATCAATGAAGACTTGGCACTTGCTCTTCAAACTTTTGTTATTGCTCTCCCTCTTGCTAATGATCTCGACCTCTCACTCTTGCAGCCTTGCTTGCTCTCAGTCTTGCATTTGCAGCCTTGCTCAATGTTTGTGATTTGGAGTGAGGGTGTGAGGCCCATTTATTGTTTTTTTTAGTACTTAAAGTGTTGGTGGGACCCCGTAAACTATTAGGGTTAGGGATGGGGGCACAAACATCTAAAGAAATATGTTTTTAATTTTATAAAAACATTTTTTTCCATTTTTACAAAAGGGGACGGCTGCAGGTCTCTGAGATGGTCAAGAGCCTTTGACAAGTCTCCATGATGTCTCAGGGACATCCCCGAGTCTTGAAAATGTCCCCTTTGGGATGGAAACATCTCCATTTTACAGGAACATCTCCTAACTGTTGGTGATGGTGGTGGGGCGGCAGGGGGACATTTTCCAGAAGTCCCCAAGTCCCTGGGACATCCTCATCTCTAGAAATGCCATTTTTGGAGGGGGGCACATCGCCATGGAGCACTGCTTCCGATCGCTTGCAAATTCCTGCAATTTTTTGTGAAGTCCTACGAAACTTCAATCTGAGCACCCCGCGCAACATTGTTCTTCTTGCACAATTGTGCATGCTCCTTTGTCTACGAAGGTATACAAGCTCAGTGAAACTCTGCGCAGTCACTTTGAATCACAACCTTTATGCAACAAAGAAGTCACAGATGACTTGGAAACCAAGTTCTCAGTAGGTGGGTGTTCTAAGGATCAACTTATGCACAATATCACCATTCCGTGCAGTAATACTTTTTGACTCCGCAAAACTTCAATGAATCGCGCAGCACCTCTGCAATGTGCCTGAACCATGATCCATGTGCATGCAATTCCTGAAATCTGCGCAACAGGATGTTACAACATTGTAACCGGTAGAAGTTGAAGTGTCACAATGGGTAGATGGAGCATCTCACATAGGGAAGCTGTAATCTTGAAACTTCTGTGATGGTTCTTGAGTAACGCCTTGATGAGGAAGTGGACTATATTTTCGGAGAGATAACCAAGTTGAGTCAAGAGTGGAGTTTGGCTAGATCCACTAAGGGATAAGTCGGTTTTCTTCTTCTCCAAGCAGTTGGAAGGCTGCAAAGCAGAGACTTGCTAAGAGCACGATTTTCTGAGTAGAGCTGGAGGATTGAATCATGTCATTGAGGGACTGCATTTTAACTCTGCATGTTTTGAAGTCTAAAACAAATCTGGCAGTGTGTAATGTGTTTATCATGTAATTTCCTCATTGAAAAAAATAAAGACAGCATGTTGTTTTCCATTCTGCACACAAACCACATGTATGTCCATTGCTGAGTGTTAAATCCCTATGCTGCAAGGTCTAAGGTGATTTTTATTTGAGTTTTCAAGAACAATGTTGCAGCCTGCCTGCTTTTGTTGTCATGAATACTCACATTTAACCACACATAACAAAATAATAATAAACAGGTTTCACACGCATCTCCAAGTCCAAAACAAGATTACGATAGTCGGGGTCACAAATACTTCAATATCTGGAACAGGATCATAATTGACTTTCTACAAAAATTGATAGTTCCATAAATAAACCTGAGAACCAATTAGGAACAGTACATCAGAAGATGCTCCAATGAGAGGGGAGAGAATTTAATTACACAATATCTATATATAATCGTGTAAGTTGTCTTACTGTGAAGTCCCGATGAGAAAACGTATGACGTCCATTTAGGTCATCTAGGAGAGATGTGACCTCCAAACATGAGAGACAGGAAATGCATTTCGGCATCCTAATGGAGGGATGCAGGATATCCAATGAAGACATATCAGGACATATTGATTGCAGATCTAGCTGAGAACTTTCAGGACATACAAACATGAGCAAAGAAAACATTCAGTCAAGGAACTTACAATATTCCAAACATGAAGTCCAAATAGGGCATCCATACATCAGGGAAGAAGACATTCAGTTGAATAGTTTTACATGTTCCCATTTAGGATATCTTAATGAAGCCCTCCATTTAGGATATATGAGTGAGGCCCTCCATTTAGGATATATTGATTGAAGGATATGCAAATACATCTAACAAAGAAGTACCGTGATGTCTTGATTATGTAATCTGAATATAGATGCCATTATGTAATAAGTGATGTGATGTGATATTAGAGTTTCTACATAAATAAATGAACATGAGAACAGGTTAGGAACAAGTCATCAGAAGAGGCCCCAATGAGGGGGTAGAAACTAATTTCATGATATAGACGTCTTGCTGTAAAACCCAGATGGGAACACAAATAATGTCCAGTTAGGAAATCTCGAAGATAAAACATGATGATAATGCCCAAACATGAGAGATAGAGACATCCAATTAAGGCAGAGGAAAAGTTCCACCAAAAGGATGAAGACCTTGCACATCCTAATGGTAGGATGCAGGACATCCAATGAAGAAGCATCGGGGCATCTTGATTGGACGTCTAGATGAGAACATTCAAGGCATACGAACGTGAGGAAAGCAGACATTCTGTCAAAGAATATGGATCTTTCAATAGGAGATCAAAGGCCTTCCATTTAGGGTATCTTAATGAGAACCTTCATTTAAGGAATATTCTTAATAAGGTCCTTTACTTAGGGTATTCTTGACGAGGCTCTCTATTAGGACATTTTAATGGATAGATTCAGGATGTCTAGAGAAGTATCAGAACATCCTGATTATGCAATTTGAATATAATCATGTAATATGCCATCATGTAATAAGCAATATGATGTGTTTATCATGTGATAATCAATGTAAATAATCTAATTACAATGGATCTTGTGGTTGATGAGCAATTGCTCTCAACCAACATGGCTTGTGTTGATTGTGCATAAACTCCAAGACTATATAGAGCTCCCACTTCAATTTTGTTTTGATGATCAATGATTGTTTTGAGGATCATAACATGAAGGTCGTCTATGAGGTCTGTCACAACGCGGATGGTGAAACTTTGATGACTTCCTTATTCCATCTACACACATAGTTTATAATAAAATAGCACCATCAAATATCCACCTAATGAGACTGTTTCATTAGTATTATTTGCTTGTATAAATCATGTGATGTTGTAACATTCACCTATGCTATTGTCCTTATTGTTATTCATATGCATTCCTTGACATCTAGATTGTTTCGGTATGGGTACAAGTATGGGTACGGTATGCTATTGGGTGCATATATATATATATATATATATATATATATATATATATATATATATAATTAAAAATTTAAAGAAGCATTTGCATACTACAAGGTATGGGTACAAGTATGGAAACGCTACCCGTACCCGTACTGAACAGCTTGAAGGAGACAGTGAGAGCTTGAAGGAGAGAAAGAGAGCTTGAAGGAAGAAGAGAAAGAGCTTGAAGGCGAGAGAGAGAGAAGGAGAAGGATCAATTACAAGTCTACAAACATCAAGGAGGATTATTTTCAGGTATTTTTCATACATCTTTTTTTTAAATCTTTTGATCAATGTTTTGTATATGATCAATGATCATGAATGATGTGTTTCAAACACATCATTTATGATTATTGATCATGATTCATGATCTATTTTATTTTTAATATCTATTTATTTTACGTTTTTTAAAATATTAATTAATTTTTTCGTATTTAAATTTTAGTATTGAAATTCTATTTAATTAAACGTCTACCCTCTGTGTATGCTCTCACCTCGCACCATTTATGGCGAACTTGATGATCAAAATCAAATATTGACATGTAGGGCTAACTTTTTTTTTTTTAAATTAGCTATGTATTCGTTTTTTTTTTTTTAAGTTTTAAATTGAATTCATTAAAAACTTAAACATTTACCCTTTGTGTATGCTCTCACCTTGCACCATTTATGGCGAACTTGGTGATCAGAATCAAAGATTAACGTGTAGGCCCTAGGATTTAACTGGTTTTTTTTAATTAGTAATGTGTTTGTTTACGGTTTTTTAATTTTAAAGTTTTAAATTGAGTTCATTAAAAATTTAAACGTCTACCCTTTGTGTATGCTCTCACCTCGCACCATTTATGGTGAACTTGGTGATTAGAACCAAAGATTGACGTGTATGGGTTAACAAATTAATTGTCTAATTTGTATTTGTTGTTTTTAATTAAATTATTTAGCGATGTTTTAAAACATGTCTCTTATTGTAGGTTAAAACAAATTAAACCTATAGTCATGTCATCCAGTTCAGCTTTAGGGGGGCACGGGGGGAGCAAGCAATGAAGGAGGAAAACAAGGAAGTGTTCTGAGTGGCCTAGTAGTGAAAATTGATCCTCATTCTCCTTTATGGGGGCATGTGGAAGTACTAGAGCTCATTGCTAGTGGTGATGTCCGTGTTCAGACGTGCCTCCATTGTGGCACCAAATTTAAATCCTCGTATACCCATTTGAAAGCTCATCTAACTGCGGTATCAGGGACGGGCATTAGAGCATGTAAGAAGGTGGAAAAGAATACAATAGCCATGTACTTAAAAGAGCAAGAGGATGCAAACTTTGAAATAGCAAGAGCTCGCTCTAGAACCATTTCTTTGTAATAGAGGACTATGGGAAAACCACCAACACCACCACCATCATTCCATCCTTTCATTAAGAGTAATGTTGAAATTGTTCTAATAAATTCTCCTTTTGATGAAGATACCCCATCAAGAAAGAAAACAAAAGGGCCTTTAGAAAAAGCATTTAACATTGAGAAGAGAGAAATTGCAAATGAATTGGTGTCTCGTTGTATATATGCATGTGGGCTACCATTCAATGTCTTGAGGTCACCATATTGGCAGCACATGGTGAGAGGCATTAATGAGGCACCACAGAGGGCATATAAGCCCCAACTATAATAAGGTTTGCACTTCTCTTTTGGAAAAAGAAGTGCAACACATACAGACATCTTTACAGCCGATTAGAAATTCTTGGAAAGATTCAGGATTGTCTATATCTCAGATGGATGGAAATACTCCTAAAACAGACCTCTCATCAAAATTATTGCAGTAAGCCCTAAAGGGGTAATGTTTCTAAAGGTTGTTGATTGTGATGGGGAAATAAAAGATGCCCAATTCATTGCAAACATTTTAATTGAGGCGATTGAGTTAGTGGGCCCTTAGAACATTGTCCAAGTCATCACGGACAATGCCAAAATTTGCAAGGCAACGGGGTTGATAGTAGAGGGTAGGTATGAGCACATATTTTGAACACCATGTGCAATACACTCCCTGAATCTGATGCTGCAGAAGATTGGGGAAAATTACATGGATTGAGAAAATCTACGCAAACGAGATTCAGATGTTTGTCACCAACCATCACATGTCTCAATCCATTGAGAAGATTCTCAAAGTTGGAGTTGTTGAAGGTAAGGGAACAACTCATGAGTCATAACTTGTAAGTTTACAGTTTTTCATTTTAATATTTAATTTTAAATCAATTTCAATTTGTGTTGTTATTGAATTGTTTCCATTCATTTTTAAACAGGTTGTTGAGACTAGTTTTGCCTCTCACACACTCGTCTTGAGCACTTGTGAAAGTGAAACATGCTTTGAGTAGCATGGTGATTGACAATGTTTGACAATTGAAGGCAAGCAAATACAGAGAGAGGATAAAGACACGGATCCTTGAAATGATTGGTGGGTTGAATATTTGTTGAGTTTCACGGAGTCGGTTCTAAATATGATCATATTTGTAGACAAAGATAGTGCTTGCATTGGTGAAATATATATGGCATTGACTCCATGCTTGAGAAAATCAAAGATATCATACACAAGCTAAAGAACAGAACCTTGAAGAATTTTTTTTATAATGAAGTTAAAAGTGTGGTCATGAAAAGGTGGAAATAAAATGACCACCCCATTGCATCTCCTTGCTTATGCCTTAAATCCCAAATATTATAGCAATGAAATAGTTGGGTTACTTGGTAGGCAGTGACCATATGATGACCAAAAGGTTGCAAATGGGACGAGGGCAACATTCAGGAGGTTGTTTCTTGATCCAGCTATATCTAGTGCAAGTCTGCAATGAGAAGGGAATGTTTGTATCTGGAGAAGGTGGCATGGGAGAGGTAGAGGCTCTTTGTGACAAAGCTACCTTGAATACAATCAAGTGGTGGATTGTACATGGCCATGATGCCAAGTACCTATGACTTTTTGCAATCAAATTGCTTTCACAGGTATGAAGTTTGTAACTTGTAATTTGATATTTTAATTACCAATTAAGAATTAAAATTTAAAATGATAGCACTATTTTTTGTATATTAATAATACTTTGTTTTTGTGACAGGTGGCTAGTAATTTTTCTGTAGAGCGAAATTGGAGTACTTATGGCTTCATCCACTCAGCCAAACGCACCATGTTGGCATCCAAAAAGGCTGAAGGATCTAGTATACGTCCATTCCATCTTGCGCCTCTTAACACATAAGACGGAAGAGTATACTAGTGGTCCTAACAAGCTTTGGGGCATCCAACTTGAAACCACGGACTTTGAAGCTTTTGTTGCTTGTTTATCTAATGTTTCACTACTTGGCATTGATGACGAACTTCCTTGGAGCCCTTCACAAGGGTTTGACAATGGAGCTAGTGGGAGTGGAGTTGCAAGTGCCAACCATGAAGATGATTTTGAAGATCATCTAGATAATATGTTCTAGGCTTTTAGGCCTAGGAAACTGAAAGTGAAGCAAGTTGAGAACTTGAATGTATTATGTTATTAACTATTATGTTTTGAACATTATGAATCAATACAAGCTCGAGTCTCAATTCTCAAAGTATTGGAAATTTGTTTTCATTTTCTATGAATGATTGTATAAGTACTAATTTATTAAATTTCAATAAGTATGCAATGTATGAGTATTAAATTTCAATAAGTATGCAAATGCTTCTTTAAATTTATAATTTTATATACATATTTATATATTTATATTTATATATATTTATAAAAATGTACCCAACAGCGTAATGTACCCGAAGTTTTTAAAAATTTGCCATATCAGCGTACCGTACCTGTACCCGTACCCGTACCGAAACAGTCTAGGGTAACATAATGCAGGCACTGATACATGCGAAAACAAATATTCAGAAAACTAACATACAATCATAAAGAACTGACCAGAGAATAATTACTTGTCTGCCAATACATGCACTAAAGATGACCAGAGAAAATAATTTCTTGTACAATAAACCATAACCAAATGGATTAACAGATGTAGCCAATGATAATGATAAAATCAGAGATATCCAAGAGCCAGAAGAGTTACAAATTTCAATGAGGAAAAAGATTTGAATTCAAGCATGTTTTTATTCTATCAAGATTGGCTTCCACTACAAAATGCAAAACATGAACACTAGGAAATCTAAAAAAATGCATATTTATATTTATTATTTTCACATAATATTTGATAAAATTGCATAGAAATTATCAAATTGCCTAAATGTGATCCAAGGAACGTCAATAAATATCATCAAATGGAACCCAGACATACCTCGACTTAGTCAACTTCCAATGTGCTTCTCATATTGGCCATCAACTCCTATGAAGCGTAGATAACTGAAAAGAAGCGTAAAAATACCCCTGAAGACCTGCATACAACTATAGCAGATCATAAACATTTACCCAAAACTACAATGTTTATTAAAAATAAGGTCAATTCAAATTGTATGATCATAAAGGGGGAAAAAACGTTTTAAGAAGTAGACAACAATGCAGATGACCTACCCCTGCTAAAACCTATACTATGAGTTAGAACCTCTTTACAAATCCTAGATATATAAAACTAATCGTTGTTATTTTACGATTCTCCAAAGTATTGCCAAGACGAAAAATTACCAATAAGTTTAGGAAATAATGGTTCCAAAATGTTGCCGAACTCTTGAAAATATTCTTGCTCGGCTCTAAAAGTGTTCCCATTCTCTTGATGTTATTGATGAAATACTTATTGGAGCACAGAGATTCAGCAACCATTGAAGATAACCCCGCCTCAATTAATTTCAGCCATCCACAAGGGGTCCAAAGGTCCTAATGAGAATGAAAAATTGACAAGATTGCAATGTCATGGTGAATAAAATCTTTGCTTGAGAGAGTTTCTGTTGCAGGATCATCCTTGCAGAGATGTTGCACAGTGTCGTACTTGGCATCCATATTGGAGTTTTTAGAGTCTTGTGCAGATGATACCAGCTGCAAGTAATAAGATCCATTGAATTGCAGCAACAGGTGGAAACTGATTCAAAAGTATTCATTTAAAGTTTAAACCTCACTCCAATACGGTTCATTTATAGCCTTTGCACTGGGCCCATTGTTCCAGTTTCCATGCATGGCTGTTAGCCTGCATGGTTGATGAACTGGCTCAGAAACGATTGTTCATATTCCAATCAAATTGAAGACGACCCACATCATCCTGAAGAATAATTCTGTTACTTAGATGAAGTAGAGCACAATTTAAGAAGCGATGAGCGTCCAGGGGAGGTAAAGATAAATGGATTGAACACAGTTGTTTCCCGATATATGTATTGAAAAATGAGAAGCAGATGAAATATTCTCAAAAATCTAATGGGCATATCAAGTATTTTGCTTTATGAGCTTGCAAAAACTCTTCTACAATTTAGAATTGGATAACAAGGGTGTTGTCTAACAATGTCCAAGCTTTGTTAACAGAGAAATCTTCTAAGTCCAAAGAATCGTGCAAGAATGAGTGACTTGCCTGTAAGGGATTAGCTGGTCTAGGGAGGCCACGAACACGAAGGTTGAGTGTGCCTTGGTTTGTCATGCTTTTTCTTCTTCAAACTTAGCTTGGGCAGCCATTTCAATGACTAGAGGTGCTTTCTTCCCTTTAACCACTTGCACCCACAAATTTTGTTCCTCAACCTGTTTTTGGAGAGATTGGTGTTGGGTCGTGGTTTCTTTTTTTAGGTGCTCGTGCTAAACAATTATCTCTTAATGCTTATTCTCAATTTATGAGACCCCTTCATTAAGTGCTGAAAACATGAATAATCGGAACTAGGAGCAATGGGGTTCATTGCTTCTCAAGGAAGGGAAAATGATCCAAGAGGTAGTTTGGGAGAAGCTTTCAGCATATTGCTTGCTCAGCCTTCCCATCTCCTCTTGTGTGGCTTCATAATCCCAAAAACAATATCATGTACAATTGCCTCTACATACATGCCTTACTACTCCAAGTTGGATATGCATCTTGGAATCGCTTCTACGATTCTGAAAGTCCTCCTCACATTACCAATAAACTATTGCATGACCTTGGTGGCATTATAACTCCTTGACCGTAGCTCGGAATTTTAATTATAAGGTGCATTGGAAAGCATATGATATGAACAATTTTTGGATGCTCTAAAGGAAGTTCTACTACCATTAGGAGCATCCGGCTACTCTCCCAAGAGAAAATTCCACTCTGAAGGGGCCCAAAATTGGAAACTTAAAAAATATAGAAAACCCTGAATTTTCAGAAAACTGTGTATTTTTATGAGTTTCGTGTCACAACAATTCCCTTAATTTCTTAGGGAAACACTTGTCGCATGACTTTTCAGATATCATGCTAAAAATATATATAAGTTAATTGTCATTGAAAGTAAATCAGTGCTGTAGCTTCACATCTCTTCTCACAGATTGCTACCTTCTTGTAAATTGCTCTTGGCTTCAGTAAAGCTTCGTTTACATTGCAGTATTGTTTTATTCTTGTGTCCACTTCTTTGAGTTGGTTCATCATTTTTATAACAAATTAAGTTTCTGCAATTTAGTGTGTTGTCCACCGGACTTCCAATTAGATCCGGATCATCATATGATGGAATTTTGACCTTAACTTGCAATGGATGTTATGAACACTGCCATTAACATGTCAACTTATTTGGATGCCATGTGAACGTCTTATGGCTCCTATCTTCTGATATGCATCCACCAGCCAGCTACTAGGTATATGCGATGTAACATTGGCCCTTACTTGGCTGAGGATCTTAAATAGAGTACGGTCTTATTTACCTGGTCCATTAGTAATCACAAGTTGGTATAGTTTTACTGATGGATAGTACACCAGTGACAATCTTTACCATCGAGGATGATCTAGATTCAGAGAGTTTACACATTTGTCATTCTTGTTTAGAGCTTGAAACTTCAGAATTAAGATTTGGAATGCTTGATTTTGAGATCAGTCACTAGATGAATGTAATGAATTTTCAGACTTGCACATTACTTTTGAAACGTGTTTAATTGAATGAAAAATATAGCTTGTACTTACTACATGGATCACTCATTACATTTATTGGAGATATTCTTGGTTGAACATAAGAAATTCAAGATTGACGTTACCCTAAGGGTTTTTGCTGCCATGTCCCTTTTGCTTTCATTGACCGCATGGAAAGTGTTGCGACTTCCTTATCTTTGTCCATTGCTGATGGTTTGATCTACCTCTCAACTCAAAAAGGATGCAATGGAATAATGCTTTATCTCTCAACTACCTCTCCCCCTCGTGTTTGAAAATGGATGTATTTATTATTTTGGAGGTGATTTTTAGTCTCCTAAACATTTCATATTCGGAGGTTTAACTTCTCAGATGATGTCTTGATTTTTTGGCCCATTTTGACACACAGCCTTCTCCCGCATGCCATGAAAAACAAAAAAGACATCTCTATGTCTGCAACTTATTTTAATGTTTTGGAGAACCAAATAGATGAATTTGGACCTGATTTTTACTAGGGTAGGTAAGCTAAGGCGTCTAGCTTCTCCAATTCGAAATTCAGCTCGACATTCTGTGACCAACTTATGGCCAAAACACTGAAGACTGATTTTCCTGCATTTTTTAGGGCAAACAAATGAATTTTAATCTGTAACATGGTATAGGTGCCTAGGGTTCTATGCAAGGAGTCTGAATATCCAATTTTAGCTTAATCCAATATCATATACCAATATATAGCTAAAACATAATCTTCCCACCTGGGTTGCACTCCCACATATTTGTTGGGTTCTGTGTAAGGAGTCTGTATATCCAATTTTAGCTTAATCTGATCATGTGACCAAGATATAGCTATAATATAATCTTCAGACCTGGGTTTTTTTCCCACATGTTCGGTGGATCATATGGTCAAAATTTGACCTGAAACTTGGTGAGCACTTTATAAACTGTAAGAGCATGACCCCTGTCAATGTTCATGCCAATATGATGATAACTTTATGGTTGTTTCATGGACAGCCATGTTTCTAGTCACAACAACAACCAATTTAAGGTTAGAGATTTTCCAGCAAAGGACCCTTCTAGCAAACCTGATTAGAAACAATTTTTGAGTTTCTTGTTTGAGAATAGCGGTGAAAGTTAACTACTTCTACTGAATTTGAAATAAATAAAAATGTGTGAATTGTAATACTGCAGAACTTAAGCCTATAAGCCCTATCAACAGCCTTTTGATAATAGTCCTTTTTGGGAGTCAATGACGAATATGAAATATTTTCCTACCTTTGAATGAAATTTTTTTAGATATTCTTCAACAAGAAATCAATCCTGTTCGATGCCTTAAGCACTTCTAATTTAAAATCTTCAAGTCAAAATCGCCCTTCATATTCTATCTTAATTACTCTAACCTGGGGTTGCATGTTTATCCACGAGATCTCCTTGATCGAATTCAAAATTTATATAATCCTAATTACTTGGGTCCTGAAAATCTAAGTCACCTGATTCGCTGATTATACTAGAAGTATTCCAAAATCAACAAATTTAAAGAGGCCCAATTAAAATAATTGACAATCACTAAGCTTGACAAGCCAATTGAAAATTGCTGAAATTGGTAATAGAGCCAAACCTATCCACAGGTGAAAATAAAGATGTTGGACTCTAATCATAACTTCATCCTATCAGGCACATAGGAAAATGAATAAAAGCTTTGATTCAGATTGTATGTGCGTTCTTCCTTATTTGCTTTTAGACCATAAACCTGACCATAAAATGTGCACACATTATGTCATATTTTTAGTTGTAGAACTACATGTTGACTTCCATCGTATTTTTTGAGCTAATGAACTTTTTGCAAATTTTTTCGGTTATCAAAATCAAGCTGAACACAAAACCAAGTGACTTATTTAGATAGGCTGGAAACCGGATTCTATGTTTCCACAGCATTTTTCCATCCTCAAATTTGGAAACTCCTAATGAGGTGCCTCAAACTTCTAGACAATTTTACAGCAAATTTGAAAATGTTTGTGGCAGTTTCCAGCCTTTTCCCGGGAGTCTCTACCACTAAAACTTGGTTTTCTAAATTTTCCTTGATTTTTTAAGACCGTTTCCAAATTCCTATTAAAGCATTTGTTTTGGTTTCCAGAAGTTTCTGACATTTCCAAAACTGTTTCATACCTATTGCTTAAAGAACATAATTGCCTGGAAACTCACAACCTAACCCCTAGTACTTGCCCCCAATATTGGAACCTATCCCCTTAACCGAGACGCGTGGAGGTGTCTGCAGACATCATGAGACTTCAGATGACATTTCCTAGCAGCTCTATATGTCTCCTGGAAGCATTCCTCGAAAATCGAGAAACTTCGTATAGAAGTTTCTTGAGTGTAATATAAATAATATTGATTTTTCCCACAAGCACTAATAAATGGTTGGCAGAAATCAAAAGAACTGAAGAAAAAAACAAATTGGCATGTATTTTTCTAATTTTTGCATGAAACTTTATTAGTTATTCTGAAGCAGAAAAATGTTCATATAAGCTCAAAGTGGTACTAGAACAAAGAGAAAACAATAAGAAGACTTGAGATTTCTACGTGTATAGATGTATTGTCAACAGATTGAAATTAGAAAGAGGAGTACTCCATAACAGTATCTTTTGCTCACTATAGGCTATATATTTAACACTAACACTGAAATTCTGCAATATATATATATATATATATATATATATATATATATATATATATTTTGTCATCTACGAGTACCCTTGCACAATGTTACTTTTAAACCTAGCATTTTCATCTCAGTCCCCGTTCCCATATCCAAGGCTTCTCCCATCTCCAGGTGGCTGAGTAAAATATTCTACCCCAGAGTTTCCATCCTTTCCTAACATAGCCATATCCACATCCACTCCCGCCTTTCCAATTCACGGTGTAAACAAGTCCTAATATATTGCAACCAATTTCAAAATCTCAACTGCTAAGCCCCCCTTCACATCATGAATTTTCTTTCCCGGCATATATTCCTAATGTTAACATTTTGATGTGTATTATTGCATCCAATTTACTTAAAACAGCGTGTTAAAAGTTGATATTTCAAAGAGTTGAAAAGGGAGAAGTCTTTGGTTCAAATCCCTACTCTATCATTTTACTGACTTATATTCGATTTGTATCAAAACAAACCTAGAATAAGCTTCTTCATTCTTTTCGATGGCATCCTAGAATATTTTCAATAGGGTTTCCATTCGAGGTAAGATAGTTGATGAAAGCCTCATTATGCTAAAAGTGATACAGCTCTTTGAAGTGATAATTTTCATATTTTTAGCAAATATCATGTATTCAAAATGGGAGAAATATAAAGCTGATCTATGGCAAAGTTAGGTGATGAAAACAGTCGAATTGGATGAACTTAAGTGGTGAATCATCGGAGACATGAGGTTAAAGAAAAAATTAGAGGAGTGGAACGGGAAGAGCTTAACTGGTATATCATTGGAACTTGGAGGTTAGAGAAAATATAAAAATTATCTCGTGGGATGAGCTCAAGTTAAGATGTACATCATCAGAGCTACGAGGTTAAAGAAAAGATTTAAATAGTCAAATAGAATGAGCTCTAAATAGTAAATCTTCGTGGGAAGAAGAGAAGAGAAGAAGGTACCTGGAGAGAGGGCGCGGCAGCTGCGGGAGCTAACACTGAGATGAGTTACAAGTTTCGCAGAAGCGACCGCATTGTGTAGAGGTATCATTGTTTCAGCCCATCTTCGCCTGTTAATACTTCCGCTGCCATTTTGAAACGGATTTCTCGTCCTGCGAGGAGGCCTGGTTGTTTGTGATGCGGCAGAAGAATTTCTGAATGAATTGAATGCAGACCTTGCGCTCCTTGAAAATGAGAAAGCTCCGTGTCGAGCCGCCATTGACAAATTTCTTTGAATAAGTGCTGTTCGGGGAAAAAGTTCAGTGGGTTTGGGTTTTGCACTACTGAGGGTTTTGAGGGGTTTAAAAGACTCAGCAAGTTGAGTTTCCTTGGGAACTCCAAAGGAACCAATTTGAAAGCTTGGTTGGATTTTTCCCCTCTCTTTGAAAACCTTAGTGCCCTAAAATTAGCAATGTCCAATGGAATCGTCGAAGGGGATTTTTTGAAGGAGTTAAATTGCAGGGAGAGAAACAATGATGTGGGGTGGATGAAGTATCCAAAGCTAGCGACTCCATATGCAATTTTCCTCGTCAACAATCGTGATGGCATAGTCATTCAAAAATAACCGACAAAAAAAGGGACATGTGTGTGTCGTTGAGGATTTTGATTGGACAAGCCAAATTTACCACTTGCATGGCCCACATTTAATCTGTGGCTGAGATTATTCGTTCTCAAGAAATATTTGGTATATCTCTTGGACTAATCACGTGAGTTTGAACGGTCCAAAATAAAAATGGGGGAATTTCAAATGGTTGTTAGTTCAAAACCCAACAAAGAAGCTTGCTTTTTGTAGCACTTTGTAGCCCTTGTTATCAGTTAAGAATTCTAGTAAATGCAAGAGACAATTGATGTACAAAAAGCCATCAATAATTGAGCTTGTACATTGATTGGCGATATGAGCGATAAATATAAAATATTTGTTGATTGAGGTTGAAAATTCAAGTTTTTTATTGGACAACATTAATTTTTTGAGATACATGATGAGGACATGAATGTAAAGTTGGAAATGAACATGGGGGAAGTAAATTATTGTGGATTCAACATGATGAAAAAAATAAACAACATAAAATAACTTTAAATGGAAAAGTGAAACCCATATGTTCATTCTTCACACATAACAAAGAGATGATGGTTAAGATTTGCAGAAGATATGATTAAGGCAAAGACATGAATGGAAATTTGGAAATAAAATGGTGGGAAATAAATAGTTGCATGTTTCACACTACGGATTAGAATGTTCCCACCCAAATAGTATATGTTATATGTGTTTCGCTTTACAGTCTCAATCTCGGTTGCATTACTCACGCGAGTGTAATTGGTGCTTCAGGGGACCAAAAAAGAGGAAAATCCGTCAGAATAAAGGTAGAAAATTGTACGACACTACTTGTTTGTTGCAGAACTTTGGAAGCCCCCTTCTCATTTTTAAGCTTGAGCAATTACAAGGAAGGAGTTACACAAATGAGACGATAATTGATTTTTCCCTACAGATGATCATATGAGAGAAGTGACATGTTGGCCATACTTCGTAATTTATTTTTTATTTTTTCAACTTCAAGGTTGTCAATTGAACGACATTTAATATGGTAGATAAAACCAATATACAAATGGGAATTTGGACATCAATGATGGAGACTGCATATTTGCATACCCCGTACTTATTCTATAGAACAAATTGTTCCAATGCAAAGAATGTGTTATATGCACTCACATTTTATATTATGGCTCTCATTCACACTAATCACATGAGTGCAACTGCCAAGTAGATTTTATCTTGCAATGAAGATTTGGTATCTCTTTTTTTCATGGCATCAAGGTTTTCGATTAGTGAAAGGTAGATTTTATTCGTCGATCAAGCTTGTTATTTTTTCATCCCATAGCACTAAGGATTATGATTGGAAAGCATTTAATTTAATAGGTAAGACATAGATAAAATAACTTAAAATGGAAAGTTGAAACCCATATGTTCATTCCCGACACGTAATAAAAAGATGATGGTAAGATTTGCAAAAGATGTGATTAAGGCAAAGATGTGAATGGAAATCTAGAAATAAAATGGTGGGAACTAAATAGCTGCATGTTTCACACTATGGCTTAGAATGCTCCTACCCAAATATTATATGTTATATGTGTTTTGCTTTATCATCTCAATTTTGATTGCATTACTCACACGAGTTTAATTGGTGCTTTGAGGGACCAAAAAAGAGGAAAATCCATCAGAACAAAGGTAAAAAATTATACGACATCACTTGTTTATTACAGAATTTTTGAAGACCCCATGTCATTTTTGAGCTTGAGCAATTGTAGGGAAGGAGTTGCACAAATGAGACGATAATTGAGCTCGCCCTACGGATTATCATATGACAGAAGTGGCATGTTGGCCATACTTTGTAATTTATTTTTCATTTTTCAGCTTCAAGGTTGTCAATTGAATGGTATTTAATTTGGTAGATAAAACTAGTATATGAATGGGAATTTGGACATTAATGATGGATATTACATACTTGCATGCCATGTACCTATTCCATAGAATAAATTGTTCCAATGCAAAGAATATGTGTTATATGCACTCCATTTTATAGTGTGGCTCTCATTCACAATGATCACATGAGTGTAATTGTCAAGTAGATTTTATCTTGTAACAAATATTTGGTATCTCTTTTTTTCATGGCATCAAGGTTTTCAATTAGCGAAAGGTAGATTTTATTTTTCAATCAAGCTTGTTATTTTTCATCCCATAACATTTGATTTGATAGGTGTTGGCAAGAAAATTGTCAGGTGGAAAAAATTGTGGGTATCTGCCAATGCTCTAAGACTTTAGGTCCCTCTACTTGAATGGTGCAGCTCCATTTATCATGCATGAATGAAAATGAAATTTGTGGGTGGCCTAGGGGTCGAGGATCCAATAAAAACACTCCATTAAACCTGTGGAAAAGGCTTGTAATTTCTTGCAAGGGAGGAATTTGTTAAGTAGGTGGGAAAAGGGAGTGCGAAAAGGGAGTGGGAAAAAGGAAGGGGGATTAATATTGCATGTAGAAAATCAGATGCCTACAAACACTAATAAGAACATATCATCACACAAATTTAAAAAGAAAACAACTTTGTTACTAACACCAAGACAAGATAGAATTAAGAACACAAAGTTTCCGTAATTCTCTCGTCAAAAAAGCAAGAAAGTCCTTTCTTCTTCATTGATATTTTGGCAAAGTTGTACATAGTGAGGAATGGAAGAACATGTGAGAGGAAGAATAGAAGAAATTTGTTGTCTTTGTTGCTTTTCACAAGTAGTTATCTACTCCTGAGCATACAAAATTGGCAACCCTTAAGAATGAGGGTGTCATTACAATTTATAGACTTGAGAAAGACTCTTCACCTACCCCCCACATGAATTTTCATTTGTCTCTTACAACATGTGACTTTTCATATTCCTAAGAATAGAATTAAGTCCCCTTTTATTAATTAAGTATGACTTATTACATTACAAACTAAAGTCATATTTAAATGAATAAGAAAAAATAGGAATACAACAAAATGAAAAAGTGCATCCCCCAACAAAGAAATGGAACATGAAAGAGGAGGGGAAGGGGGAGAGAAGGGAGAGAGAGGAGAGGAGAGATAACTAGGCCGATGAAGATGTTGCCTTCGTTGATTCTGCCTTTCCTCTTGATTAATTCCCGCCAACCTCCATTGGAAAAAGTTCCACTCCCTTGAATTCTTTACCATATTGGGCCATCGCAGGTGCAACTTTCTCCACTTGAGGAATGCGTACACAACTCGAGGACTCTAGCCAACCATCCGAGATATCATTGATATTCTTGCTTTTAGCGAACCATGATTGGTGTTTCTCTACAATATGTGAAATTATGGCTCTAATATCGGATAGAGACTCCAATGTATCTTCATTGAAAGCAAAGGGGTCCTGGGCCTTTTTCTATACATGCTCCTCAAATGGTCTCAACAATTCATCTATGGAAGTTCTCTTATTAATGGCGAGCACTCCAATCTTTTGCATTCTAATGTTGATGTTGTCTTGCATCTTGAAGGCACACTCTTAATTTGAGTCCAACTCATAAATAGCCTAGTTCAACATTTCATATCTAGAGGCAAGATTTATTGCCCATGCATGTGACGAGTCTTTAGATGGGGCATTGAACACTTTCATGCTTACCAATATCCGAGAATGAGCATCTCCCATTGTTGAGCCCCTAAAATGACCAAATACCTAAGGTGCGAGGGGTTGTGGCGCGCGGAGATAGCGCGTGAAGGCACGCACAAAAGTAACTTTTGGGGATACATGAAGGCTCGCACCAGGCAGTGTGGATCTGGGACTTAGTCACTTTTTGGAGAAGGGTAAAGCTGCGATAAAGGAATAGATGGAAAGGTAACCAAATTTAATTATGGATAAAGGTAAAATATGAAATACTTGCAACTCATGGAAAGGATATTCCAGGGAATCATTACGGTTATCATATCAAGATAAGGATCTGAATTAGTTATGGTTTAACTGACACCTGCATGCTAAAGATACTCGAGTAGGGAAAGACATGACGACAATTGACATGTCTTGGATAATGATGAAGCAGTTAGAGAAGATTCCTTCTAGTTTCTTATTATGTATTGTTTTGCATGGAAATCGAGAGTATATATGTGCGTATGGAGAGTGAGAGCTATGGTTGTAATCTCTGTAATGAAGCTATTGTAGAGAATATATGGGGACTTTGTTGTTGTATTAACTCTATTCATGGATTCTTTAATGTATTTGGCTACTATAATGTTGATGAATCAATACAATGGGTTGTTCTAAACATCTGAGTCATGGATCTTGATTTGTATAATTTATTTTATGTTTGTGGATCCAAACACTTATGTTCTTGATGATTCTCATGGTTCAAATTTGTTTTCATTCTGTGATTACAATGTTTCCCTTCTTATTATGGTGCATTTGTATGTGGGTCTTAGTTCCTCTGTATAAGTTATACAATGCATGTATCTATGTCTGTGAATTACTCATCCATTAATGATGAACATTATTGCAAAGGTCACATAAAGGAAGGGCTCGACACCTGTGCGCGGCTCAGATGAGCGCCCAGCATTGGATGATAGGTCGGTGCACTTGGGATTCTAAGGGGTTAGGGGTAAATGATACTACATTTTGGTTTCGTTGTCGAGACCTCTTTTGAAGCTGTTGCAAGAATGGTGAGGGATGGCAAAATGCTCGACCTTGGACAATGTGGAAACTTGGATTCAAAACACAGAGGATGAGTTTTCTCATAGATTCAACATTAGACCAGAGTTTGATGCACATATATGGGTAGAGGAACATCCATATCATGAGCTCTATAAAACCTTCTTTTGTTTTTTTTGGTGGAGCTGTATGATTGGTTATCAACGTATGCACTGAGGAGAAGTTGATTTTATCGACCTCGTGTGTGGACTCAAGAAGATTATTAGAGGCTTCATGATGTTGTTTTGGTTTGGACTTGTGTTGTTGATCATTGGTGGAAAGGTGTGTTGACTTGTTACATGTTGGAGTATTCAATCTCCACTTATTATTTCCCGGACGTTGTTGAGTTCAAGTTCTTACAAGAACCCATAGGATCTTTCTTGTATGTTTTACCTTTAGCCATCAATATCTTGATTGTAACTCTAAGTTTAGAAGCATTTCCCATGGCTAGCTAAATCTCCCACTAGGCGCGAGGCGTGGAATCTGGTGTGGTGAGAGATGGTGGATCCTACGATGGAATTAGAAAGAGAAGAGAGGCGGCTCAAGTATAAAGAAGCTCAAGAAAGGGAGTTGGTGAGAAAATGCGAGGTTGTTAGAGTGATGGATTTATGGAGGTAGCCATTGTGAGAAGGATTCGAGGTTCGCATAGAGGGCATGGGACCTAAGCAGTCTGTGTTACCCCATCTTGACAAGCGTGGGAGAGAAATACCCTCGGCTTCTAGCGATATCTCATCATATGGAGAAAGGAGAAGGGTCGTAGGCGTGCATTTGGACCCACCTAACAACCAAACCCTTACACTTAGTTTTCTAAGTTCTAAGAAAGGTATCACTAGTTCAATTTGTGTTGGAGTTAGTGGGCAAGAAGCATCGAGTGGATATCATTATTCTTTGAGTTCTATAGTCGCACAAGCGTTTCCTATATTTGGTGATATCCTATCCGGCGTGTCGTTTCAACAAGGTTTGGGTGCATAAAAGGTGGGGTTTACATTTAGGAGTAGTTCCATTTCACAAACCGTTAGAGCTCAATTTAGCTCAATGGTGGGAACATAAAGTAGCACCACTTTAGGTCATGTACCTACTATAAAGGGAAGATCTAGTGGATTTGGGAGTTCATGAGTGAGTGGATCTAGTGGATTTGGTGGGGGAAACACCAGAGGAAATCAGGTTTCTAGACCTAGTGGACAAGGACCTCAACCCCAGCAGCACGTGTTCTATGAGATGTCACTCCACTTGCTAGATTACAAGGGTGTTGAGGATGATGCAGAGCATGTTCATAAGTGTGATTTACTATGGCACGCGAAGGGGATCACTGCTCCAGAGTGGAAGGCAGGCCAGTTTGTAATGATGTTGCAAGGGAATGCACATAGCTAGTACCGGAAGTATGACCCACGTCAGATGAAGGTGGATTATACTACCCTGCATGATTCCTTCCTCACGAAGTTTCAAATTACTCAATTTTAGTTGAAGAACATAAACGTGCATTGAAGGAGATCTAACAAGGTATGGCAGAGAGTGTGCAAGAGTATGACTCACATTTCAAGACTCTCTTATCTAAGTTTCATCCTATGACATCCATCTATCGCAACATGCTCAGTGGTTCATTGGGGGCCTGATAACACCTTTTAGATGATCTACTTTCACATAAGACTTTCATAGATTCGTGTGAGGCCTTAGAGGATACTTTACACACTGAGGCCATCGGGAGTGTTAACATTGGAGTGAGTCCCTTTTTGGAAGCTCAGATTGCTTCCATGGTGAAGCAGCTTGAGAATTTATCTACAAATTCAGCGCATGAGACTCACAGTGGAATTTGGTATATGGACTGTGAAGTAGAAGGACATACAAAATATACTTTACCCTTGGAAATTTGTACGTGTCATGATGTTGGACTGTGAGATTTATCATGGGGAGCATGATCCAAGTAGATGCCCATTGTTACAGTGTGCGCTCTGTAAGAACATGTCCTGTATTATTGTAAGATATGTACATCTACCACCCATGATACTAAGGATTATAGATTAATAGACCAGATCCATGATAGCATTGATACTGGTGTGTGACAGACCAGCATTGCGAGTGGTTCTAAGGATGAGGGTTGTAACTATGAAGGACACATGAATGGTAGAGGAAGAGGCTTTCACAGAGGGTTTAGAGGCCATAATGGTCATGATAGAGGAAGAGGAGACTTTCCTCATGGAACTTGTTTCAATTTTGGATCTACAAAACATTATAAGCATGAATGCCCAGATTTGTTGCAATGCTCATGGTGTGGGAAGAATCATAAGTACAAAGAGTCCCAAATTTGTATAGTCACATGGTTCAGAATAAGAAGAAAGCAAGATAAAGAATGTGGGGATGGTGAGTGTAAAGCACGCTGAGCCATTGTACATCCCTAAGGTGATGTCTAATACAGAGTTGGAGAACTTTTTTTTGGTAACTACTCGAGCTGAGGTTGCACGTATGAAGGAAATGTCCAAAGATAAGAGGCCTGTTATTACAAGAGAGGAGGTACTATATGGGAAGTACCCTGATCCTACCTACAAAGAAAGAGGTGTATCAAGAGACTATGGAGGTGATTAGGAGTCTACAAGGAGAGATTCAATGTTTGAAGGAGCAAGTCATAGAAGTTGGAGCAAGAGAAGAATGTTAAAACTCCTCAAAGGACATAGATGATATCAAGGAGGTGTGTAAGATGTTGCACCAGGAGAACATCATTCCCCTACTAGGAGAATGGTTGAGAGAAAAAGTACCGTGCACACTGGAGGTGGGCACGAGAGGTAGATCTGTGCACTAACTTACCCCCTCATAGTCTGGACTATGACAAGGAGATCACATTGAATGTGGTAGTGGATGGATGGATCTTGAGTAATATTCTGATTGATACGGGTGTAGAAGTTAATGTCCTCACCCTAGATGCATGGAATCAGATGGGGAGACCACCATTGCAGCCATCTTCAAATGTGTTGTACATGGTGAATAGGACTAAAGCCACTCCCCTTGGAGTTTTGAAGAATGCTTCCATAACTATCTAGGGAGTCAAGTTCACTGGGGATTTTGAAGTCTTGGTGCTTTGCTGAGGTAGATAGCTTCCCAATGTTACTTGGGCACCCTTGGTGCTATGAAAACAATGTTGACCTGCATTTCAATAAAGGCTACATCAGTTTTGAGAACAAAGGAGGAGTGTGTGATCATTCCACTGACTGATGGATGGTTTGTGCCTTATGTGGAACCATTGGGTGAAGAAGACTTAAACAAGATATATGTGCACACCATCAGGGACCCGAGTTCATTCAACCATCAAAGGAAGGGGTCATTTAGTGGGATGATGCACAGTCTATGAGTGATACAACCAGCGTTGCTTGTGACAATTGGGTGCATGACACATATGAGTTGATTGGGAGAGAGATGAAAGGTAATGTGACTCAAGTAGTCAAGGCAGCATTCATCAGGAACCTGGGAGGAAGGCAATTACCTGAGCTATACTGGTGAAGGTAACCCTGATACCTTTTTTGCGTACATGCAATGGAGGTACATTGGACTTGTGAGATAGAGTGGAGGAATATGCTTATTTATACCTTGTGTGGGATAGTTATGTGTTGGTGGATGACACATCATGATAATATTATGGAGTGGTGAGGTAAGGATCGTGTTCTCCATTAGATTTCTGAGAAGTAATGCACCTACCAGGATACATGACTATGATGGGAAGGGGTCTGCCTCATGCCATGTTCAGGAGTGTGAGAGGACCTAGAGGGAAGGCCTAGAAGCCTTTCCCCCTTCCTTGTGGGTGCACAAGTTCTATTCCACCTTGCAGGGTTGTGCACGTGTATGGTATGTTTATTTGGAGTTGTGGAGACAAACATGAAATTGGAACAAGAGTTAACAATGGGTATTATTCAGACCTTTGAGTACTTATCTTCTAAACCATCAGTAAATGAGGCCTTACATAGGTGATCAAGTGCCTTACATTGGGAGATAGTGCCAAGGTAGAGGACATTGTGTTAGAATTGTTGGGAGAACCTGATATGGGGGATACGCCTTGAAGAAGAGGAACTAGATGAAGTGTAGTTTGAGCGTGCTTCCTAGAGAAGGAAAAAGGAAAATTGGTATACAGTGATTAATGATGAGGAAGTGGAGAACTTAGATGTTGATCATACAGAAGGTACACGCAAAGTCTTAGACAGTGCAGATGAGAAGGCACGTGCCTACCATGAGCCATTAAAACAAAGAAGGTTAACATTGGTACGGAGGAGGAACCAAAAGAGGCCATTATTGGGGATTACTAGATGGATCAGGAAGGTGTCAAATATTATTGAGCTATTGCGTGATTTCCAGGACTTGTTCCTGTGTGGGTACCATGAGTTAAAGGGGGTTCATCACTCTCTAGGAGAGATGCATGGATCAAATTGAAGGAAGGGGCACGACCAGTCAGGAAGAGGCCTTATAGAATGAACCTGAATCTATGTGTGAAGGTTAAGGAGGAGATTGATAAGATGATAACATCTAGTATCATATTGAGGCCATTGAGGAATCTGAGTGGGTTAGCCCCATGGTAATTAGCATCTAAAAAAGGATGGGAGAATAAGGATTTTTGTTGACTATAGAGACTTAAATGTTGTGTGTGTCATTGATCCTTTCCCAACCCTGTTCACTGAGGAGATCCTGGAAGGAGTAGCTAGGCATGAGATCTATTCATTTACAGATGGGTTTTTGGGATATCACCAGGTTTGAATTTCCAAGGAAGACCAGGAAAAGACAACTTTCACCACTGAATGGGGAATTTTTACATATATGGTCATGCCTTTTGGACTGAAGAACACACCTTATTGTTTTTTGCATTATGGTTAGGTGTTTTAGGACTTCATTCATAAATTTCTCCAAGTCTACCTGGATGACTAGATGGTTTATGGATTAGTAAAGGATCATTGTGACAACCTGAGGCTAATGTTTGAGAGGTGCAGGTAGTTGAGCATCTCTCTGAATATTAAGAAATGTATCTTTGCCACTCCTTTTGGCATGTTACTTGGTCATATCATCTGCAAGGAGGGTCTATTGGTGGATCCTATGAAAATTGTTGTAATTTTGGGGTTGGAGGAACCCACCAATCAGAGTAGTGCATGGATTTCTAGGGCATACAGGATATTATAGGAAATTCATCAAGGGATATGCCAAAATTTCCACACCATTAGAGGAGTTGTTAAAGCATAAAGGAAAATTCCATTGGGGTGAGGCACAACAGGTGGCATTTGATACACTAAAGGATAGACTCACTACTGCGCCCATCTTGTGCTTTCCCTCTTGGGATAGGCCCTTTCATGTACACATGGATGCATCAAGGATGGCGATTGGAGTGGTCTTAGCACAACCTGGAGAAGGGATTGTTGACCATCCCTTGTGTTTTGCTAGTAGGAAGCTAACTCCAGCTAGAACAAAATTATACTACCACAAAGTGCGAAGCATTGTCAATGATCTACACACTGCACAAATTTAGGTAGTATTTACTGGAAACGCCTTTTATTTTCTACACAGACCATATGGCCTTGAAATATTTGGTGAACAAGCCCATCTTGTAAGGGCACATATGTCGTTGGGTATTATTGTTTCAGGAATTTGAATTTACAGTTGTGGTGAAACTAGGGAAAAACAACTTAGGACCTAATCATTTGTCAAGGGTTAATTCAGGTGAGGATGCATAGAGCATTAAAGACAACAATGTCAGATGCTCAGTTATTCAGGTCTGTAATGTGCACCCTCTGATTTGGAGGACATTGTCATATTTTTACGAATGGGTGTGGCACCTGAAGGAATGAGGAGCTTAGAGAAGAAACAACTTTCCATTCACGTTGCCCTACATGCTGATTAGTGGAGACTTGTATAAACTAGGTTAGGATGAAGTTTTACACTGGTGTGTGCTTGAACATGAGCATGAAGCTATTATGGAGGAGGCTCATGGTGGTATTACAGGTGGACACTATGTTGGGAGAGCCACCGCATGTAAGGTTTGATGGGTTGGTTTATGGTGGGAGACCTTATATAAGGATTGCGGAGTATGCCAAGGGTTGTGACCATTGCCAGTGCACCTTGGGAAGCCTGGGCATCATGATGAAATGCCATTAAGGCCTATCACCAGTGCAGAGCCATTTGAGAAATGGGCGATTGAATTTGTAGGCCCTATTTCCCCAGCCACGTGAAGGATGGGTTCATGCTACATCATCACTTGCACAGACTATCTTACATGGTGGGAAGAAGTGGTGCCTATGAAGGATTGCACTACAACCACTACAACTAGGTTCTTATGGGAGAATATAATCAGCAGGTATGGATGCCTTGTTGAGTTTAATGAGTGATAGGGGTACTCATTTCCTCAATGAGACAGTTAGAATCTTGTTGGTAGAATTCATGGTGGCCCATCACAAAACTACCCCTTACCACCCACAAGCTAATGGGACAGTGGAAGCCTTTAACAAAATTTTGAGTCACACGTTGACCAAGATTTGTGATGTTGGGAGACAGGATTGGGATGAAAAAGTATCTTTTCCATGTTATGGTCATATCAGACAACCTACAAAAGGTTGAACAAAGTAAACACCCTTTCAGCTAGTGTTCGCATGGAGGCTGTATTACCTATTGAGTTCATGTTACCCTCCCTGTATTGCACACATAGGAGGTTTGGCTGATGAACAAGTGCTTGAGGAATGTATTGACAAGTTGATGCAGCTGGATGAGAGATGTGCCATAGCATGATGGAGTTAGAGAATGGAAAAGGCTAGGAAGAAGGCATGGCATGATAGGCACATCAAAAATAAGAAGTTGGAAGTTGGGAAGATGGTTCTCTTGTATGATTCAAAGTTTTTATGCCATCCTGGGAAGTTTAAAGTACACTGGTTGGGACCCTATACTATCACTTATATACTTGATTCAGGAACTTTGCTAGTTACAAGTGCTGGATGGCACAAGGTTTCCCAGTTTCTTTAACGGGAGTAGGTTGAAGCCCTACTATAAATAAGTCTTCGGTGTGTTTGTAAATAAGGTAGTATTGCCAGTTAGCGTAGGATTTCCCTTAATGCATTTTCTTTTTATGTGTTTCCTTTCATCGTCACTTTTCTTGTCCTTTCTGTTTTGTGTTTTGTGCGCATTGGTGCGCCTTGGTAGCTAAATACATTTGAAGTAATTTCATGCACAGAGGACCACACATACTTTTTGTGTGGGGTGGATTGGTGTCTAAATTTGAAAAAAACATTAAGGAAGATGGACTATTGGAAGACTCATTTTCTAAGGAAGAAGAATGATTTGTGCAGAGGAGGTGTTCAAATGTGTGCTTGTGTAGTGAAGAAGGTGTTCAAATTTGTGTCGTAATAAAGGTGTCTTGGTGAAAAAGTTGAGTTGAGTATAGACCACGCAGAAGAGAAGCAATGATCATGTAGTGTAACATGAGGTAGGTGAGTGGTATAGGGGACTACTTGGTGGACAATGTAGAGGTTATGTACTTTGGCATGGTGAGGCATGTGAAGGAAGTCTATGGCAGTGAAGTAGTGTTGGTGTGCCAGAAGGTTACGACTACAACGGTGTGAAGGGAAGTCATGGAAGTTGACTTAAGTTATAAAAGCACTTTATTAAAAAGTGACTTTAAAAATGTGTGGGTCAAGGACATTGAGGTTATGAAAAAGTATAAATAGAGGGTAAAGGTAGTCATTTTGACTACTTTTCCTTAGAAAATTTTTGTGCTCCCGAGCTTGAAGTGCGACGAGGGTTTTGAGAAGAAATTGAGGTACTTGTCATGAACCAGTAAAGTTGTGTGAGTTGTGGTGTGATCTTGTGGTTTAACAAGAGGGGAAGAAGATAGTAGAGCAGGAAGGGGTTGTGTGAGAGAGAAGCATTGGAGTCATCAAGTTCGGGCAGATGAAGGAAAATTTGGAAGCACCTAGGGCACAGAGGAATGAGAGAGAAAAATAGAGATGGACACCAAAGAAGGGTAGAAATAAGAAACCAGTGGTGGAAAAGGAAGAACCCATGGAAGTTTATTCAGAAATGCAGTACCCTCCAGGGGTTATTAAGGTAGAGAAGTGGAGCTCAAAGTTATACAGATGCAAAATCAGTGAGTTCAACCACAGAACCACCGACCATGACAAATTGATGTGGAAGGATCTGTACAAGGAGATCCCAGGGTTAGATGAAAAAGGAAACCCTAAGGTAGATGATTAGTGATGAAGGAGTTGCAGAAGACTGGGGTTTTGCAGCTTTGGGAGCTGTCCATTTTTTGCTAAACCCACACCACTCTTCAGATGGTTGATGTCATGAGTGCATGAAGACTTCTTCTACTTTGTAGGGAGGAGGATGAGACTCACAGGAAATTTAATCCATAGGGTAATGGGCTATGAAACACTGGTGAGGATATGGCCCTTGATTTGGGTGCCACTGTGAAAGTGGAAGAGTTAGAAAAATAATTAAACTATGAGAAGGGGGGAAGGGCTCAAGTTATTGTGGATCTTCTAGACCCGACATTGAGAGTCACCTCCTGACTCATTAGTTGTAAATTGGGAGCATCAGAGAGATGGAAATGAACATTAACAAAAGGTTCTTGTATGTTGCCTACAAAGTTTCTAAGTAGGCACACTACAATTTTGCACAATTTATTGTGGATAGTATCATTGAGGAGGCGCGAGTGCAGAATGACTTAGGAGAAAAAATAACTTGGGGGTCCATACTGTTATTGATTGTATTCTGGGAAATTAGTGTCCCAGATGGACCAGAAGGGAACATGTGGGTTTACCCACTGGTGCACCCATCTCCTACTGTTATACAGTTCAAGAAATTCACTTGTGACAGGTCCATCTCAAACACCTACAAGGCATGGATGAACAAGTGGTATGAGAGGTTGTGCAGAGATTTTGAAAATGAATGGCACATCCCACATGAGCTACCACAGATTGTTGGGGACCAGGTGTAGTTCATTGTTACACAACACTTCTATTTGGCATGGTTCATGATGGCCAAAGGAGAATTAGGGGCATGATGTAAAATTTTGTTTGCATTCACCGCTAAATACATGAAGTGTGCCATCAACCAGTTGAAGGATGCACAACAGTTAACCTTTGATGTGGATAAGGTGGACGTTGATGTGCACACCCTGTGCATGACCTACAAATATAACTTGAGGCCAACATACGTGGAGACCTTGGAGCCTGACTTTCTGGATCTGCACCCATAGGTCAATGTTACCATCAAGGGCTACATCCATTGGGTATTTGTACAGCTACACCCCAAGATGCAGGGAGGAGTTGAAGTGGAGATTAGAGATGCCACCTTCCCAAGGCCACGTGAAGCACCAATCCCACTGATAAAAGTGGTCCAGGAAGATGAAGAAGTGGTAGTAGAAGAAGAAGAGGGTGAAGGGAAGTTAGACACTTCCTAGAAGAGAAAATACTATACGCACCGAGGTAGCAGTGGGGGTGTAAGTACATCACAACCGAGAAGTGCTGAGGACTCACAAGTAGAGTGAGAGGTAGGTGAGTTTACCTGAAGGAGAGGAGCCAGAACAGAAGAAACAAAAGGTACATGAGGTTGCCAGTTCAACAACAGAAATAGGCTTAGAAGAAGATACCACAACCTTCAGGGAGGAACTCGAGGTTGAGCTTGAGGTAGAAGAGAAGAGAAGGGTGGAGGCAGATACCAAGGTGGTGGTTGATGTGTATGCCAAGGAGAAGGCTCACTCTATGGAGGAAACTGAGGAGAGTCCAGCGTGAGGGTCTTCTCCTACACAACCCACCAAACTAAAGGAAGAAAATAAAGAGACTCCTTTGTCATAAAGGAGGATAAAGGATTCATTCCAGGATCAAGGAAAGCAATGAACAAAGTGCAAGGTTGTAAGAAATAAGTGGACACCTATGTCCCCACATATGGACTTCGTGGATGATCCCGCAAAGGTGTTGCATGTAATATTTCAAGGTACCCTCCCCATGGAGAAGCTACATGCATGGGATCTTTTGGATCAGAGTGGGGGTGCATGACGAGAACAAGGAAGATGATAAGCTTGGAACCTACATTTCCATGTAGAGGAACCTGAGTTTGAGGTCAATGATCACATGATCGAGACCATTCATCTGAAGAAGAAGGAAGGAGAGACATACAAGGTGGTAGACCCAAACCACCTCACTAATGAGCAAGCATGCAACACGCTACAAAATATGTCTTTGTAGAGGTGGTAAGATGCAGCTTGGATGTAAGGGGAAACCATTCAAACCTTGGTTGTGGATAAGAAAGGGAAGGAGAAGGAAATAGAGAGATTGCGCCAAGGGTTAAAAGGAGAGCAGGTGCAAACCAAGGAGGCATATGATCGAGTGGGTGCCCTAGTGGTTAAGAATATTTTGGGGTAATGTCCAGCGCTGGTAAGCCAGGTTAGGATAGACTACGGTGATGAAATGGAATATCTTGGAGGACCTGGTGGGGATGTTGCTAGTCAACATCAAGGATGGTGTGGGGCCTACTACTGAAGAGCTTGCTAAGGAGAAAGAAAACAATAAGATCATTGTGGAATCCTAGATCACTGAGTTGGAGGACTTACTACCCAACTCAAAGAGGCAGAGATACTAGCAGATAGGGGTTTCAATAGCTTCTAGAAGTGTGAGCCTATCATTAATGTGTGGGTAGCAGAAGAGGAGGTAGACCCTCAAGGCCTTGTAGGAAAAGGTCCCTACTAACAAGTCTGAGCACACACAACTAATAGTGGACACCACATGCAGAAGGATAAAATAAATACCAAGTGTGAGAAGTTAGAGTTTCAAGTTAGCGAACTCCAAGACTCCATTACCAAATGTATGGATGAGTTTGAGGGTCTTGGTGTGGAGTTGGTGGTGGTAATTCAAGAGTTGAAGGGGAAGGTGGAAGAAATCACACCAGATCAAGTACCCGAGTATAGCAAGAGAAGTTCAGGGAAAGCATTGACAGAGCTGGAGGCATGGAAGAATTGAAAGGGGGAAATAGATGCAGAATTCCCTGAGTTACTCCAGTTGGTTTTGTAGGTGGTGGACAATGTAAGTTCCTTTTTTCCTTAACTGATTTTTGGTGAATGAATTTTTGTTTGGGAGTGCAAAGGATTTCCGTGGGTGGAAATCACATTAGTGTGGGGTGATGTTGAGCCCTTAAAATGACCAAGTACTTGAGGTGGGAAGGGTTGTGGCATGTGAAAGATAGGGTGTGAAGGCTCGAAGAAGTAACTTTTGGGGATATGCAAAGGCTCACGCCTAGGAAGGGTGGATTCGGGAACTTAGTCACTTTTTGAAGAATGGTAAAGCTCATGATAAAGGAATATGATGGAAAGGTGACCAAATTCAGTTATGGATAAAGGTAAAATATGAAAGACTTGCAGCTCAAGGAAAGGATATTCTAGGGCATATTATGGTTATCATAACAGGATAAGGAGCTGTAAAGTTCAGTTATGGATTAGCTGGCACTTGCATGCTGAGGATACTTGATTAGGGAAAGACATGATGACATTTGGCATGTTCTTGGATAATGATGAAGCAGTTAGAGGATATTCCTTCTTAGTTCCTTCTTATGTATTGTTTTGCATGAAAAGGAGAGTGTGTATGTGCATATGGAGAGTGAGAGCTAAGGGAAGCATGGGTGTAATCTCTATAATGAAGCTATTGTAGAGAATATATGGGGACTTTGTTGTTGTATTAGCTCCATTCATGGATTCTTTAATGTATTTGGCTACTGTAATGTTGAGGAATCAATACAATGGGTTGTTCTAAACATCTGATTCATGGATCTTGATTTGTATATTTTATTTTATGCTTATGGATCCAAACCCTTATGTTCTTGATGATGCTCATGGTTCAGATCTATTTTGTTTCTGTGATGACAATGTTTCCCTTCTTATTATGGTGCATCTGTATGTGGGTTTGAGTTCCTTTGTATATGTTATACAATGCATGTATCTATGTCTATGAATTACTCATCCTTTAATCTTGATGAAAATTCTTGCAAAGCTCGAGACTACACCCATCTCCATCGTCAGTGGATGAACTTGGTCCCAATTTTCCTCTTCCTTTTCCAATCCTTCCCTTGTCATCTGAGATTTGTTGACAGTTGCACACATGTACTTGTATAGTGAGATTATCTCTAGAAGCAATGCTTTCCCTTTCTCTAAGATCTTGTTTGTCCATTTGTCATTAGCTCGTCCCTGTATGGTGAATCCTTACATTTTTTGGATAGACTCCGGGTCGAAGCTAGTGATTGGAGTAACCTCTTCAATTGGGAGTGATGATGAAGCATTCAGTTCCATGAAATATTGCACATACAAGGTGAGTGTTTACACACAGTCGTCTAATTGATCGATCTTCTCTTTATATTCTTGGATCCTCATGAGGAGGTGAATGGAAGACTCCTGGAACATATGTGCATCTCCCTCATGGGTGGGTGGACCTAAGGGAATGGTTCTCATCCCATAGTCGGCTGGTTTCATTTCCTCAATAGGCTTGATTACCTTTAGTCTGGCCACTTCTACATATTGATTGCTTGTGGCACCATTGAAAAAGCAAGAAATTGCTTGAGCAAAATTTTTCTTCTTCCCTTTGACCAATGATGATATCACTGAAAAATCAGGGACTACCACCTGATGGACTGTAGGATCTTCTTTAGTGATCATTTCTTTCATCCAGGGAAACATCTCATCTGTTTTAGGCTCGAAGACTACCACAATCATTGTTTCTTGCTTGGGAGGAGGAGGCACATCTTGAATAAGAAGAATATGAGTGACAATGAAATATGGGCAACTCTGAGGCTGCTGAGTAACTGAAAAAGATGGACTAAATCATTCTCCTCAAGTTCTGCTTCTACTACAAGATCTTATATTGTTCTAAATTTCTTGTGCAATCTTTTATAGTAGGGGGATTCCAACTCCACTGCTTTGTGCTTCAAACTCTCTTCAAAATGAACTAAGCCCGAAGTCTTCTCTACGAGCTTCGACGAAGAGTGGTGTGATGTCTGTCTCTGAAAGGGTGGGGAAACTTCCCGATGTGACAGAGGAAACCTTATTCTTATTGAACCATTCCTTTGATCTTCTAATTATAACCTCGGTCCTCTCAATTATGTCTCCTGACTCGTAAACACTTCATGTTACTCGTGGCAGAGGTGAATCCTTCACTACTTTATATTACAGATCATATAACTTTGTGTCATCATCTTGAATTCCCTCATCATACCAGTCAAACTTGAATCTCTTTATTTATTTGACTGTCATTTGCATATGGTCATTTTCCCTGACATCAAATTCATCTATGCAATTCACCTAATAATCTTCAATCTATGGGACATGATATGACCCTGGAAGATGGAAAGTGTCTATATCACCTCGACTGTCAAAGTCCACCCTTGTGGTATATGGATAAAAGCTCAAGGGTGAAAAGGAAACTTCTAGGTGTGATGCATCACTGACACTTTTGCAGGTGAAGATTCCAAGTGAGATGTGGAAAAATATATTCTTCCTTTTCTTATTCTTGAGCTTATTGTGTGATTGGTGTTGTAGGAGCTTAAACACAGACTCAACATGAATAATAATAATCAATATGATTTGATATTTCAACATACAATAGATTGGCTATTATATAGCCACAGAGGTAGCAAAACAACATCCTAGTAAATAGGAACGAATACCCTTGAATAGTTACGGGTAATAACCGTATATAATATATTGTTATAACTATATAACAATATAATATTCAATAACTAATTACTAACTTACATAATAACAATAATAATTACTGATGTAATTATTATCTACCAATATACATGAGGAGTGCTATAATATTTTCCTAACATTTCCCCCCTTAGTGCGACCATAGGGAAAACCTATCTTTGTACTTGAACTTGCTTTCATGATTAGGTGATTTTCACAGGACAGTCACAAATTTGACAGATGGTTTTACAATGGCTAACCACAAACCAATATTGGTGGTTTTAAAGTGGTTTACCACAAACCACATCATGATGTGCCAAGTACTATTTTTAGCCATCATCAATATCTCACTGTTGGGAATAACATAGGAAACATAACTCACTAAACTAAATAATAGAACACATACTGGAAAAGTTTCACATTTCATCCTATAAGAATCGCAATGTTCTTAATTATAGCCACTATCATTGATCGATGCCACTCGATCTCGAACAACAAAGGAAACTGCCACTGCCACTGGAAGTTGCCCTTGACTTTAGCCATTTTAGGATTAGAACGGAAATGGAACATTAGTGTCATGTTGCCCCCCCATAATGTGAAATTTCCACATGTGAATACTGAGAAGCAAACTGTATCGAAGTACATATTATTGAACGGATCTTTCTACTTAGATATTGATGCACATGGTCACCATTGCAAGTGAACGTATTCACAATCAGACCATCTTCCAATGAAGTACAATAGTCAGAGGATCATGTCAGTCATAGGATCACTGATAGTCATTTGTGCTCCAACACAACTCTTTACCATTATCCACCAAACACCACATAGGAATAGGAACACAACAAATTGAAGTACACTGAAAATCATATACTCACACTATATAAATGCCACCACATCTGCTATGCAGCCTCGTCATTGGTGACTGATGAGAGGATGCTACTTTTCCTCCATCCTCTTGTGCCTCCATCCTCTAATCTTATGTTGCTAGCTTAGCGGAATGTGAACATGAAGCTCAATCTAAAATATTGGACGTTGCGTTCTAGCGATAATGCATCCATAAGGCAATTTTTTTTTTATTTTTTGGACTTTTTGAAACTTACAAATCTTGACGACTTGACAACTTCGAATTTATAACTCATAATGAACTTTTGAGACACTATACAAAACCCATTAAAATGTGTATAGACACAATAACAAATTATGGTAATGAGCCAAATACAGCCCATCGACCACACAACTCCAAAACATGTTTTCAATCATAACACTATTTGATAACAAACAATTTGATAGGCACAATGATACTATATGTGATATGTAATCTAAACTCTATTTAGAATCATATGACCGATTCAACAAAGTTCTAACTTATTGATTATAACAACCAAAATCAAATATAAGCCTCTTAACAACTACATACTCTTTGACATTGACACATGTAAAGTGCATGCCCTATAATGAATATTAAAAATGGCTACTAATATGTAGAAATTAGACGAGTAAATGACTGACATACAAGGTATAATAGATCACCCATCTATATATCGATAAGCCGTATAAATATGCATTGTAACAAACCGACATATATACAACAAAATGATGCCACTAATGTTGAAGTAGCACGTTTAATCTGGCTGAAATACAAATCTAAATAGAAGAGTGAGACAAACATGAGACTGTGTATTCAACGCATCGCCGACTATCTTTTGGAAAAAATTTGGATTCTCAAATGGGCTAAGTGGTTGTGTGGGTAGCTAGAAAATCTTTGAGCTTCATTAATTGATCAATTGTGTGCTGAGTTGACCACCGGAAAATGTGTTATCCAAACCACACTGGAAGCTTTTATATGGTGAAATCGAAGTGGATTTTCTTTAATTTAAACACAGATATTATGCAAAGGAAATTTATCCCTGCAAACTGGATCTCTCGACACACCTGATTTGACTCACAGATCACTCGTATAATTTAAAAAAAGCTCAACTAAAATTTATTCCTTGTGGTAGCGAAGGCATTATCCAAACACATAGCTCGACTTGCTTTCAGCGTGTCTACCCTAAACTCACTGAATGTGAACTCGGTGAATGTGCATGAATGAAATCAACATAGATATTTGATAGATTTGTAGTTATGCATGGAAATCAATCTACACATTGACTGCATCGTAGACAAACTGTAGATCACGTTTTGTAGAAATATCACACTCCTTTAATATCTACAAATACTTCAGACACTTAAATTCTGCTTTTGCAATCTTATTGCCAAACACACACAAATCACTCTCATTCTTACAAATCTTGTTATAATTAGTGATTTCTGCTAATTAACTAATGTTTCTTACCATTTTGGCCAATTAACAACACATTGTTGATTGCCTAACCTCTTTCACATTCAGGATGCCACTTTATGACGAATCGTAAGTCAAAATCCTCTTCCAAACATAACAATTAGCGATTATTAGCTAATTAAGCCTATTTTGCCTTTGTTTTGGTCAATATACCCTATTATTGGCTCAAACCCCTCTTCTAACCACTCAAAATCACCCCATTTCCCTCCACAATGTCGTCAGCAAGCTTCAAAAGCTTATCCTAGCCTCCTAATTGACCCTAAGTGGTTGATTAAGGCTCCTCACATCTTAATCACTTGTTAATTCACTAATCATGATTAACAAGCCTCAATCATGATTAGACAATCCTTTAATCTTCTTTATGCTTTTAGTCCCACATGCACCAAGATGCAAGTTTTCCTCAAAGGAAAAACTATAAATAAGACTAAGTACTACCTTCCAAATTTACACCATGCTTTGATTTGCATCTCATATAAGAAATATGATTTATAGCCAAGCTCAATCCTTGCCTAAAGTATTCAAAGGGGTTAGTAGATGGGTATCCAATATGATCTTGTAGTCATTTGGAGAGACCATTTCACCTTTCTTGGAGTAGCAAAAATCCCAATTTGATTTCCCTCTTAGATCTATTTAGGTCTTTGTTAGTTTAGTAATTCAATACATAGTAAGGATGCTTTGTAGATTAGTGTTTAATTCCATTTAGTTTACATTCTTAGCATGCTTTTAAGATTTGATCATTAATGTTATCATTCCTAGACTTAGAGCTTGACTATAGGTGGCAATGGTGTTAGCCTTTCCTAGTTAGTCATACTATTTACTTTGTAAAGTTTAGGGTGTTATCATTTGGCATGCCCGGTGGGAGCATACCCCATTGCATTCATTTTTAAAAACTTTTTAACTTAGTTTCAAAGTTTTTCATTTCAAACTTTCTAGATTAGTTTCAAGTGTTCTAGATTAGTTTCAAGTTTTCTAGTTTAATTCTAAGATTTCAAGTATATTACTTTCAAAAAATTTTTAGATTAGTTTCTCAAGCTTTTAAGATTAATTTCAAATTTTTAGAGTAATTTTCAAAATTTTGTAGATCAATTTTCAAGTTAGATAGTTGTTTCAATTAGATTAGTAGTAGAGGTTGTATTTTCATGTTCTTTACAGGATAAAAGGAGGTGAAGTGCTGTCAAAATTCCCTCAAAAGGCCAAAGTTTTGATCTTTTTGAAAAATTCCTTGTCAAAAGTCATGTTTTGACCACCTATAGGAAGGTGTGCTGTGCACTACTATGCATCAATTGCTATTTGTTCCTATGCACTACTAGTGGCACTTCTACAGTGTGCATCAAATGTGGACACTTGTGCATCAAAGGGTGTGCCTATGCATCACTGTATTTTTGGTCTTTGAGTGTGGTTTGCACATGTGCAGTGTGTTCCCACTGTCTGCATGCCTGTGTAAATCTAGAATGTGTGTGACCTGTGCACTATTGTGTGCATCTGTTGCATCTAAGTGTGTGCCTGTGCATCAAGGTATTTTTGGTCTATGCCAAAGTGACTTGTGCATGTGTTACACTAAGTTCATAACCTATCTTCCGGAGGCCTTAAATTTTGCTCCTAACCTCGAAATGAACTGTCAGACATGTTTTTTGAGTTGGAAAGGTATTCTAAGTGAACTACGCAATGATAACATAAATTTGGGTTTTAAAGTTACCAAGAATTTAGGGTTTTCATTTTTATCAAAACTAGTCATTTTCTAAACATATCTTAGGGTTTGATGTGTGATTTTATTTTCATGCTTTGTATGAGTTTGGAATAGGGTTGTGTATGCTCTTCTCTTGCACTTTGTGTGATCTTGAGAATCAAAAGCACCTCTAAACCAATTTTTGCTTATTTGGAGTAAGTAGGAAAAATCATCATTCATTTCTATGCTTAAGGGAATAAACTTTCATTTTGGCATGTACATGATCTTTTAGTTTAAGAGCTTTTTCACTTGATAAATAACCAAGGCTAAAATTTGTGTATGCTCTTCCCTTGCACCTAATGTGATCTTAGGAACCAAAAACAATTTTAGTATTTCATTAAGAAGTACTTGGATTAATTGGGAATAAACCTTAATTTGCAAATTTTTATGGTAGTTAATTGATTTACAAGCTTTTCATCTAGTTGGGTTACTTGTTGTGTATGCTCTTCTCTTACACCTAGTGTGATCTTCGAGAACCAAAAGCAACACTTAATCCTCTTTCTATAATATTGTAGATCTTTTTGAACTACTAACCATTTGTGTGAAGGACCTAATGCTAGTCAAAGAAAGGAGGGATCTCTTCAAACCAAATTCTAACATTCATGTGTGTTGTAGGTTGCCAACGATGGTCTAAACCAAATTTCTTAATCCAAAAGATAAAAAAATACACCAACACACCATTCAAAACATTGTATTGCAGGTTTTGGTTAAGAGCTACGACTCGTCCACTTTAAACTAGGACATAACCCCTTTGGCATAAGCCTTAAGCTACAACAATGGGGGTGGTCCTAGGAACCCCAAAGTATTTCACTCAAGAGGGAACCTTGTGAACGAAATAGGAAAGTGCTCCACACTACCGAATTGACTAGTACGCCTTGAAAGATTAGAGTCAAAATTATTTCCATTGCTCGACCCCAGTGATAATACAACTAAATGCACTAGTTTCTCATTATATTAGTTGGGGTAAAGTAAAGCCGAGATACTCCAAGATTGGGAAACTTTCTTGGAAAAATCGAGCTCGCAGAAGTAACTTGTGACACATAGAGAGAGAACCCCTAGGAAAGCTTGTCGGCTTGGAGCCAATTTTGTCTTAGATATTATACTTGAGTGCTCTCACAAAGTGACAAATTTTTTGGATTCAAACTCTTATTTTTTGAACAAGGGAAGGAATCTCTTAAAGTTGAAACCATGTGAAATTTCATCACGAAATCTATTTAGTGTTACTTTGTCCTAGTTTTTCACTTGTCCTAAGACAAGGTGAAACTCTGCCAAAGTTACACCAAGTATTTTTCCTCACCACTTGGTCTAATCCTTTGATTTTCTTGTTGCTCATTTTGAGACAAAATAAGAAACAACATATATGGATACCTACTAGAAATAATCGTGTCCACCACTTTTGTAGTCTACTTGCATGACTAGGTTGCAATGTCAGAATGCAAGTGTTGAAAGTGTGAATGGTACGTCATCATGATCTAGTAGCCCCTTTTGTCTCAAACCCATATTGAGACTTATTATCATTATAGTTAGGTTGTCTTATCATTGAATTCTTTTGAGTTGTTACGATGCCCACATTATAGCCATACAATTGTGATATTTACGTCTTGTTTCCATTGTGAAACTTGGCCTAAATCTCTAGATTGTATTGTTACGCTGCTCACACGCATAATAATTCCTTGATATACTTAGGCATAGTTTTTACATCCTAGCCTTGTCTTGAGTTTTGTGAGTGTTGAGGTTACTTTGTTAGCATCACTATAACGCCATTTTGATACTAAAATCTTGATTTCTCACAAATCTTGATTAACGTGTCCAAATAACATTGTTACGCTGCTCACATTTGTATCATCCATTTTACAAGACTTAGAATTTGTTAGTGTTTAGAAACTAATTTTTAGTATACCTTGTTAGAGGATCATGTCAACACTCTCTTAGCATTTAGGTCTTGTTTGTTTCAAACTTGGCCTAATTGGTGATATTGTGTTGTCACTATTTTTTTCAAACCTATCTCAAAAAATCATAGGGAGTAAACTTTTTTTGTGACTGGATTTGAGTATTATACGTCATTGTATTGTCCTAGATATCTCTTTTCATATATTACCTTATTAGGGTAGGTCATTATTTATTCTTTGGTGTCCTTAGGTTCATATTGAATCCTTTGGATTTCATGACCATTCATATTGGAAAAAATTTGTTATTATTTGTAACGGTGATTTGACATCGTTACGCCACTTTGGTTTGTCCTAGGCAAACCTTGTTGGATCAAAATTTTCCAAATGTCTAGCTGGTTTCCATTGTGCTGCCCAAATCAACACAGGACTTCATTCCAATTGAAGGAGTTCAATCACACTATCTAAGTCTAGACATTTGTATCCCAAAAATTCCAACAATGACCAACTATCATGAGGTTCCTTATACATACGACACTAAGGAATCAAAGTTTCAGTAATTCCCATCAAAGGATGCCCATCATGGCTAAGCCTCATTTGGTTATTTGCGCTAGAGAACCCATTCGGGTACCCTATTCCCCACCTTCATCTCATAGTCGGTGGTATGGTTTGGACACTTCTGATCCAAATTATTATTCAGGTTCCCCCCACTCTTCTTCTGATTCCAATCCAAACTATTCTTCTGATTCTTCGGATTCACCTTGGTCTTCTGAAAATTCTCATCAGAGTTATTCACCTCATTTGACTCTTGAGTCCATAGTCCTCCCTCTCTTCACAGGACTCCCCTTATCAGTCACCTAAATGACATATTCCTTTAAATATCTGTGTGGCTCCAAGATCCATCAATAAAACATTTAATTTGGCTCTTGATGTCGAGGTCCTCCCTTGCTTTGTAGGACCTCCCTTATTTCATTTGCCTCGACAACCTCCTTCCTCCTTCAAAGAGCTCTCCAAATCGAAGTTTCTCTAATCAATCATCTTAAGTCGACACTCTACATCACATATCGATCCTAACCTCTGAGGGATCCTATTGTTACCACAAATATGTCATCTATAGTCGAAAACCTATAGTCGCAATCCAGTTCTAATTTCAACTCCCTTGTCATCAATCCAAATCTACTTTGACGACTTATGTCATCAATCTTCTAAGTCAACACTTACATCATGCAATCATCTAAGTCAACCTCCTACATCGTAATACCCTGATCTATGTTAGATGATGAAAGAATCCTAGAAATCATGGGTCTCTACCTGATGAATATGATCACATCTTCTATGCAAACCTGATACCAATTATGGTTATCAAATCTACATTTCTTCTACCATTGAGGAAGACATCTAGGATCCAAATATCCTCTTACTTCATCTCATTGAGTCATCATCTAGTTCTCAATATTCCACAGCCATCTTTGGACCCATTTCTTCTAGTCAACCTCCCATGATCAAAGGACAAACTTACCCACCTATTGCCAATCGATTCATTTCAGATGTGAAGAAGTGATCACAGTAAATCTATGGGGTCACATGATGCCCATTCCCCTGGGAGCACATCACACACAAGAATTCATGTCCTTTAGACCTCAATATGTTCGTGTATTGTGGGCCTATTTTCATGTTAGAGGTTGATTCTATGTTTACACATCGGAACCATAGAGGAAGACCCTAGGATCATCACATGGTTGAATCCTCCCCTTATTTTGATTTTGTCTTCACATTCTTTGATACCCACGGTTGTGATGAAATTTCTTAAGCAAGTGTCTATTTATTGATCCATGACATATATTCTCATTACCTAATCATTACTTTATCTATTGAATGATTCCTCTGAATTCTGTAATCTCAGCCTCGAGCATCACTACCTGGTAGCCCATTGTCTTGATTCTACATGTGGGGCCCCTCTGTAACTAGACCTTCATATCGATCTATTTGTGGCTCACCTTCTAGTATCCCATTTCATTCTATCTCATTGGGCCATGTTCTAGTAGCTATTCTCATCTTTTATGAGATGGGGACACATTTCCTGCAGGTATTATTCCCTCATCTTTGATTCTATAAGGGATTATTCCGCATATTTTATCCTAGCAGCCCATCATCTTCCATATATGGGACACCTCCAGGTAATCCCTTCATCTTCGATTTATGGGACACCTCCTAGTAGCCCATCCTCTTCTATACTTGGGGCACATCCTAAGTACCCCCTCATCTTCTATTCTTGGGCCGCATCCTAGTAAAGCCCATCATCTTCTATCTATGGGACACCACTAGGTAGTCCATCATCTTCAATCTTAGGGCCACATCCTGGTAGTCCTTTATCTTCAAGTCTATGGGACACCTCCTGGTAACCCATCCTCTTCAATTCTTGGACCGTACCCTTTGCGTCCATCATATTGTTCCTTCTATCAATGATTGTGGCAAGCCCACCATCATTTCTCACATCAATTCTATTCATCCACTTTCTTCTCCCACTTCTCGATGGATCAGAAAATTCATGTATATAGCTTATAGGAAACCCAAATAGGTTTCTTTCATCAACTAAGATCAAAAATTCCAAGAGCTCCAAAGCTCCCAACAATTTAAATGATCTTAAAGTTTAGAATCAAACACAATTCAAAAATGAACATCAACACACCCATCAAGTATGGTGCAAAGTGCTTAAACCTCTAGATAGGGAACTCAATCTCCCACATACATGAAATCCACATGTTTGAAGATAAATCCCAGTCATTTGTTGAGTATGAGCTCACTACGATCATCAAAATCGGAGATAATATGAATCTTGATAAGAAAACACTATTAATCTCCCTTATCAAGGAAATCACGAACATTGTTGTTGGATCTTATCAAGGAAATTGATATTGATTGGTCCCAATTTCCCACCTTTCTAAAAAATTCAAAACCTACAAAAAAATGAGAAAACATTTCAAAAAAATCAAAAGGTAAACGAAAAAAACATTGCAATCAGGTATTAGCATACACATGGATGTTCTTTCTTCCCTTTATTACTCTTCTTTTGCAAGTCTTCCTAAAATTTTCATCCCTTCGATGATATTTTGGTTATCCAATTCATATGCATTTTGTGAAATTTATCTCTATGGTATCCATTTGGCCTTGGTATTTTATCACCTTGGTAAATTAAAAGAATGACTGACCTCTATAAAGATCGTGTCACAATATACATATAATAAACTTGTTACGAAGAAACTTTTGGACATATTAGTTGACACTAGACAATCTCGTTATCACAATCAATTCCTACATCCTTCAATCAAGTCATCAGTGGTTCTTAACCCCTTTTCAAACAAAAGAGCTAAAATAAGTTTTTAGAAAGCAAAACAAAATCAATTAAATCAAAAAAGTCAAAAGCTAAAAGAAAAAATAAATTGATATATAACTCTCTCTTGGGGTATTTCCAATAATCTCTATCGGGGCTATGGATGTCATGATTGGCAGTAGATCAATGTTGCAATTATAATAAAATGTGTCTCCATCAGGGCTATGGATTCCTTGCTGGTAGTGGAGCAATGTACGACTCTCCTTCCACAATCCATTCACAAAAAAAATCATCTCTGAAATATAAATCATTCCTACACCTTGGCTAGGGTGTCTTCACTTGTTGTCTATAAAATCTTCCCTCCAAGAGGTAATAAATTTTCATGTGCACACATTGGATCTCTATGAGAAAACAAGATTAGTATGTTACCAAGTGTATTTTTTTGGACCTTTTTTAGATTCTTACTCTAGTCCATATCTTGTCTCATGATTCGTGTCTTTGGCTAATCGCTTCTTCATTACGTGAGACTTCTAAGCTACATTCACAACATTCATGTTGTTCTTCTACTTCGTTTAAAACATCCACGTATATAATATTGAATTTTTTCCATGTTTGCGAGCACCTTTTTCCCCTTTCTCAAAACAATCTTCCACTTCTTTTTATCATGTGCTTCTTGGCCAGCTTACGTTGGGGGCATCCTTGCTCCTTCCTAGCATGTCATTGGAGTTATGATCACCATCATGTTGAACCTATTTAAATTGTCCATGATCGTACCTCTGCACGTGAAGAGTTTTCTTTTGAATATTCCCGTAGCTAACGTTGGGGGTAATTTTTCGCATCTTCACTTTCTTGTGCATACGCATGTGACATTCTACCCTTGTAAATCCCATCTGTCACTGGAAGTATCCACATTTATTTTTTTCATGTAAATAGCTTCATAAAAATTCTACAAACAATAAAAAAAACATTCAAATATGTTTCAAAAAACCCAAACAAAATGGTAAAAAAATCAAAAACCCTAAATACAAAATTGGATGATATCATTAAAAATCCAAAAAATTGCAAAAACTTAAAAAAAAATCAAAAAATAGTAAACTGACATGCACGCAGCTAAAGCATTTTATCAAATGCATTGTCCTCGAACATTAAAATTTTTCCTACAAAAACATATTTCATAGGTTCTTGCTTTTTCTTGTCTCAAACGACTTGCGGATCATTGTGATCTACCTCCATTAACAAAATTGGTTTACTTACTATGTTGGTACTCCCGTGCAACAGTAAGTTTCCAAAAACTGTGTCATAATGCATGAATACTTTCCATGGGACTACTTGTGTCCTATGTTATTCCCCTCACATGTATCCTTTCTTGGGGCACCATTTTTAACCCATGTCATTACAACATGAACATTCGGGAACTAAAGCTTCATAATAAAAACATTGATGCAATTGTCTTGAACGTTTTTTGTTTATGTGTGATTGTGTGATTGTACTGGTGTCTCTGTTAGGTTAGTTGGTTTACTTTCTCGTATTTCATTACATTGTGTATGTTACATGGAGTTAAACATCATTTTGCTTTCTCTTATTGCATTGCATTATGTATGTTGCATGGAATTACGTATTTTTAGCAATGAACAAATGTTAGTAATTTAGCTTTTCATGTTATTTTACACTTTTGTTTATTTTAATAAATACCGATGATGTAGATCATAGGGGGAAAATGATACAAAAAAAATTGCTTATTGAAAAGATTGGATGTAAAGATTGGGTTGGTCCTATATTCTCAATTATCATTTGTTATAACTGCTAATTTTTTTCTTCCACAATCACATGGGGCAGTAAACAACAATGTTTATCCCTATCCTTACTTCTTCTATATGTTTCAATCATATTTTTTTATCATCAATTGATTTATTTTATCACCCCATTGACACTCAAGGGGGCATCCTTCATCCTACAATTTTTTCTTCAAAAATTTACTTGCTTATGCTTGTCTACTATATTTAAAGTGAAGTTACTTACTTCACCTCAAACAAGGGAAAATGTAGACACCTAAATTCCGCTTTTGCAATCTTATTTCCAAACACACACAAATCACTTTCATTCTTACCAATTCCATTACAATTAGTGATTTCCACTAATTAACTAACGTTTCTTACCACCTTGGCCAATTAATAGCGCTTTGTTGATTATCAAATTCCTTTTGCATTCAGAATGCCACTTTACGAGGAATCGTAAGTCAAAATCCTCTTCAAAATAGACAATTAGCGATTATCAGCTAATTAAGCCTATTTTGCCCTTGTTTTGGTCAATATACCCTATTATTGGTTCAAACCCCTCTTCCAACCACTCAAAATCACCCCACTTTCTTCCACAACATCTCAACAAGCTTCAAAAGCTTATCCTAGCCTTCTAAGTGACCCTAAGTGGTTGATTATGGCTCATCACATCCTAATCACTTGTTAATTTACTAATTGTGATTAGCAAAGCTTAATCATGACTAACAAGTCTTAATCTTTTTTGTACTTTTAGTCCCACATGCACCAAAATATTAGTTTTCCTCAAAGGAAAAGCTATAAAAAGGACTAAGTACTACCTTCCAACTGTACACCATGCTTTGATTTGCATCTCATATTTATAGCCAAGTTCAATCCTTGTCTAAAACCTTCAACAAGGTTAGTAGATGGATATCTAAAGTGACTTAATAAGTCATTTAGAGAGTTCATTTCATCATGTTTGGAGTAGCAACCATACCCATTTGATTGCCCTCTTAGGTCTATTTAGGCTTATGTTAGATAATTGAGCATATTAGTAGGCATGATTAGTTAGATTTTGAATTGTATTCATGTTAGTTAAGCATTCCATTAAACTTCTAACTTTAGTGTTACATTCCTAGGCTTGGAGCCTTGACTAGAGGTGGCAATGGTGTTAGCCTTCCTTAATTAGTCATACAATTTGCTGTGTAAATTTTAGGGTGTTTTCACATATCTTGTAATTTTCTAGAGGAGATTTGAAGAAGAAATAATTTGTCTTGGATAGAAGTATGAGAAGGTTGTAAAAATGAGTATTAATGTCCTTTTAGTATTCCAAGATTGTAAAGACAAGTACTAACATCCTTTTAGTATTCCAAGATAGTAAAATTGAGTCCTGATGTTCTTTTAGTATTCCAACAACGTTTGTTTTTGTTCAAATCACGAATTAATGAGATATAACACTGCACTTAACGCATGTAGCAGGAGCTTGGTGAGTGACGGGGGATTTTTTTTTGTAGACATGAAAGAAGACTAATTTGCATGATATTTGAAGTAATAGGTTGCTCAACCCTTCGAAGGAAGTATTTGGCTATCGGCACAATGGCTTCAAATTTGGACGAGTATTGAAGGAGAGATGCCTAGGAAGAAGCAAGGAATGTGCGCACATGCATGCTGATCTATGTGAGAAACACATTTATTGGAGAGGACATTGGAGAGGACATTGGAGCAGGATAATTACATTTGCATGCACGGAGGATGTTTTGAGTGTGCATGGATGTTTTGGAGTGTGCATGGATGTCATAAGGAACAAAGACATGCAAAGACATAGTTGGCGTGGGAATTGTTGACGAGATTGTGGATTTGATTCATCTTGAGGGAGCAAGATTTGTTAGATATGTAATGATGTTTAGCGCTGTGAAAGTTACAAAAGGTGTGTTCCTTGCAGGAAAATGATGTATTACACGCACAACAGCAGTAGGCATTTGTATGACAAATCTTTTGGAATATATGAAAGAGAAAAATGTTATTGATTTCTCATTGCAGCATATGTAATTGGCACAATGGGAACTGCATGGCATGCATGGTGTTGCTTGCCAGGGTATTGACATATGGATCTTCATTGTTCAGTGATTTCCCTCATATATGTCAGTAAAAAATGATGGTACTTGATGCCATGGCATTTGGTTTTGTATTTCTTTGGTGGGAGACTCTAGCAAACTGTTACATTCAGGATTTGACATGAATAAGCACAAAGAAGAAAGTGAGGATGTTTGACCTGTAATGCGAGGATGCACAGGAAGAAACCAGTGAGGAACAAGACACATAGTGAAGGTGTGATTGTTGAGTTGCATAAAGGTAATTGTTGCAGGAGTGTTTGCCACAATCGATGGTGCCACAATAGCCTGACATGGTCTCTGAGCGTATGCAGGATTGTAGAGTAGGTGTCACAGGAATAGTCAGGAGTTCGGCACATGTCTGAGAGGAGAATTGCAAGACTTGCCAGAACATTGTTGTAGGTTTGGGTCACTATAATGGCAATAATAGAAGATCCACAAAAAGTATTAAGAGTGGAATGGAAGAGAACTACACGAGAATTCAATTTGGAGAATGACGATGAAGGATTGAAAGGATATTACAACTCCCCTCCTGCTCAAGTACGAAGAATTTTGAGCCTGCAAGAAGAATGTTAGAATCACGTAAGAGCATGGTTACCACAGAATCAGGAAGAATTTGGTGGAATTCATGGTGAGTGAAAGTGTTTTGCGGAGAAGAGGAAATGGTGCATGCAATTTTTATTGCACCAGGTTTTCAAGCACATGTCAAGAACAGAGAATGCATGAAAGGAAGAGCAAGTTGTTAGCACTAACATCCATACACTTGTGGAGGTATAGGGTAGTATTATCATGTATTGGCTGGTTGGTAGTACGTCTTAGGCTCAAGTGTTTTGATAAGAAGGGTGTATTATATAATATTATGTCCAGAAATATGTGAAGGGTTGTGGAAAAATGTCTTTGTAGATGAAATTTGAAACAACAATGTGTATGTTTTTGGAAGTGGAGTGACTCCCTTATATCACATCTTTTGCGTCTCTGAGAAGCAACATAATAATTCTTCAAGATGCTAGCTACATTGGCAAGGAATATATCAGCTAGAGACGATTTGTTTTTATTTGTATGCAAGGATAAATGTTGAGAAGCCTTAATGTTGGATTTTTGTTCATACGAGGTCCATTTATCTATTTATTTTGTATCCGGCCTAGGATTGATCGTGTTCACACTAACTCATGACTTAAGCTTATTTTTGGGAGTTTGTTTATTATTGTTGGAGATAATCCCTCACATGTACGTGGAATTTGTTTGATCCACATTCTTGGGGGATTCTCCTATTCTTGAGGTGCTCACAATAACCAGTTTATTATTGTGAAACAATCTCTCAGGCCTGTTTAATAGGCACTCCCCTTGTATTTTCATATGGAGGATTGTACATTTTGAGTAGTCAATATTATGGATACATTTTGATCTTATTTTGTGTAATATTTTCTTGTGTTGTGCAATGTCTTGCTGTGCTTAAATTCTTCTTTGTTGTGGTAATGAGTTGTCTGCTGGAGTGATCCTGGTGAGAGAGTATTGGCCACTCTGACATGGTATCAGAGCGGCTCCATGTAGCCATTACTCAACCTGGACAGTTAATAATTTTCTGTTGATCTGGCAGATGCTGTACTACTGCACTAAGGTTAGATGGTTTGCAATATTCAGATCTGCACCTGTTTTTCAATCTTCCTTCGCATCAATTTGCATCAGCTATGGAAGAGAGTGCCTACGTGCTGTCCTTGTTGCATTTTCAGTGTGTTTGCTTGGATTCGAGGGATTGACTGACATTTGGTTTGGCATTTCCAAATTGCGTTGCCCTCAGCTTTTGCCACACCACAAAGCTGCATCAATACTTTTTTGGTCGTTTTTATTTTAATCATTATGTACTGCAACTCTATGAATATTGTGTAAAATTTGTCAAATTAGAGGTTCTTTGGAGTGGCATCGACATAGATTCGAGTTTCCAGTTGCAACGCTTTGTCTTTGCATAGGCATGGCCCTGAATATCGATTGGTACCTCAGTTGAGCACCTTGCAGATCCGATATCGCATTTGCAGTTGATCAACATTTGCTGGTTTAAGCACTGCACCACGCCATTTGTTGCTCCTTGCTCCACAACCTGCACATGTTTTTTTGGAATACACTAAGATCACTTTACTCAGATTGGATTGATGTGCTTGGAGATTCGCACTCAAACCTTGGAGCACGACTCTGTCCAGGTTCAATCTTCTCACACAGTGTTCAACCATTTAGCACGCTGTCCTATTCTTTATTGTGGTGAGACATTTTGGATTTTCTTATGACCTTAGCTTGGAATTTCCGGCCCCTATGCGGAGTTTGTTGGTGATTGGCTTGGCGGTTCAAGCTCATTCCTCTATTTAGCTGGGCCAAAGTTTTGATCAACCTTCCTTGGCGCATAGTCTTGGCGGTTAGACTGTAAAAACCTCTCTTGGTAACTTAATTTTGCGTCTAAATCTTAGAGGCGACATTCCTCTCTATAGCGTAGTTTAGGGTTAAGACCCTAATATTTAAAAAAACTGCTTGTTTTGCTATCCTAGCAAGTCAAGTCTGTTTTTTTATTTTTTACTTGGATGGAGGTAAAAGTCAAAGCCAGGCTCTTCTACTTTGATGCATGGAGTGCTCCTTTGGTAGGTTGGTTGAGCTCTCTTTGTAAAGACATTGGTTTGGCAGAGGTCGGTAGTTCTAATCTCTTAAATCGCTTTCCTTTTCCATTAAGGGTCTTCTGAAGCAAGTTAAATATTAACTTGCTCATACATTGACTATCACATACAATCTCCCATACATGCCCTTGAGAAAAAGAATTCCCATCACCAACACATTGGGAATCACTGAGACCTTTGCAATGGTGTCCTCCATACACAACACAAAGCGACAAGGTTTTATGACTATCATAATATGAAAGTTGTGAAACCTTGTCACTATACAAATAGAAAGTAACATGATATGATGTGGAATCTCTTTATTACCTAAATTTATTTACATACTGCTTAGATTGCTTTCAAGTGAATTTATAAATTTCTACATTGAGCTTTTGAATTTCAAAAGGCATTTGTGACATACATTTTTCATCTTCCTGGTTATTGCATTGTGGTGGTCTTTGATTACCTATATCATCCAGGGTTGAAGTCTACGAAAAAAGAACATGTTTACATTATTGGTTTAGGGGTGTTGTTGGACAAGTCCATAGAAAATTTTCAAACAAAATTAAGCAAGTCAAATGTTGTAGGAGATGAGTCATTTCATAGATGAATCATATTAAAAAATAACCATATAGTTACCTCGAAAAAATTATAACAAGGAAAAACCATTTGAGAAACTTCACACAATTAGGTACAACAAAAGACAAAGGAGGTGAAGAAATTCTGACAACAATATTAAAAATTGGAAATAGGCTCCTTGCAAGATGATGAATGTAATCGAATTGAGTTTGGTGTTTTCACTGGTAATGGTAGGACAAGGTCTCCCCATCCTGAGCCCGTTAAAAATGACACTTTCCCAGTTCCCACATGCGAAACTATCCTTTGTATGAATATTTATTAGAAATGAATTTCACCTACTTTTACATATAGCTCAACATGAAATCTGACATATGCACAACAAACAGGTGATCAATGACCCCAACTTCTCCATACAATGTCATATGCCACATGTCCGCTTTTTCAACCGTGGATCACTCTAACAGTTATCCGATCCAAGGGGTTCACCCCCTTTGGTAAAATTCTTTGGCGTAACTAACCAAAAGCAAATCAAATGACTATTTCACAATGGTCTGAATGAGCTCCCCAACACCATTATTTGATAGGTAAATAAAGTTAATCCTATCTTAGATTTTTTTAGCATTAAATATGGTTGAGTGTCAATCAAGATTAAAAAAACATGATAGTTGAGATATGTGACTTGTCTTTATTTTTCCTTTTCTTCTGTACTAAAATGATTAAGCATCGTATGAAAACATCATGTTGTTTTTAATTCTCTAAGGGCTTTAATTGTGTGATTTTCAGCTATATTTCAGATTTTAAACACATTAAATCTAGTCATTTTGTTCTCTAAGCAGCAGTTTAGTTTGCACCGAAGTCCATATGAGGTCAAATCCTGTAGCCAACACCAATGACAATTCACATAATATTTTATTTAAATTTTTAGAGAGAAGCTAGAAAGAACGAATTATCGTGCAAGTATTTTACTTTTACTCACAATGCATAGACAATCCTCCATGTTAGGAATAAACTTAGGTTAATTCATCATTTACAAATTTGTAAAGTTAAAGTAATTACATTTTATTACTTTAACTTAGTTAGCTATTAGTTAGTTGTCATATCCCTTAGAGGTTTAGTTGGAAACTGCTACAATTATCATACTACAGTTAAATATGAGTAGATTGTGCCAAATTTGGAGGACTATAATAGAGTTCTTGACCAAGATGAGACATAGAACCTCATTGCTTGCATTGAGTCATCAAATTAAAAAGGGAGAACAAGATATGCACAACATTGAATGGGTGAGTTGCATGCTTTATTGCATGTACCAAGAGGTGTATTCGATTTGCAACCGAGTTGGGTTGTATTACACTCATGATTATCAAAACATACAAACATACCACATGGAGAATATATATGTTCATAGAATCACATTACAAAGGAAATTCTATATAAATAGAGAGAGCTGAACATTCAGTATAACTCATGATGCTTATACATAATACATTGACCAAAAGAACAACTTTACCAGTCATGTCAGCTAATCTCCATCTACATACTTAGACACTAGACCAATTATATAGATCAGGAGTCTCACAACACTATCTGGACTGACTCATTACATGGATATTTACAAATATATATGGGGTGGGAACTTGTCCTTCATCGCTAAATCAAGTTATAGTCTAAGAATAGACCAATCGTATACATAGATTACATACTTTTACAACTCGTACTTTCCTATAATTAGACACAAGTCCATGGTTCTCCACGAGCAGTCGTCTTTCTTCTACATGTTCTATTTCTATCCACACGGTATAAATAGCCCTACTTTATTCCCATGCCATACTATAAACAACTTTATTCCTTTCATGTGTTATCCATGTCTATACTTACTCTACATGTTGTTATCTTATTTTAGCTTTACTCTGTCCCAACTTTGTCTATTTCTATCTAGTCTTGGTGATCACACTATCTCCTATCCATATAGACATAAAATCACACACTTACTACTATTTTACTATACCGCCAAGTATGTTGTTTTATATATGGATTTTGCGTAAGAAAAGTATTCATTAGTAACACACTACCTAGTCCGTCTTCTTACTTTGAGTGTCTCCATTATTTTTATCTCTCACCTCTCCCACTTCTGGCTAGGTCACAAGGATCCCTGTTTATCAATATTCTCACATTTGTCGTCAGTTGTCTTAGGAAAATAACACTCAAGACTGGACACTAGCATCCAGGCGCTCCTGCCCAACCTAGGCGCTCCTGTCCTCTTTGTTCTTGGTCACATTTTTGACATTTGTAGTCATAATTTTTTGTTTTCTTACTCTTATCTTGAGGTCCTAGTCGGCATGTCATGTCATTAGTTTCAAAATTCAAGCAAGAGATCCCTATATAAACACAACATACATACCATTATAATGGTGAGATATTTTCTCAAGGGCTATCTACCTATGTACTATCAAAGGGACTACATATTTGGGCTTTTTACTCTGCATACACTGCATAGGAAGGGGAAGTGTCGAATTCCATCCACACATTTACATTTTATCTAGATTTTAGCCCACTATCTTGGCGTCATTGACGCGAGGGAAACCTATGAGAACTATTTCACACATGAGCATATAAAACTCCATGGAGTATGAGATGTAGTGCAACGTTTGGTCATAAGTTCACTTTTTTGACAGCCGAGGATAGTCCAACTCCCCATTTTACATCTTTATTTTTTAGTATTTGATGTAGTTTGGGGATTTTGTAGGAGATCATTTGTGTTGTAGATTCACAGGTACCTCGGCAATCCAAGTGCGACATACATATGATCATCGAAAAACAAGTGTGAAACCCTACTGACACTAAATAAATCAAGTTCTAAGTTTTTTTACAGACTCTGATGCCCAGGAGACGCCTCTGGTGCCATAGGCACCCTCACCCCTTTACAGGCGCCCATGTCCTGACCATTTTGCAAGTTACATATTTTTTATTGAGCATTCCCAATACTCTGCACAACATTTCCATTAGTCCTACCAAACCAGACACACTTCGGATAAGATAAATCAAGATAAGTGCCCTACCTCTCTCTTTTGATTTCATAATTGCATCTCTAAAATTGCTTAACAATTGTATCTTATTGTACATCATTGTATCCATTTCTAAAATAAAATTTCAATAAAATATTTCATATTTTATTAAATTAGACCCTGCGTGCCTAACCTTCGTACATGACCTGTCATACTTCCATGCGCAACTGTTGCACACTTCTTCAACCTTTGCGCATATTTAATACTTAGTCATTTTATTGACCCAACAAATAGTTAACTTTAAAATCACTTATATACTTATATGATTTAAGGATATATCACGATCATATATCGACTCTTTCTATCTTTTGCTTGTGTGTAATAGAACTTCACCTTGAATTGAGTATATGGGAAAAAGGCATATCACAACATCACATAACCCTTGTTTTCTCTATGTCAATATGCTCAATCACTAACTAACAAATATATGCAACTTAAATCTTTTAAGTTATGATACCCTTGAAAGCAATCCGACCTTGGAATTCTCTTCCATTTTAACTCACTATGTTAAAAAATAGTAAGGAATGCCTTGGTCTCTCTATCCAATTCCACAAGTTTATTGAGGATTTTATCTTTGCAGTGTATGGTCTATGTTCATTCACTAACATCTACGTCTTCTCCCTCTTTTGGAGAAACAAAAAACTAATGTTGATAAGTAGTCTTTCTAGACTGTCCTTTCATATTTCTCTTCCTCCATTATTCTTGATGTAATGAAGTGATATATGTACACATGCTTCTTTTTCCCCAACTCGAATGCATGGCTGAGAGTTTGATTAACTATGGTTGGGTTCCACACTAGATGAAGGAAAAATACCCTTGAAGCCCATGTTAAAGTAAGGCCTACACAACGTGTCTTAATAGATGTACACAAACTATATCAAAATTACATTCTATTGGTGTCCGTACATAGGTTGTTACTCAAAAATTATTTTTGGAGTTATTTTTCTAAAACCTACTCTCCTTTCCCATCAATTTAATGATCATAACAATTATTATAAAGATTTTAAAATATTATAAAACATTCAAAACATCCATCCTAGGGTTAACTGGAGAGATCTCACTGTTTGTACATTTTACTAAACACTTGGAAAGTTGACTTAATATAAATTAAATTAAATCTAATTATAGAGTAACTACTGTAATGAATGATATAAAAATGCTAGTATATAGTTAGACACAAACAAACAAACATGTACAAATGTGAAACCCTAAGTGAGAGGAGATAGAGTTACTTAGCTGATTTCTGAGCAATCTAGAAGTGATCTAGGCAGGCGAATAGCTGAAATGGGCTGAGAAGAGTGTTGTTGATGTTCATTGGAGGTTCTGAAACTCAGGAATGTGCTGGACAAGAGCATCTGGGTGCTAATGTCCATTATGGGAGCTAGTGTTTATGTGAATGATCCAGAACTGGCCTCTTATATGTAAGAGGAGCTACGCTACTAATCCCTATTTATCACTCTGGTTTTACTCCTTGATCATCAAATGTACCTGTAACTTGTAAAATAAGTTGTCTACCTACACATGTCCATGAACCACATCAAATGTAATGAAAAAAGATGTAGAATGTGGAGTTGGATTGACCTCGACGGTCACCTGAAGAATGAACTTAATATCGAGTGTTGTACTACATTTCAGACTCCATGTACTTCTATGTGGAAGTGTGTGTAACGATTCCCTAGGATGCCCTTGTGCAAGTTGCACAGTAATACCGGGCTAGATATATAATGCTCCATTTACAAATGTGTGTAATGGAATATAATAGACTTCCCCTTATATGTCGTGTATGCAGAGGATATAACCATTGTCCCTTGAATGAGTGTGCTAGATAGATGCTTTGAAGTGCTTTTGTGCCCTTGGATGTGTTGTCCACTCAAAATTTCCCTGCCTTTGAGAAGTTCAAAATTGAAATTTTTTAAGTTAAATGCCTTTTTTTTGTCCTGGTAATGTGAAAAGTCAAAAAATTGGGAAGAATCTGCATTTTTTGGGTCATTTTGTGTGATTTGCGGGTCTTCCGGACATTTTTGTTCCAGATGTCCCAAGTTCATTCGGGCTCCCTATTCGCCGATCGGTCGATTTACCCAAAGTCTGCTTCTTTCGCGCCCGTCAGAACTTTTTGTCCCAAGTAACACAAGTTCACCTACGCTCAATGTTCACTTTTCGACCGATTCGGTCGAATCACGTACTCCACGTACTTTTGTCCCTGATGTCCCGAAAGCATTTGTGCATCTTTTTCCCACGTTGCCCGTATTGACCGAATAGTGCTTTCGTGTCCCACATGTCCCAAATGAACCAAAGGCCATCCAAGCTAATTTTTCCCGCTCTTCCCAAATATCTTTCTTTTTAAGTTGGTAGATGGGTATTTAATGCACATTTATTATCTTTCTCTCTCCCAAACGGCTATATGATGAACTGCCCCATATGCGTTTTTACACATTGCTTTCTTGGTATCTATTACTCATACTCTTACGATCAAAATTTCTGCGTGCGTATCCATTTCCCCTGCAATTTCATCCCGAGTGTAGACTGCAACCTTGTTTTTCAAATTACTATCAACATGAAGATTAAATTCCAAGGTCAGGAGTAAATCTCACTGCTCAAGTCTGTCGTTCCTGATATCGGGGATAGTGAAGTTCGCCACCTTGACTTTGGGGATTTCTGGGCAAGAATGACAGACTCGAACCCTTCTCCTGTGGCACAAATGATTCATGATAGTGGCTTGGCATTCACCGGTGGTTTCCCAATCTCAATACAATGCGAAGATATAGTACTCTCCTGCGGTGCTCATTTCAATCCTGACTTGAGTGAGCTAATGAATGTTCATGGTGAACTCATCGCCAAGCTTGACGCTACTCGCCATTGGCACTGCCCCCCCCCCCCCCCTAAGGATTACTGAGATGGAAAATTCTATAGAAATCTCTCAAAGCCAGGCATAGGCCCTCTTCGATCAGGACAGTGAGAAATACAAGACGCGGGTGGCGAAGTCATGGCTTAAAAACCCTAAAAAGGGGGCGTCCCGTCTATCCAAGGTTCTGTTCCATGCCAATTTCAACGAGGAACTGTCATATTTTATAATCCTACTGGCTCGGGTCATGGGCTTACCCTCTACCAATGAGTTCCATTTCTGGATGTGCCCACTCATCAATATGGTGTGCGAAGGAACTCAAAATATCAATAGGGCAGAGATAATCAGTATGAACCTAGCAGAGTAGTTGTCCAATGTACAACAAACCAAAAAGTTCTAGATGACTTCATACTTCATGTATACCCTAGCAGCATCAAGGCAATGGTTTGGATTCTCATAAATTGATGCTCATAAGGGTGACCCTGTATATGCCTACTGCCCTCATTCACCTTGTACACTAGCAATCGCAACTTCAGAGTTGTGAATGATGCTTTCACCATGTACATTTTCAGGCTTCTGGAGAGCGACACAACGAGGAGATTTTCTGATGAAGCCATGAACCTAATTTCAAAATATGGTGCCTACTTCATCCAGTTCAGGAAATTCTCCTATATCAGGCTTGCAGGCTATGAGAGCACCCCTCTTAAGCTCCCCATGTTCTGTAATGATAAAATGGCCTTGATAGAGGTATGCAGGCAACTGGAAAAGTTGCACATAACCTATAGGGATAAGAAAATTACTGGCTTGCACTTCCCCATCACTTTGGGAAACTACACCTGCAAGACGACTCTAGATGCACAAAACATAGAAAGAGCCCTAGCTCCCATCACTGTCCATTTCTTTAGGCCAAGAACTTGTTTTGAATTGAAGAAATTTATTGAGCAGAACATCAAAATCACTTATCATCATAGGGAAGACACAGAGGACTATTGGGCTGACTGTGCTGATGATTTTGAAGCAAGGAGGAGACACTATGGCAGGTTTTCTCTTCAATTATTTCAAGAGCTTAACCTATACCAAGTTCCTGAAGGGCTCTAGTATGATAATTCCGACCTATATTCATATGAATATGACAACTTGGTCAAACACACTCCCTTGGAGGATTTGGATTGGTTCAAAAAAGAGAAAGATGATCTGGCTGAAATCTTAGCCCCTGTCTTAGTAAGAACCAAGATCTGGTTTGATAGGAAAGTCCGCGAACTTAGAAGGCATTCAAGGGAATCCTCCTCTAAGGATACTTCAACACAAAGAAGGGAAGCATTAACACCTAGTTCGGAAGCACCTATGCATACTCCTCCTGCCTCCATAACTAAAGGTCCTACATCCTCCACCCTTCCTCATCCACTAAAGTATATAAAAATAAAGTCAAGGAGGTTAAGAATGAACCTGTTGAAGAAGATCCCACAATGAAGCATTCGGAATTGCCCTCAGGTCCAGAGAAAATTATTGTTCTCAGTGAAAGTGAAGAGAGTGAGGTGCTAGCCCCCATAAGTGCTCAAGAAGCCCCAATAGATAAAGACAAAGAAGTCCAAAGCACTGAACTTCTAAGCATTGTTGATTCCTTTGCACCAGAAGCCCCGAGTGCCCAAGTGCTCATATCTCAACTAGAAGCAATGGCAGTGCACACCCTGGGTGCTATGAGTTCTCTGTCTCTTGGTCCTCTTGCCCCACCTTCTTCTTCTTCCTCCTCTTTTGCATGGGTGCAATCTCTCATTGATAGTAGGAAGAGAAAGTCCTCTTCTCGGATCTCGGGACCCAAATTCGATGCTGTGGCGGCCTTGTTAGGCACTACTCCTCCTACTTCTTCTAAGAAGGCCAGGACTACCTCTAGAATAGTATCTGATGCTTAGGGTCAACAATTCTTGGAAATAGCCAAGCCCAAGGTTGACAAGCTAGAGCAGGATTTGCAAGCATCTAATCTTGAGCTCTCAAGGATTCCCATGGGTGAGTCTACCCCTGAAGGTGAACAATCTTCATGAAACAATCACTAGGGTCATTAGGAGAGTGGAGAAAGGGCAATAAACCATAGAACAGCTAGAGGAGTAGGCTTAGGTTCTTACAGGTTTCATCAAGTCACTGCTATCCAAGGATAAATTTTTAGATCCTACCTCGCTGACTACTCTTCCACCACCTGTGATTCTCAGCCAAGATGAAGTGTAGAGTATCAAAGATATACATAAGTATTCCATATATAGAAGGGCTATGGAGGCCATGGTGGATGATTTTCTCATTGCAGGGCTGAATTTCATTAGTGAGGCCTTCAAGCTCCATGAGAAGGTGAATAATCTGCAACAGAAACTCTCCTCCACTATTGGGAACATAGATAAAGAACTCCAACTCTGGAGCAGCTGTATAGTAGACCTTCGTCTTATGGGTTAAGCTGATGAAAATATCTTAATGGAAATCAAGGTCTTCGATGATTCAAAGGATAACTTGTCAAAATCATGGGTATACAATGTGGAATGGAAAATCAAGGTGCTGGAGGAGGCTTTGGGAGAATTAAAAAATAGCTGGTAGAAGGTTGAGGCCTTCAAGAGTTTTGTAATATCTACTTTCAAGGACATAAATTGCCACCTCCATGTTGAGGCCTCTGGTGCAGCCCTCTCCTTGCAAGAAATCAAAGCTCAATTCAGAGCTTTTGTCAAAGATAATTTGTTCAAGGAGGATTCCATTTCCAAGGAAAAGATGAAGAAGATCTACTCTCTGCAATTTGCTATTGAAGAAGCAAATAAAGATCATCATACGCACCTCGAATTCGACAAAGAGATGTAGAAGTGCCTCAGATTTTGGACCAAGTCCACTGCCAACACATTGGTCCCATGAGGAAGAGACATAGTAGAGGCGTTGAAAAGATTCAGAAAGCAGATCCTAAAATCAGTGGGCCCCTCTCAATCATGAACATCTATTTTCTTCTCCTGATTCTTCTCCTTTCTTCCTTTCTTCATCTCATATTTATTGTAATTAGTTGGGGTATTGCGATTAGCAGCGCTTTAACTAAGCATTAGTTAAAAGAAGTAGTTACCAAAGGTAACTGTTTTGTAAACTATATAGTGGCCTCTCCTCGCCATTTTTGGGAGGAGGAACTGGGCTTATTTTTGAAAGTGTAAAGAAATCATAAAGCAAGCAATACAAAAGGATTTTCATTTTTTGTCCATCTGATTCTTTTTATTTGCAAGCTATTCATTAAATATTGTTAGATCATTTGTCTACATTATACTAAGAAGCTTTGTATTCTTGTAGATGTTATTCATAGAACTATGTGTCTTTTCAAATTTCATCTTATTAATGTGGGTACAAATGATCTTATTTCAATTCGCTGTATTCTTGCATGCATAAGGAATTTTTCTGTCATCTATAATTCTGAATGGTGCCTTTCTACTCATTTCCACATCTTCATTCCTCTATACTTTTGTAATTGATGATCTATTTAGGAAACGATTTCATGATATCCAAGTTCCATAGTGAAACCATGCTTTGTACATATGTAAATAGGTTCATTTCTGAATAAGGGAACCTCTCCCACTAAAGAGGAGGGACTTCTTGTCCCTTGACTGTTGCTCTTCTTGAAGTTCTTTTTCTACGACCAATAATTTTTGGCGACTCTACTAGGGAACATTATCCAATTCCTGAATCATTTATCGATCATCTTTTGATCTGGTGACTCCACATTTTACTCGAGGGAGAAGGGCCCTTGGTATTGAAGATTCTCAGTTTCAGCTTTTGGAACAGTAGGGTTTTCCTTTCCCTTCTGCAAGAAGAAATAGAGAAGCTCGTTCAACAAGCACTCCTCCTGTCAAAGATAGAACCCCTACAGGTGGTGTTCTTTCAGAGCAAATCAGTCATAATCTCTGAGCTCTGATTCTTGCTGGTGTTTCAGTTCCTCTTCAAGCCATTTTTCCAAGAATGGTGGTACCATTGCCTTGGGGCCATCGTGTTGGGCCTCTTACCCTTCCTCATCCTTTGCATGAGTTACCTAAAGGTAATTGGAAGAACTTTCCTAAATTCAAGGGTGATGGCAAGGTACATCCTGATGAACACATCGCGGCCTTCATAGTTACATGTGGAGTTCTGGGAGTTGAACATGAAGATGTCTCTATAAGGCTTTTTGTTGAGACTTTACAAGATAATGTTGCTGATTGGTTCTATCACCTTTCGGCTGGAGCTATCACTAGCTGGAACACAATGAGAGCTAAGTTTGAGAACCGTTTCAAACCAGCAAAAGACGTGCATTCTTTGCTGGCCCAAATTTCTCAAATAAAGAAGGAATCACAAGAGCCCATGAGATAATTTGTGGCCCGATTTAACAAGTTGATTAATAAAATTCCACCAGACACTCAACCTGTAGATCAAATTCAAAAATGCTTCTTCCTGAATGCCCAATTGCCTAAAGTTAGTTATGCATTGAGAAGAGATAATCTTGCGACATTGGCCGAAGATCAAACTCTTGCTGTTAGTGTCGAAGATGATTTGATCATGTCATGAAAGTTGAAGATAGACCCTTCTAGATCCAAGTCTTCTTCTTCCTCCTCTTCCACTCCTGGGCCTAATACTGATCCATTAGTACAAAAAATTGCAAATGATCTCATTGCCATTAAGAAACAATTGGCTCAGCATGCCCCCTATGCAGACGTTCCAAGGAGGAGTTTTCTGCCCAGAAATCATTTTCCTGCTTCTCAAACAAGGCTAGCACTTGAAGGGCCTCCTATTAAAGTCCCTGTCAATGCAACCAGTAAAGTTGAAGAAGCAGAGGATGAGGAGGTTAATGAAGATTGTGAAGAATTTGTTGAAGAGGTTGATGAAGGAACATAAGAACTTGATGGATCTCGAGTTAATTTCTTCACTACTGAAGGCGTTGATGAAGGAGAAGATTTTGATGAAGTAGTAGCAGACATGGATAGCGAATCATATGCTGTCATGACTCGGGAGTAGACATATCAGAGGGAGAAAGTGATGCATCCCACCAAAAAATCTAAGGAGTAGCCGACAACTATCCCTGTAATTGCAAAAAGAGGATCTCCTATCCCCATTTCATCCACACCAAAGGTGAGTCCTGTTAATTCTGCTACTAAAGTTACTTCTTTTTCCCCTAAAACCGATAAGCCTAATGTCCCAAGCAATGGTAGTCCATCCACTTCTAGGTCTTTTGATATCATTGATCACCTAAAAAAGACCAAGGTTCAAATCTCAGAGGCTGAATATTATCAAACCCATCCCAAGGCTTTTGCTAAAATGATCCACTTTGTCAATTCCCATTCTAAAACTACCTCTAAAGGCATTTCACCCACTCCATCTTCTGTACCACAACCCAATCTGGTAGCCGCTGTCACCTCACCCAATGAGAATTTCAAACCATTCTATGTCAGGGGACACTCCTTATAGCCAGCCATAGACTCAGAAACTGCATCATAGACTCAAGGGCATCATAAAATTCCTCCTTCATATGGGATGTAATGCCTGCCAAAGTAGCCCATGCCTTAGGCATAACTCTCACACACACTTATGGGTCTTGTTATTCCATGGAGAGTAAGGAAGTGCCCCTGGTTGAAAGAATTAAGGAAGTGCCCCTGGTCGAATGCGGAGATGCAGAGCGGATTGTCAAGCAAGTTAGAAACCTTTTCCAGGTAAAAAATAGAAGATTGAAACATTATAGGAATCAGGTTGAGGACTCTATTGAACTTCTTGATGCCTTCTCCATCGAAGCAGTGCCTAGGGGGGAGAACACTAGGGTTGATTCACTAGCAGTCTCAGGGTCATTGCTGATACCTCATCCTGACTTCTCTCAAGATAAGTTTTCCATTGAGATGATCCATAGGCCCAGTGTACCTGATAATGCAAGTAACTGGAAAGTTTTCAATGATGATCAGCAACTGCTTTCTTTCTTAGAACTCAAGGATAATTTTGAACAGTTGTACTTTGAAGGAAGCAATAATTTTCCTCGTGAAAGTGTGCCCTTCAATAAAGAAGCCCTCAAAGAAGAAGAGGCAGATCAAGATGGATGTATCAAACTCAAAGGAAACAAGATTTCAAAAGGATTGGTGAGTTTAGAAGAATTGTTTGACAAACATGACAGGTATGTAAACTTTAAAGCTTCTACTAGACCACAACAATCAACTGAATATGATAAAACCAATATTGGAAGCTCCACCAACCCTAAACTCGTGAACATTGGAAAATGTTGCACACTAGAGGAAAAGAAGAAGGTAATTAGTCTTTTAATGAAGTATAAATATGTCCTTGCTTATTCCTATGAGGATTTAAAAGCTTTTCAACCAAAGGAAATGCAACATTTTATCCCTCTCAAACCTGGAATTAAGCCTTTCAAACAGAAACAGAGGAAATACAATCCTAAGATAGCCGACACCATTTTTTAGGAAATACAGAAGTTATTAAAGGCCAAAATCATTTTTCCTATCCACCATTCAACATGGATTACCAATATTGTGCCTGTTAGAAAGAAAAATGGTGAGATCCGTATATGTGTTGACTTTAGGAATCTGAATCAAGCTTATTTAAAGGAAAAATATCCTTTGCCCATGATGGATTAGGTCTTGTAAGCTGTAACAGGATCCAAAATGTTGTCTATGTTGGATGGCTTCTCAGGATATAACCAGGTAGAAGTTAATACCGCAGATCAACACAAAATGGTCTTCACTAACCCTTGGGGTACATTTGCCTACAAAAGGATGCCTTTTGGGCTCATTAATTCTGGTGCCACTTTTCAAAGGGCTATGGACTTGGCCTTTGGAAGTTTTAAAGGGAAGTGTATTGTCGTATACCTTGATGACTTAACTGTATTTTCTAAAACAGGGGCAGATCATTTTCAGCATCTGGAAACAGTTCTTTTGAAATGTAGAGAACATGGGATCTCTTTAAATCCTAAGAAATATATCTTTTGTGTCACATAAGGGAAATTATTGGGGCATGTTGTCTCCAAAGATGGTATAAAAATTGATCCTGAGCGAGTTCAAGCTATTCAGCAAATTCCCCTTCCAACCAGCAAGAAGGGAGTGCACTCTTTCTTTGGTAAGATTAACTTTTTGAGGAGATTCATCCTTGATTTTGCGGAGCTAACTTTGAATATCTCTCAAATGATAAAAGGAAAACATACGTTTGGTTGGTCTCCTGAAGGGAAAAAGGCCTTTGAAGGTATTAAAAGGGCTATTGCTAAAACTCCTGTTTTAGCGTGTCCAGATTTCAGCAAAGATTTTATTATCTATTGCTACGCCACGGATAACACCCTGGCTGCTGTTTTGACTTAAGAAGATTCTAATGATCATGAAATCCCAATTGCATTTATGAGCTACATTCTAAAAAATCATGAGTTAAAATATACCATAATGGAGAAACATGCTTTCACAGTGGTTAAAGCTGTCAATAAGTTTCGTTTTTTACATTCTTAACTCTCACTCCACAATATTTGTACTGGATACAACCATCAAGTCCATTCTCAAACAGCAGGAGTTTGGATCCAAGAGAGGGAACTGGGTGGCCAAGGTCCAAAAATATGACATTGACATCAGACCAACCAAGCTTGTCTGTGGAAAAGGCCTGTGTGAACTCATCGCTGAGGGAGCTAGACAGAACTTACCACAGGATAAAGTTGATCTCCCTACCGTTCTATTTATTGGCTCAATTGATGAATGGTATGCAAACATCACACACTTTCTCACATATGGAGAATGTCCCTCTCATTTTACTACCAAAGAGAAGAGAGTTGTTAAGCTAAGATCAGCCCAGTATGTGTTGTGGGAGAATTCCTTGTTTAAACGTGGGTTGGATAGAAGGTTTCTAAAATGTGTGGATAAGGAACAATAGAGGAATCTTCTTTCAAATTTTCATAATCAAGCATGTGGGGGGCACTACTCATCAACTATCACTACTCATAATATTCTTCATGTAGGATATTACTGGCCTACCTTGTTTAGAGATGCATCAAATTGGGTTGATAATTGTGAAGCTTGTCAGACTTTCGTGGGTAGACCCAAGTTGGCCTCTTTGCCCCTTAAACCAGTTGTGATCAAAGAGCCTTTTCAACAATGGGGTTTAGATTTCATTGGAACACTTAATCCCTCTTCTAGTGCTGGTCACACCCATGTATTAACTACCATAGATGATTTTACTAAGTGGGTAGAAGCCATTCCAGTAAAGAGTACTACTTCAGAAGTAGTATACAGTTTTATCAAAGAGAACATCTTGGTGAGGTTTGGTGTGCCAAACAAGATAGTGACAGATAATGCTTCCAAATTTTTCTTCAACTGAGATGATGGATTTTTGTTATGGATATGGCATCTCCCTGGCTCACTCAGATTATTATCCTCAGGGGAATGGGCAAGCAGAATCAACAAACAAAAATCTGGTGGCTATAATAAGGAAATTAGTTAATGAGTCCTAGAGGAACTGGCACAAGAAACTCTATGATGCTCTTTGGGCAGATAGGATCACACCTAAGAGAGCCATTGGGATGTCTCCTTTTCAGGTAGTATATGGAGTGGAAGCTCAATTTCTAGTAACAGTGGAGCTACCAGCCCTGCATCTAATGAAGGTCATTGAAGACACCAGTTTCAATGATTCTTTGGATAAATGGATCATGTACCTTTACAAATTGAATGAGGACAAATTGAAATTTGCTGATAGGATATCTACTCACTAACAAAAAGTAAAGGTCTTGTTTTATAAAAAGGCCAGGTTCAAGGATTTCAAAGTTGGAGACATTGTTTTGTTGTGGGATAAAAGGAATGAAACTCGTGGCAGCCATGGCAAGTTTGATTCCCTTTGGCTCAGACCTTTCAAGATCAGGCACTTTGCTGGTAAGAATTCTTTTTACCTTGATTATATGGATGGTTCTTCTCTCCCACTTCCTTATAGTGGGTAGTTACTGAAATTGTTTAAGTCATAGGTGATTAGGAAGTCCTTTGTATATTGTGTATAGTGTGTGTTCTCCTTTCCTTTCCTTGTTTTTGTGTGTTGTTTGTTTGGGGTGTTGTCTTCTGTATTGGTTTGCTTTTGACTCTGTGGCCCAATGGATAAGGTACTGGTCTACTTCCCCTAGTTTTTCTGAATCTCATTCTTTTGAACTTATGCCAAGTCATCCCCAGAAGGAGCCAGCTGTTGTCCACTCAAAATTTCCCTGCTTTTGAGAAGTTCAAAATTGAATTTTTTTAAGTTAAATTCCTTTTCTGTTGTCCTGGTAATGTGAAAATTCAAAAAATTGGGAAGAATCTACTTTTTTTGGGTCATTTTGTGTGATTTGCGGGTATGCCGGACATTTTTGTCCCAAATGTCCCAAGTTCATTCGGGCTCCTTGTTCGTTGATCGGCCGATTTACCCGAAGTCCGCCTCTTTCGCACCCGTTAGAACTTTTTGTCCCAAGTAACACAAGTTCACCCAGGCTCAATGTTCACTTTTCGTCTGATTCGACCGAATCGTGTACTCCACATAATTTTGTCCCTCATGTCCTGAAAACATTTGTGCATCTTTTTCCTGCGTTGCCCGTTTCATCCGAATCGTGCTTTCGCATCCCACATGTCCCAAATGAACCAAAGGCCATCCGAGCTATTTTTTTCCCGCTCTTCCCAAATATCTTGCTTTTTAAGTTGGTACATGTGTATTTAATGCGCATTAATCATCTTTCTCTCTCCCAAATGGCTATATAATGAACTGCCCCCTATGCATTTTTACACACTGCTTTCTTGCTATCTATTGTCCATACCCTTGCGATCAAATTCCTGCGCACATATCCATTTCCCCTGCAATTTCACCTTGAGTTCAGACTACAATCTTGCTTTTCAAATTACTGTCAACAGCAAGATTAAATTTCAAGGTCATTTATGGGCAAGAATGACAGCCTCGAACCCTTATCCTATGGCACAAATGATTCATGATAGCGGCTTGGCATTCGATGGTGGTTTCCCAATCTCAGTACAATGTGCAAATACAGTACTCTCCTACGGAGCTCATTTCAATCCCAACTCGAGCGAACTAACGAACGTGCATGGAGAAATCATTGCCAAGCTAGATGCTTCCGCCATTGGCACTGCCCTAAGGATTCTGGAGATGGACAATTCTATAGTTATCTCTCAAAATCAGGCACATGCCCTCTTCAATCAGGATAGTGAGAAATACAAGGCGCGGGTGGCGAAGTCCTGGCTTAAAAACCCTAAAAAGGGGGTGTCCCATTTATCCAAGGTTCTGTACCGTGCCGATTTCAACGAGAAACTATCAGATTTTATAATCCTACTGGCTCGAGTCATGGGCTTATCCTCCACCAATGAGTTCCATTTCTGGATGTGCCCACTTATTAATATGGTGTGCAAAGGAACTCAGAATATCAATTGGGCAAAGATCTTCAGTATGAACCTAGCAGAGTAGTTGTCTAATGTACAACAAACAAAGAAATTTTACATGACTTCATACTTGATGTATACTCTGGCAGCATCGAGGCAATGGTTTGGATTCTCATACATTGATGCTCATAAGGGTGACCCTGTATATGCCTACTGCCCTCAGTTCACCCTGGACACTAGCAATCACAACTTCAGAAGGGTGAATGATGCTTTCAACATGTACATTGTCAGGCTTTTGGAAAATGACACGGTGAGAAGATTTTCTGATGAAGCCATGAACCTAATTTCAAAATATGGTGCCTACTTCATCTAGTTTAGGAAATTCTCCTATATCAGGTTTGTAGGCTATGAGAGCACTCCTCTTAAGCTCCCCATGTTCTGCAATGATAAAATGGCCTTGATAGAGGTATGCAGGCAATTGGAAAAGTTGCACAGAACCTGCAGGGATAAGAAAATTACTGGCTTGCACTTCCCCATCACTTTTGGAAACTACACCTGCAAAACAACTCTAGATGCTCAAAACATAGAAAGAGCCCTGGCTCCCATCACTGTCCATTTCTTCAGGCCAAGAACCTATTTTGACTTGAAGAAATTTATTGAGCAGAATATCAAAATCACTTATCATCATAGGGCAGACACAGAGGACTATTGGGCTGATTGTGCTGATGATTTTGAGGCAAGGAGAAGACATTATGGTAGGTTTTCTCTTCAATTAATTCAAGAGCTTAACCTATACCAAGTTCCTGAAGGACTCCAGGATGATAATTCTGACCTGTACTCATATGAATATCACAACGTGGTCAAACACACTCCCTTAGAGGATTTAGATTGGTTCAAAAAGGAGAAGGATGATCTGGCAGAAATCCTAGCTCCCATCTTGGTAAGAACCAAAATCTGGTTTGACAGGAGAGTTCTCGAACTCAGAAGACACTCAGGTGAGTCCTCCTCCAAAGACACTTCAACACCAAGAAAGGAGGCATTGTCACTTGATTCGAGAGTACCTGTACAGACCCCTCCTGCCTCATCAACTAAAGGTCCTACATCTTCCACTCCTTCCTCATCCACCCAAGTGTATCAGAAGAAAGTCAAAGAAATAAAGAAGGAACCTGTGGAGGAAGATTCCCTAAGGAAGCATTTAGAATTGCCTTCAGGACCAGAGAACATTATTGTTCTTAGTGAAAGTGAAGAGAGTGAAGTGCCAGTTTCTACAAGCACTCCAGAAGCTCCTACAGATAAAGAAAAGGAGGTTCAAAGCACTGAACTTCCAAGCACCATTGGTTCCTCCGCACCAGAAGCCCCGAGTGCCTCAAGTGCCCAGCTCATATCTCAACTGGAAGCAACAACCGTGCACACCTTGGGTGCTATGAGTTCTTTGTCTCTCGGTCCTCTTGCCCCACCTTCTTATTCCTCCTCTTTTGCATGGGTGCAACCTCTCATCAATAGTAGGAAGAGAAAGTCCTCTTCTCGTATCTTGGGACCCAACTTTGATGCTATGGCGGCTTTGTTAGGCACTACTCCTCCTACTCCCACTAAGAAGGCCATGACTACCTCTAGAATAGTATCTGATGCTCAGGGTCAGCAATTCCTAGAAATAGCCAAGCCTAAGGTCGACAAGCCAGAGTAGGATTTGCAAGCATCTGATCTTGAGCTCTCAAGGATTCCCATGGGAGAGTCTACCCCTGAAGGTGAGATCCACAATCTTCAGGAAATAGTCACCAGAGTCATTGGGAGGGTAGAGAAAGGGCAACAAGTTCCATAGAGTAGTTGGAGGAGCAGGCTCAGGTTCTTACAGGTTTCATCAAGTCACTGCTATCCAAGGATAAGGTTTTAGATCCTACCCCATTGGCTACTCTTCCACCCCCTGTGATTCTCAGCCAAGATGAAGTGCAGAGTATCAAAGATATACACAGGTATTCTATCTATGGAAGGGCTATGGAGGCCATGGTGGATGACATGCTCATTGTAGGATTGCATTTCATTGGTGAAGCCTTCAAACTCAACGAGAAGGTGAATAATCTGCAATATAAGCTCTCCTCCACTATTGGAAATATACATAAAGAGCTCAAACTCTGGAGTAGCTGTATAGTAGACCTTCGTCTCATCGGACAGACTGATGAGAATATTTTAATGGATAGCAAGGTCTTCGATGATACAAAGGATAACTTGTCAAAATCATGGGTATACAGTGTGGAATGGAAAATCAAGGTATTGGAGGAGGCTTTGGGAGAATTAAAAAATAGCTAGCAGAAGGGTGAGGCCTTCAAGACTTTGGTAATATCTACTTTCAAGGACATACATTACCACCTCCATGATGAGACATCTGGAGTACCCCTCTCTTTGCAAGAAATCAAAGCTCAATTCAGAGTTTTTGTCAAGGATAATTTGTTCAAGGAGGATTCCATTTCCAAGGAAAAGATGAAGGAAATCTGCTTTCTCCAATCTGCTATTGAAGAAGCAAATAAATATCATCATATGCACGTCAAATTCGACAAAGAGATGGAGAAGTGCCTCGGATTTTTGACCCAGTCCACTGCCAACACATCGGTCCCACGAGGCAGAGACATAGCAGAGGCATTGAAAAGATTCAGACAGTGGATCCTAAAATCAGTGGGCCCCTCTCAATCATGAACACCTGTCTTCTTCTCCTGATTCTTCTCCTTTCCTCCTTTCTTCATCTTGGATTTATTGTAATTAGTTGGGGTATTGCGATTAGCAGCCCTTTAACTAAACATTAGTTAAAAGAAGTAGTTACTAAAGGTAACTGTTTTGTAAACTATATATTGGCCTCTCCTTGCCATTTTTTGGGGAGAGGAACTTGGCTTATTTTTAAAAGTGTAAGGAAATCGTAAAACAATCAATATAGAAGGATCTTCATTCTTTGTCTATCTGATTCTTTTTATTCACAAGCTATCTATTAAATATTGTTAGAACATTTTTCTGTATTATGCTGAGAAGCTTTGTATTCTTGTAGATGTTATTCATAGAACTGTGCGTCTTTTTAATTTCATCTTATTAATGTGGGTACAAATGATCTTATTCCAATTCACTATATTCTTGCACGCATAAGGAATTATTCTATCATGTATAATTTTGAATGGTTCCTTTCTGCTCATTCCCACATCTTGATTCCTCTGTACTTTTGTAATTGATGATCTATTTAGGAAACGCTTTCATGATATCCAAGTTCCATAATGAAACCATGCTTTGTACATATGTAAATAGGTTCATTTCTAAATAAGGGAACCTCTCCCACTAAAGAGGAGGGACTTCTTGTCCCTTGACTGTTGCTCTTCTTGAAGTTCTTTTTCTACGACCAACAGGATGCAAGCTTAGGTGATAGTATGTAATGCTTAATGCTTGGTCCTTTATTTTGAAAATGTAATTGTGTATTTATACGATTCCCTTGTTTGAATTCATAATTGACAACTAGAAGGCCGACCCAAAGTAGTAAAAATTAATCAAGAAGTGAAAGGGGTCCAAAAGGATAAGAAAAAAGGTAAAGAAGGATAGGAGTGCCTGACACTAGTGTCCCAATTGGGTGCTAGTGTCCCAATTGGGTGCTATTGTCCGAGGCCATAGACAAATAAAATAGTCAAATGCCGACAAGAGTGCATGATGTATAAAGCCAATAAAAGTGTAGAATACAAAGTAAAAGGCTAAAGGGAGTTGTCAATTACTAGTTTTCTTGCTTAGGAATGATGTAAATGCTAGCATGCTTTCAGGGCCTAGAAATGTACCCAAGTGCATAGCTTTTGTGTCTAAAAAAAAATCCTTATTTATATAATTTTGCTTATGCATTTCCATGAAAATGATCAAATAATATTTTTAGCTATGCACGTGAATTAAGGATGATTACACTCATTTAATAACCAAAATTTCACAATTTTCTCCTTTTAAAATCAAATCGACTAAACCCATATGATTTTTTTATAGGTTTTCCATAGGAGGGAAAATGACATGGAACACGTAACAATCCTATTTTCTTACTAATAGTTTTTAGCCCTACAAACCTATATAAGGATTGTTTTTGTGGTTTTCCCTTAAGAAATTGTTATCACAAAATTACAGCACCCTCGAATGGCCTTGAATTTGAGTGGGGCATTTCGTGTAATTTTTGTAACATTGGATCATCTATTAAGTTGTGGGACTTGCAGGCTTGAGATGACCCTCCATAGAAGGATGGTTCCTACTCCTAAACTACCTGCCACAAGCTACTCTTAGTGCATGCAAGGCTATCTAATCCTAATCTAACTTCCAAGGGACTAGGGAGATAGAGAATTAAAAATAAAGCCTACACTAACAACGGTGATACACCAGAAAAGGATTTTGTTGATCATCATCACAACTGCATGAAGTGGAGAGAGGTGAGCAATGGAGAGGATGGATAAGATGCATCATAGAAAAAAGATGAAATTCACACAAAACAACACTTCAAACCCATTAAACACAGATCCCAAAACCTACAATAGGAATTAGAGATATGTACAATAAACCCTGCAATGGTGAGAGGCAAGAAGAGACAATAAAATAATCAAAGGATGGAAAAAATGCATCACGAAACATATTTTATTGCTCCATGAGTTCACACAGTACATAATTAGTGGGCAAGAGGAAAGAAAATTCCATTACAAGGTAAAGAGAGGAGGCTTAAACTCCACATTCAACCCTAGAGAAGAAAGAGAGAGGGGGACAGGAGAGAAAAATGACCCACTCCTTTTACAAATGGGTCAAAGATTACAATTTATAGAATTGAGAAGGAGAGAGAGAATTGAAATCCCGGATTTGTCTTTTCAACCACTTGTAAATTTTCATAAATGTGCCCATTTGATTATTCATGACCTGCAGAAGGCACCCATACTGTCCTATGACTTGCGGCAATGAAAATGTCTGCCCATGCTCATTAAATGTCCCTCCAACCACTTTCCAACTGCCAAACAGAAATTGGCTCATTTTCCCTAAAATCATCATCAATCCCACATCAAATTATATATTTATTGATTGTTGTTCATCAGACTCAGATCCATGATTCTAATCAGACCAATTTTGCATGATTTTGTTGAGAAATGCAAAAGATATGGCATTCTGAGTGTGAGCAGTTATTTTGAGTTTTCAGGGATTTCTTGCATTTTACGGGACTGGGATTTTAATTTTCTGGAGCTGGAGATGCTTCTTTTATTTTCACCCACCTACCCCCATTAAAAATAATAAATCAAGTTTTTTTGCGTAGAGGATGTCGTGCCCTTTCTGAAAAGTTCAATTTTGTGGAAATCAGAGTTCTGGGTCAAAATTTATGCACGTTTGAACTTCAGGGGTTAGGCATTCCACTTTCCCTTTGCATTGTGGGTATTTCACCTATTTCTTGCACATGAGGCCCATGGGTCATTCGGGCCAATTATCTCCACCATACCCACATCCATTTTATTGCAGACGTTTCAGTTTTGCGGGGAATTCATGTCCTTGAGGTACATGGGCCGTTTGGGCCTCCTTTCTTTGCGTCACCCGATTTGGGCTCTTCTATCCTCGCACACCCGATGTTGATTGGGCCATGAGGTCAACGCTGGTGAGGTTTTTGTGTCGATGAAATTATGAATTTTGGGCCTTGCTCATCCTTGGGCTTTATGGGCCAATTTTTTTTGCTCTTGCCACAATGCTTCATGTTACCGCCCAAGTTGGGGAATGCGGGTTTTCGAGGCCCGAATGTCCCATGTTGACTGAACTGAGTGGGCTGTTGACTCCTGACATTTCCGCATTACATTGAGTGTGGAAATTTCAGACTTTGATGTTCCATTTGTCCCTAGTGCAGCTCGAGCTGATTTTATCTGCATCATCCACAACTCAGGATCCTGACCTCCTTTGTGCCCGCATAGCCTTCACTGTTATGTGTTGACTGGACTGTGAGGGCCGTTGACTAGGCTAACTCCTACACAATTCTTCCCACTTTGATGATTTTAGGTTTTTTATGCATAAGTGGCCCAAGTGTCACCCAAGCCATTCAAACCCGCATGTGCTGCATTGAACTCTTTTCAGGAATTTTGACATTCTTTTTCCTGGACGTCCCAAGTTCATGTGGGCCATAATATTATGCCTTTTCTACGACTTACTGCGGTGAGTTCGGTCTTTCTGTGCATGGGTGTCCCGACTCCTTTTGGGCCATATTTTTCTGCTATCTCCGCACTGGCTTCCCAAAGATCTCGACGCTTGTATAACTCCCCTTGCCAAATTTTTTAAGTGTCCTATGTCTGCGAATGACTTAGAATTCATTGTTTTTTACTTGGTTCATGTAGCACACTGGGACCTTGGACCTCTGAGAGCTCAGTACAAGCCTCACTTTTATGTCATGCATTCCTCAATGGGAAGAGCTTAGTCTTCTTGGTGGATGCATGAGCTCTCTGTCATACATTATTCCACTGTTTTCAATGAGCCATTCCCACTACATTATGTCTGAGTTCTAAAGGATGGCTTGATCATGTTTGGTAATAATTCACCCACCTCTATGGCAGTGATCTTGACGAGTCCCTTATGAAACTGTTTGATCCCAGCGAGCTCTCCTTCTGATCGACTCAGCTTGTTGTTGATTTGTATAGCTCACTCCTAGAAACAACTTAGTGGTACCCAACGGAGTTTGCTCCTTTATCTGTGCATAACTCGGCCCTTACAAAACAACTCAGTTCCTTCACTAGGTGAGTTGGTGATTATTGCACAGCTCGGTTTTTATTGCAATGCAACCCAGTGAAATAGAGAGTAGCTCGGTTATGGCATGATCAACTCTATGAACAACCCTTAGAGCTAAAATTTCTCTACTGAAAAGCCACATCGTCCTTAAATATTTTATGAAATTCTTAGATCTCTAGATGCACTAGAGCTGTGTGGAGATGTTGAAGGCACTACTGGATTTTAACATTTAGTGTTGCAAGGTGGGCCCCTTTGCATTAGTTCTCAAACTGAATAAAGCTTGAAACTTAATGAAGACTAAGAAGGGGAAAATTCCTCTTGTAACCCTCAATTCTCTCAAAGACCCCAACTTTTTCTTACATACCGGAGTCAACGTGTGAGCTTTGAATGGCTATGGAAGTCCCTAACACAAGTCTGCTCTATTGTCTAATTTCACCTGGGGGTAAAATTGGATGATAAAAATTACTCTAAATATGAAAATATCTTTCCAAATTTAGCTCAATTTATCTACAAACCCTATGCATGAAAATATTACTTTCAATAATTATAATTGTCATTTAAAAATGTAAAAAAATGTAGATTTCAGTGGTAAAAAAGAACAAGAGAAGGAATTTACTAATTTGGTTAAACCCTAGATGAATTCCTTTTAGAAATTTGTTCCCTGCCTCTTCCAATAATTTTCCCAAATTTGTACATAGGTTTCATGTATTCCATATTTTTCAAGCCCTTCCCATAGTCACCCAATGACATGTAACAATTTTTACATAGACATGTGCCCTTCCATGCCACTTTGATCTATTCTTCTCTTCCCACTCACTCCTATCTCCTTCCACCTACCTTTTGTTTTCCCTTTTTTTTATGAATTCATATTAGGGTAAAATAAAAAATGGATGTGGATGTGCCCATCAATTTTTTTAAAAGTTTGGGATGATGGTGGTGCATAAGTGACACAAACATGACGTTATTTGCATTACATTTGTGTCATTTTTGCGCCACCATAATCGCGTCAAAAATTCCATTGATAATTTTTTTTGAAAATGGGGATCATTCATGAATCGACGCAAAATCAACCCCATTTTCAAAATTTTTAACTCTATTGTAGTAGTGCCATCACCACCATTTCTATATCCAAAAGAATAACAAGTTCAACATTTACCCCAAAAAATGTAGCATTAAACATGGAATACAAACAACATGAAATTAATTTTAAAGCAAGAAAGTTATTTCAAATATTATATGATCAATGATAATGCCCTCAAGCAACGATTGCATTTCATGTAAGTGAACAACCAAGCGAGGTTCATTGAGGAGTTTGGGTAGATAGCTACTGGTAACATTGACACTACCCTCATCTTCTACATCTCCAATATTCTCTCATACTGAAATCACCACTTCAATTTTTTTTCCTAAGCCTTGAGTTTTGCAAGATGTTTGCTTTTCCCTTTCACTGAAAGTTTTTTTTGAAGGTAATTGGAAGAACAACATTAAGAAAATGCATATTTTCAAATTTAAAATCCCATTTAAATCAACATCTTGTAAGTCTTACATAACATGATAAATAATTTCTAATATTAACATATTTACAAAGATACAAAAACATAGAACATCAAAATCAAATAAATTAATGAATTCCAATGGATTCTTTACATGAATGTGACCTCTTCCCAACAAGGATGCTTCTATTGGGTTTTCATATCTAATTTTAAAAACTACATTCCCAACTCGATAGACACTGTAAATGTGAACGAATTCATACCATTTTGGCTTCATTAATACTCTTACATATTTCCTTGGTATTTACATTCCACTGATACTATGTCCAAAATTTTGCAAGTATCTGCAAGAAATAATGAAGACACATTCCTTCGATATAAAATTCTAAATTTAGTTCCATCCTCCTACTCTTATAAACATTCATCAAATCCCTTATTTTACACAAAATGATGAAGCTGTTACTTTAGATGTTTCGTATCACATACTTTGATAGAGAAAATTCATAGAAACATTACATTTACATTCCTTCCAAAGTTAAGGTTACATGCACTCAAATGCAATTGCTATTAATATTATGAAAAGCAAAGCTGCTAGGCTCAAACTCCCCAAGAATGGCCCGATCATCTCCAATTTTTTTTTGGGTTGCATATGAATCTCGAGGCAACAAATTTAGAACACTAAAAAAAAAGCCCATTTTTAAGTGACGACGTGGTCCTTCGATAGAATATGCAACCAATTTGAATGCATGAAAGAGATAATTACAGGCTCAACGGAGATTTGAATCCTTAAGTGTTTAGAAGTTAGCAGCTGCAACAACTTCATATTTCTAGGAATACGTATAATATATTCGCATGCCAAAATTTGCAGAACTTCTTTGCTTTCTCTAGCGCTTTCGTTGGTGGCCACTTTTGCTTTCTCTGTTTTATTCTGTATTTGCCATGGACTACTATTTTTCACTCTCGCCTTCAAGCATATCACACACACACACACAAAACACAACCCAAAAGGCAATGCAACAGAGCAGAATGTATCATCTGTTTAAGCTCTTCATGCAACAAAGCGGAGATTTTAGAGGAAAAATTCAAATGGATTGATCTCATGCTCTGATTCCAGTCAAAGGTGTAATGAAAAATTTACTCCTAGAAAGACAAGCCAAGTACAATGTGAAAAAGTTAGATGATACTAGGGTCAACATTCTCTATCAAGATGTTGGTGAGGGAAATTCCATGATTATGAAGATGATCTCAACCTTCCCAATAAAGTACAAGAAATTCCCAATGAAATATTGAAATTGGGATTTGATGTAAGCTTCTCTTTTTCCAATTTAGGAGCAAACATAGTGCTCATGTCTCCTCAAGGATACATACATCCTTGTTCTTAAAAGTTATAATTTTTGAATACAAAAAGCATTGCTGAATACGAGGCTTTACTTCTCACTGAAAAAGTAGATGAAGAAATGGGGATAAAGAACTTGAAAGCACAAGGAGATGTGGAACTTGTTGTTAAACAAGAGAAGAATTTATTTGAAGTTAAAAAAAAGTAACTAAATCATTTTAGAAATAGAGTGTGGGACTGTATTGAATACTTTGATTCCTTTACCATAAATGTTGTATTGAAATAGAATAATGATAGTGTAGATGCCACTAAATATATTTTGGTTCCTCATCCTTATTTTGGTGAACAAAAATATACCATTGAGATGGTATTTTGTCAAATTATTCCTGACAATTATTTAAACCGAGAAGTTTTAAATGATAATGAACATATCATCTCTTTTCTTGAACAAAGAGATAACTTTAAAATCCTGTATTTTGAAGGTAGTGATGTGAGATACATGAAATATGTCTCTTCCATCAGTGAAGAAGGAATTGAAGATGAAGTTGATAAAAATGGAGTTATCAAAATCAAAGGAAACAAGATTCCAAAAGGATTAGTATCCTTGGAATAACTCTTTGACAAATGTGGTAGGTTTGTGAAGAGTAGATCATTAGAAAAGTATCACGTTTTAGTTGATTTTGAGAAATCAAACATAGAGTCTGAAGAACAATTGAGGCAAGTTAACATCGAGAATTGTTTCTTTCCAAAAGAGATGAGAAAATTTATTTCCCTTATGAAAAAATATGTTGATGTTTTAGCCTATTCATATATAGATCTAAAATAATTCAAACCTAGAGAAGTGAAACACTCCATTCCTATAAAACTAGGATCGAGTCCTTTCAAATAGAATCAAACACACTAAAACCCAAAAATTGTGGGAAATATTTACAAGAAATTAAAAAGATGTCGAATGAAAGGATTATATTTCCCATTCATCATTCTATGTGGATAGCCAACATAGTACCGGTTTGGAAAAAAAAGGGAGAGATAAGAATTTGGGTTGAATTTTGAAGAGTAGATCATTAGAAAAGTATCACGTTTCAGTTGATTTTGAGAAATCAAACATAGAGTCTGAAGAACAATTGAGGCAAGTTAACATCAAGAATTGTTTCTTTCCAAAAGAGACGAGAAAATTTATTTCCCTTATGAAAAAATATGTTGATGTTTTAGCCTATTCATATATAGATCTAAAATCATTCAAACCTAGAGAAGTGAAACACTCCATTCCTATAAAACTAGGATCGAGTCCTTTCAAATAGAATCAAATACACTACAAGCCAAAAATTGTGGGAAATATCTACAAGAAATTAAAAAGACGTCGAATGAAAGGATTATATTCCCCATTCATCATTCTATGTGGATAGCCAACATAGTACCGGTTTGAAAAAAAAAGGGAGAGATAAGAATTTGGGTTGATTTTCGAAACCTTAATCAAGCATCTATGAAGGATAATTATCCCGTTTCAATCATAGATCAAATATTACATGTAGTGACTGGTTCAAAAATGTTATCCATGTTGGATTTTTTATTTGGTTATGACTAGATAGAGGTCGTAACTCACAATAGCAACACGAAACAACTTTCACCACTATGTGAGGAATGTTTTCCTAGAAAAGAATGCCTTTTGGATTGATTAACATAGGGAATTTTTTTAGAGAGTTATGGACTTAGCTTTCCATGATCTTAAAAAAATACATAGCTATATATCTTGAGCATTTGATAGTATTTTCCAAGAGGAAATAATATCACCTCACCTATTTGGAGCATTTAATAAAATATGTAGAGCACATGGTATTTCTCTCAATCCAAATAAATAAGTGTTTGGAGTGATCAAAGCAAAGATTCTTGGACATATTGTGTCAAAATAAGGAATTAAAATAGATCCAAACAAAGTTCAAGCAATTCAAAAATTGACACTTCCCACCAGCGAGCAAGGAGTCCATTCTTTCTTTGGAAGGGTGAATTTCCTTAGATGATTTGTACATGATTTAGCTAAACTTACTCGTCACATTTCCAATATGATAAAAGGAAGGAAATATTTTTGTTGGAAAGATGAAGGAAAAGAAACATTCAACAATATTAAGATTGCTATAACAAAATATCATTTTTTGGTATGTACTAATCTTCAAAAAGATTATATTTTTTATTATTATGATTCTAAGCATACCTTGTTTGAAATTTTAGTACAAACAAATAAAGAGGGGATTGAATATCATATTACCTTTATGAGTTATGAATTGAAAGATTATGAACTCAAATATTAACATATTGAAAAACACACCTTTTTCATTGTCAAAACATTTAAAATAGTTTAGATTTTATATTTTGAAATCTCACTTAATTGTACTAGTGCATGATTTTTCCATAAAGTCCATCCCGACCCAACAAGAACTTGGTTCAAAAATAGGCAACTAGATAGCTAAATTATAGGAATATGATATTAATATAAATCCTACCAAGTTCGTTTGAGGCAAAAGACTTTGTCAATTAATTTTTGAAAATAAAATAAAAAATGAAGACTGCAGTACTCTATTTTTGAAACACCCACAATTTTGTTCGTTAACACAATTGATGAATGGTATGATAACATCACACATTTCCTAACCTATAGGGAATTTTATCCTCATCTTAGTGCTAAGGAGTTCAAGAGAAATTAAGCTCGGAGTTGTAAAATTTGTAATACAAGGCATCTCTCTTTTCAAAAAAGGCATTGATAGATGATTTTTGTAATGTGTAGATAAGGAAAAGTAGAAAAGGTAATTAAAATATTATCGCAACCAAAAATGTGGAGGCTACTTTTCTTCTCCTATCATAATATACAATATATTAAGAGGGAGTTATTATTGGCCTACACTATTCAAAGATGCTGCGAAATGGGTGTCAAAATGTGTTATGTGTCAACAATTTGTTGGTAGGCCTAAACTTGTAGTTTTTCCTCTCAAGCCAGTGGTGATTGAAGTACCTTTCCAAAATGGGGGTTAGATTTCATTGGCACCTTGAATCCTCATTTGCGTTTTGGCCATAATCATGTGCTTACATGATGCAGGAGCATCTCTCTTTAAGTCACATTTTGGGTTATCAAGTCAATTTTGGTTTGCAAAGTAATCTAAGAGGTCCTAGAAGTCATTAATGGGTAATTAGAGTCCAAGTCATGTTAGGAAGTTGAGCTAAGTGTTTAAAAATTTAAATAATAGGTTTCCCTCCAAAAAGTTTCTTTACGAAAATTCCCCTTAAATATTGGCTAAGTACAAAAAGGGTGCATAGGCACGCAAGGCCTAGTTGAAGAAAAGTGTGCAAGGATAAAGCATGCAGGGCAGGGTTTAAGGAGGGATTTAAGGAAACCCATGGCACACACGTGGATAGAACCAAGGGTTTAGGACTTAGCCATATTGGGTGTTTTGGTAGAACACGTGAAAAGCATGACCTAACTGCGCATGTGGAGTGGATAAGGTGCCAGCCTGGTGACAGGGTGGCCCAGGAAGGAGCATGCCTATGGTAGAAGCTTCTAGAAGCTCATCATGGTAAAAAGTGGAAAGCTCAGGCCTGGAGGAGCATGCTCGCATGGAGGACCACATTCAGACACTTGGCATCGGATCTGAGGCCACTGGAGGATGAGTTGGCAGTCTAGAAAGCCTATATATACAAGTGCCTGTAGAAGAAGATATGGAGAGAGATAGATAGAGGGCAGAGCTCTGCAGAAATACTGCAAGAACTCTGTTAGTTTGGGTAATTGTGTTTAGGGAAGGATGTATCAGGGGTATGGGGTTTATAAATTTCTTTTGAGAGCCTAGCCATATGAGTCCAGATATAATGCATGACTGCGGTCTGCTTCTCTGTAATACTTTGTAATGGCTCCATGAATGTAATGAGGTTACCAGCTTACATGAATATGAACATTGATGATTCTAATGCATACATCTTTCTCATAGTTCCTTTTCAATTATGTTTATGATTAAGTATGGATGTCTGTACAACTTCTTTCTATTTTGGTATAGTTATAAAATCTGTTAAAGCACTTCCTGTCTGGAATGACTGCAAGGACCTAGAAGCCGTTCTGAGCTCTATGGTGCTTGTATGTTTTACTTCCATTCAGATCTCTTAACATGAATCATAGATGATGTTTCCCACTAAACTCACATAAAAGAGAGACTCGGCACCCGTGCGTGCCTCGGGTGAGCACCCAAGCACCTGCTGGGTGATAGGCCAGTGCATGGGGTTCCTTTCTTTTGTGATGAGGGTAAAAATGACTACATCTTGGTTCCATTGCCAGGACCTCTTTTTGAAGTTGTAGTGGGAAATGGCATACATCATGATCTGGGTAATGAGTAATGACAGAACGTTTAACTCTGGAAAGTGTTGAATCATGGTTCAAGAGCACGGAGGATGAATTTTCTCAGAGATTCAGCACTGGACCTGAGTTTGATGCACGTAGATGGGTAGAAGAGAACCTCTACCATGATTTATATGAAACATTTTTCTGTTGTTTCCCAGTAGAGCTATATGAATGGCTCTCAGCATATGTGTCTAGATCAAGCTGGTATTCTAGATCACGCATGTGGACCCAAGAAGAATACCAGAGGCTGCAGGATGCAGATCTGACATGGACTCATGTTGTGGATCATTGGTGGGAAGGTGTGTTGGCTAGCTACACTCTGGAGTATGCTATTTCCACATATTCTTTCCCAGAAGTTACTGAGTTTGAATTTCTGTGGGAGCCCAGAGGATCATTTCTACATGTGTTATCCCTCTGGAAATGAAGATCCTGGTTGTTACTTTGAGTTTAGAGGCATTTCCAATGGCCGGCTAAACCATTCTGAGTGCTGGGTGAGGGAGCTAGGGTGGAGGAAGATGGAAGATATTATGATGGAGAAGGAAAGGGAGGAGAGATGACTCAAGTATAGTGAAGTGCATGAAAGGGAGATTTCTAGATGACATGAGGCTGCAAGTGTGATGGATCTATGGAGGTAGATGTTGCGGGAAGGAGTTGAGGTTCACGTGGAGGACGTGGAACCTGAGCAGTCTATGCTACCCCATCTTGGCAAGTGTGTAAGAGAGACCCCTTTGGCTTCTGATGAGAGTTCATCATGTGGAGAAAGAAGAGTTGGTTGGCACGTATCTGAACCCACCCAGTGACCAAACCCTGTGCTTGGTTTTCCAGAACAAGGAAGGAGTATCATTGACCCAGTTGGTATCAGTGGAAGTGACAGATCTGCCTAGGAGGTACAATTTTTTAGTTCCCACTTCTATGGCTACACATATTCCAGTATTCAGAGGAGTCTTTGGACAAGGAGAAAGTATACAAGCCTTTGGTCTCATGTCTGGAAGTGGCGTGGGGTACAATAGTGGTAGTGGGGCATTATCACAGACCATCGGTGCACAGTTCAGTGGAACCTTGGGGGCACTTGGCACAACTACTACAGGACCTGGTGGTTCTGGTGGATCTGGTGGGTTAGGAGGGGATAGGACCTGGTGGACCTAGTGGTTCTGGTGGATCTGGTGGCTCAGGAGGCACAAGACCTAGTGGACCTGGTGGATCTGGTGGTGGAGGAAACACCAGGGGAAACCAAGGCTCTGGCTCAGGAGGACAAGGGCCCCAGCCACCCCCTCAAGTCTTCTTTGAGATGTCTTTACACTTGCCAGATTACAGAGGGATTGAAGATGCTGCAGAACATGTTCACAAGTGTGAGCTGCTATGGCGTGCAAAGGGGATCACAACCTCAGAGTGGAAGGCTAGTCAATTTACAACAACGTTGCAGGGGTGTGCACATAGCTGGTATAGGAAATATGACCCTCATCAAATGGTGGTGGATTATACTACTTTAAAGAATGCCTTCTTGGTAGAATTCCACATCCCTGAGTTTGAACAGAAGAGCATCAGTGCCCTGAAAGAGATTCAACAGGGAATGGCAGAGAATGTGCGGGAGTATGATGCACACTTTAAAACTCTCTTGTCTAAGTTATCATATGATATTCACCCTTCACAACATGCTCAGTGGTTTTTTGGAGGATTGATCACACCTTTTAGAAGGGCCTTATCTCATAAAACTTTCACAGACCCACACGAGGTGTTGGAAGCTGCTCTGTGCACCGAGGCTGTTGGTAGTGTTGATACTGGAGTTAGCCCATTCCTGGAGGCTCAAATTGCTGCTATGGCTAAGCAGCTAGAGAAGTTGTCTGTGAACTCAGCCCATGAGACTCACAGTGGTTTATGGTGTACAGATTGTGAAGTAGAGGGGCATGTCAAGGGTAGTTGTCCCCGGAGGGCAGTACGTGCCGTGACAGTAGACTGTGAAATTTTTCATGGGGACCATGATGCAAGTAGATGCCCCTTGTTACAAGTGTGCAATTGGAAGAATGTGTCTTGCTACTGTAAGATTTACACCTCTACAACCCATGATACTAAGGACTGTAGGCTCATTGATCAGATCCATGAAGCCATTGATCATGGGGTATGCCAAACCAACATTGCCAGTAGTTCTAAAGGAGATGATCACCGCTATGAGGAGTGCGTAGATGGTGGCATGCATGGAAGGGGATTTCATGGAGGATTCCATGGTCATGGTAACCATGGAGGAGGAAGGAGTGAGTTCCCATGTGGAACCTATTTTAATTGTGGGTCTACAGAACATTATAAATGAGAGTGCCCAGACCTGTTGTAGTGCTCATGGTGTGGAAAGAAGCACAAGTATGAGGAATGCCTAGAGTTGTTTGAGCACATGAACCAGCAGCAATGGAAAGACAAGGGCACTGCAATGGTAAGCATTAAGAAGACAGACACACATAATGGATGTCGTGGGTGACACGTGATGTAGGCTTGGAACCTATTTTAGTAACAACAAGAGCAGAGGTCATGCACACAAAAGAAATACCAAGGCAGAGGACCCTAGTTTCAAGAGAGGAAGTAGTTCATGGGAAGTACCCAGACCCTGCGCATCAAAAGGAAGTATATCAAGATACCATGGATGTCATTGGAGTTTACAAGGAGAAATCCAGTGTCTAAAGGAGCAGTCTAGGAGGGAGGAGCAAAGGAGGAAGGTCGAGGTGCCAAAGGATGACCTGGATGAGGTCAAGGAAGTATGTAAAATGCTAAGGCAAGAGAATGTTATTCCCTTGCTAGGAGCATGGTTGAGGGAGAAGGTACCACACCAGAGAAGAGCATGAGAGATAGATCCTGCATGTAAACCTTCCCCCTCACAGCCTTGACTATGACAAAGAGATCACATTGGATGCAGTCGTAGATGGATGGCTCCTTAGTAATATCCTCATTGACACAGGTGCAGAGGTCAATGTTCTCACATTGGATGCTTGGCATCAGATGGGGAGACCTGCATTACAACCATCTTTGAATGTGTTGTATATGGAAAACAAAATGAAGGCAATGCCCATTGGTGTCTTAAAGGATGCAGCTATCACTATCCAGGGAGCTAAGTTTACTGGGGACTTCAAAGTCTTGGTGCTCGCTGAGGTAGACAATTTCCCAGCACTACTTGGGTGCCCATGGTGTTACAAGAACAATGTTGACCTTCAGTTCAACAAGGGGTACATCAGCTTTGAAAATAAGGAGGAATGGGTTATTATACCCTTGGCTGATGGGAAGTCGACACCCTATACTGAACCTTTGGGGGAAGAGGTCCTGGATAGGATATATGTGTGCTCAATCAGGGATCCAGAGATAATCCATCCTACCGATGGAGTTATCTAGTTTGAGGATGCTCAGTCAGTAAGTGACACCACCAGCCTAGCATGTGATAATTGGGTGCATGGGACTTATGAATTGATTGGATGATAGTTGAGAGGATTGGTAACAAAAGTAACAAAGGTGCGTACAGTCTGGTGCCTAGGAGGAAAAAAACTACCTAAGTATTCAGGAGGGGCCTTCCCTGAGATCTTTTTACAGGAGATGGAAGCTCAGTGGAAGGAGGAGAAGGAACAGAGGGGGATGTTAAGTTATGTCCTACTCAGCACAGTGGCACGGTGGTGGGCTACACATCAGGAGAGCCTTTTGGAATGGTGCGAGGTGAGAATTTCTCTCTCTGTCAGGTTTTCTAGAAGCAATGTGCCCACCACCATCAAGGACTACCATGGTAAGGAACCCACCTCTTTCCACATCCAAGCTTGTGAGAAGGTCTGGAGAGAAGGTGTGGAAGCTTTTCCACCATCCCTTTGGGTGCACAAGCTGTATTCTACACTGCAGGGTTGTGCGTGTGCATGGTACATACATTCTGAGACATGCCACCAAACAGGGAATTGGCAAGAGCTAGCAGCTGACCTCATTCAAATGTTTGAATATCAAAGTACCAAGCCATCAGTTGATAAGGCATTGTAGGTTGTTAAGCACCTTACCATGGGGGATAGTGCCATGGCAGAAGATAGGCTGTTGGAACTACTAGGTGGACCAGGTTTGGAGGTGTGCTTTGAAGAAGAGGTAGAGGAAGTAGAAGAGATACAACTTGAGTGCGTGTGCTTGGAAAAGGAGAAAGGGAAATTAGTATATGTTATTGATGGGGAGGAAGTAGAGAGCTTGGATGTTAACCATTCTGTAGGGACATGTGAGGTAGTGGACAGTGCAGATGCTCATGTGCGTGTGCCTACCATGAGCCTTTAAAGACAAAGAAGGTTAACATCGGCTCAGGAGAAGAACCTAAGGAAGCTATTATTGGAGATTACTGGTCGGAGAAGGAGGTTTCTAAGATCATTGATCTTTTGCATGAATTTGAGGATTTATTCCCATGCGGGTACCATGAGCTCAAAGGCATCCACCATTCCTTGGGGGAGATGAGGATAAAGCTGAAGGATGGTGCATGCCGGTCAGGAAGAGACCCTACCAGATGAATCCCAATTTGTGCGTAAAGGTAAAGGAAGAGATAGACAAAATGATAGCTTCTGGGATCATTGAAGCTGTGGAAGAATCAGAATGGATAAGTCTGATGGTAATCAACATCAAGAAGGATGGGTGGATTAGGATCTGCGTGGATTATAGGGAGCTGAATGTAGTTTGTGTCATCGATCCTTTTCCAACCCCCTTCACTGAAGAAATTTTAGAGGGAGTTGCTGGGCGTGAAATCTATTCCTTTACGGATGGATTTTTGGGGTACCACCAAGTCCGGATTGCAAAGGAAGACCAGGAGAAGACAACTTTTGCCACTGAATGGGGAAGTTTTGCATACACGGTCATGCCCTTTGGGTTGAAGAATGTGCCTGCTATTTTTTCACGCATAGTGGTTCAGGCGTTCCAGGACTTCATCCACAAATTTCTTCAGGTTTATCTGGATGATTGGACAGTGTATGGGCTAGTGAAAGACCATTGTGATAATTTGAGGCTGATGTTTGAGAGGTGTCGGCAGTTAAGGATATCCCTCAACATTAAAAAGTGTGTCTTTGCTACACCCTTTGGGATGTTATTGGGGCATATCATATGTAAGGAGGGCTTGCTAGTAGATCCTGCCAAGGTTGCAGTTATTGTGGGATTGGGGGAGCCTACTAGCCAAAGCGCAGTGCGTGGATTTCTTGGGCATACGGGTTATTACAGGAAATTCATCAAGGGGTATGCCAAGATAGCTGTGCCTCTAGAAGAATTTCTCAGACATAAAAGTGCCTTCCATTGGGGAGAGGCACAACAGAAGGCATTTGACACATTAAAGGATAGGCTTGTCACCGCGCCTATATTACGTTTTCCCTCTTGGGACAAGCCCTTCCATGTTCATGTAGATGCCTCAGGAACTACCATTGGAGCAGTGCTTGCACAACCAGGAGAAGGAATTGTTGATCATCCTCTATGTTTTGCAAGTAGGAAGTTGACACCAACAGAGCAGAATTACACCACGACTGAGCGTGAAGCATTGTCAATGATCTATGTGCACTTTTCAAGTTCAGACAGTATCTGCTGGCAACACCCTTTGTATTTTACACTGACCACATGGCGTTAAAGTACTTGGTGAACAAGCCCATTCTACAAGGGCACATATGTCGGTGGGTGCTATTATTTCAAGAGTTTGAGTTTACGGTAGTTGTGAAGCCTGGAAAGAGTAATTGTGGACCTGATCATCTGTCAAGAATTGATTCAGGGGAGGATGCGTAGAGTATTGAAGAGACTATGCCAGACACGCAACTGTTTAGGTTGTGGCGCACACCCTCAGATTTGGAGGAGATTGCAGTATTCCTAAAGGAAGGTGTGGCACCGGAAGGGATGAAGGCATTAGAAAGAAAGCAACTAGCCATACGCATCGTGCCCTACATGTTGATCAGTGGGGACTTATACAAGTTAGGGCATGATGAAGTTTTGCACAGGTGTGTACTAGAGCATGAGCACCTCGCCATCATAGAGGAAGCACACGGAGGAAGTGCGGGTGGACATTATGTAGGTGATGCCACCGCGCGTAAAATTTTAATGGCAGGATTGTGGTGGGAAACTCTGTATAAGGATTGCAAGGACTATTGTAAAGCGTGTGACCATTGTCAGTGCATTGGCAAGCCAGGAAAGAGAGATGAAATGCCTTTGTGCCCTATCCCTAGCACTGAACCTTTTGAGAAATGGGAAATAGACTTCATAGGCCCTATTGCACCAGCAACGCGTAGGACTGGATCATGCTATGTAATCACTTGCATGGACTATTTGACAAGGTGGGCAGAGGCAGCCCCAACTAAAGACTGCACAACAGCCACAGTGGACAAGATTTTTGTGGGAGAACATTATCACAAGGTATGGATGTCCTTTAAGTTTAACCAGTGATAGGGGTACACATTTCTTGAATGAGACCATGAGGATCCTGTTAGCAGAGTTCATGGTAGCTCATCACAAGACTACCCCTTATCACCCACAAGAAAATGGAACCACGGAAGCATTTAACAAAATACTGAGTCATACCCTGACCAAGATTTGTGATGTCGGAAGACAAGATTGGGATGACAAGGTATCAGCTATATTATGGGCTTACAGGACAACTTATAAAAGGTTGAACAAAGCCACACCATTTCAATTGGTGTTTGGCATGGAAGCTGTTCTACCGGTTGAATTCATGTTACCTTCTCTGTGAATAGCATGTGTAGGAGGGTTGGCTGATGAGCAAGCACTGGAAGAGAGAATTGATGAACTGATGAAGCTGGATGAAAGATGATCACTCACCAGGTGGAGCCAAACAACAGAAAAAGCAAAGAAAAAAGCATGGCATGATCGCCACATCAGAAACAAGAAGTTTGAGGTTGGGAAGATGGTCTTACTGTATGATTCTAAGTTTCTGCACCATCCTGGGAAGTTGAAGGTCCATTGGTTAGGTCCCTATAAAATCTCGTACATCCTTGATTCGGGTGTGTGCCAGTTACAAGCGCTGGATGGAATGAAATTTCCTGGACACTTCAATGGGAGTAGGCTGAAGCCCTACTATAAATAAGTCTTCTTGGTGTTTGTAAATAAGGTAGTTTTTCCAGTTAGTTTAGAATTTCCTTTATGCATTTCTTTTCTTGTGTTTCCCTTTTCATGTTGTTGTTTTGTTTTGTGCCTTGGGCACCGGTAACCCTTATTACTCTTTGAGGATTTTTGAGTGCGCAGAGGACCACACATCATTTTAGTGTGGGGTGGAGTAATGTGAAGGAGAGCATGGGTAAAGTGCCAAGGAAGGTTGTGTTGAAAATCCTGGTTGAATGGCCCTGTTGAAAGAGGTGCATGGAAAGAAAAGATGGAAAAGGATGGTTGGTGTCAAGATAAGGCTACTTTCAGATCCCACGTACAAAGGAGGAAAAAGTGCATAAGCAACATGAGGTAGGTGAGAGAAAAATCAGGACAGAAGAAGTGCCTTCGGCACCGGTGATGCATGCGCAAGAGTCTCCTGTCTAGATAGATTGGTTGCGCACCAGAAGGTTGGAAGATTGTCCGCGCAGGGTTGGGCGTGTGAGTTAAAGTGCTAAAGTCAGACTTTGTTTGAAAAAGATGCATTAAATGTGAAAAGTATGGTGGTAGGTGAAGTAGCATTTAATGCTTAAAAAGGGAAAAACTATAAATAAAGGGTCGAGGCATTTCATTATTCACTTTGTGTATAAGGAGAAAGAAGCACTTTTTGCATTTTTGCAAACTAGGGCTTCCAAAAACTGATCCGTGTGAAGAAAAATTTGAAGAGATTGAGCGTAAGTGACTAGTTTGGATCTGCGAACTAGAAAAAAGGGATTTCATGGGTGTAAGAGAGTTGTGAGAAGGTGTCATCTTGTGAAGGGATTATCCCAGCTAGGGTTTGAAGAACTAGGGCATGGGTTTAAGGAATTTTCTTCACAAATTTGAGATCTAAGGTGGGAAAGAGTGGAAGAACAGAGTTACAAGAAGTGATTGAAGTAAGAAGAGAACCTAGACAATGGCACCCAAGAAACCAGTTAGCACACCCAAGAAGGGCAAGGGGGCAAGGGAAAACAACAAGAAACTGATGCACATACAAATGAAGAGTGGTATGCAGAAATGCAGTACCCAGATGGAGTGTTGCTAGGGAAGGAGTGGGAGTCCCACCTAAGAAACATGTCTGTGAATGACTACAATCATCGTACGAGCACAATCGAGAAGGAGATGGCGCTGGAGTTAGTGTGCCCAATGAATAAAAGGACACCAGAGGGTTTTCCCATTTATAACGATGATGTGAAGGTAAAGTTGGAGAAGGCAGGGTTATTGCAACTCTTTGAGTTGCCCTACTTTGGGAAGCCTGAGTGCCTATATCAATGGCTGATGTCACGTGTACATGAAGACTACTTCCATTTCGTAGGGCACAAGATGCGCATTACCCCTCAGCTCATCTCACATTTCACAGGCCTCATCTATGAAGGAGATGGTTTGGAAGATGACCTAGGTGATAAAGAGGCAATTAAGGAGACTATCACTGCCTATGCATACAAAAAGGGGTCAAGGTACTATGATATCACAGACATCAAGGACCCGGTAATGAAGATGGCTGCGCATCTGGTGACAAAGTTAAATGGCCAGGAGAGATGGACCCAGGTCAATAAGCCATGGTTGCATGTTTGCAGGAAGATCTCAGAGGGCACCATCTACAACTTGTCTACATTCATCATGGATGAGATTGTAAGCTGCGCGAAGGAAGGTGACAGGATCCTGTTCGGTAATGTCCTACTAACAATTGTGTTTTCAGAAATTGGAGTACCTGATGCATCAGACAAGTTCGTATGGGAGTACCTACTGAGGACCCTTCACCCACAAAAAGATTTGAAAAATACGCATGTGACTCCATGACAACTGTGCACAAGGCATGCCTGGAGAAATGGTATACGCGCCTGAGGAACGCGTTGGGGTAGAATGGAGAATTCCCGAACAACTGCCAGTGGCCACCAAAGGAGAAGCTGAATTTGCTGTGTACCAGCATTTCTACCTGGGTAGGTTCAAACTAATGGATGAGACATGGAGCCCATGGTGCAAGCTCCCCTTTTCCTTCACAGCTCAATACTTCCAAGTGGGAGTAAACAGGTTCAAAGAGTCCAAGAAGCTGAAACTGGACCTTGGTAATCTGGACCGGGAACACAGGGAAATGTGCAAAGGGTTGGTCTACCCCAGAAAGTGTGTACGTGGAGAGGTACGTGTTGCATGAGGTTTCAAATGACAAATCCCATGACTTGCCCATTACAGGAGGATCCGCAGGCATGCGTATACCTCCGCATAAGACCCAAATCTGAGAAGGGCACATATCTGGAGAATGAGGTGTCTATGCCTGAGGATCCAACTGGCAGGAAGAGACCCATGCCCAAGTAGGTGGAAAAGGAGCCAGAGAAGAAAATACCAAGTGTGGTGGATACACAGGTAATAGGATTCCCTGGGACAAGCACTAGAACAAGCATGTATTCATGCAAGAAGAGGCCCATAGTCAAGGAAAAGACTCCAGAGCCAGAAAATCCATCAGACAAGGAGTCCTCGGGAGAAGAAGAAACAGAGTCACCTACACTGGAATCCCCAGTTAGGAAGAAGCAGAGGCTAGAAGAGGAGACCACCTCAGAAGAAACTGGAAGTTTGGACAAATACATAGGTGAGAAGAAGATAGTGAAGAAGATGTTAGTGGGGAAGATGAACCTGAAAAAGAACAAGGGCCACCTGTTTTCAATGTACATGATTCAGATGAAGAAGGTGGAGAAGAGGAGCAGGGGTTCCTCTTCATGCGGTGCAAGGATAGCCAGGAAGGGAGAGGTGCCCAGGACATGAGAAGTGAGGAGGATGGTGTGCAGATGCAGAAGGCTCCAAGCCTTATGGTGGAACAGATAACCAAGGTGGCAGAGAGAGAAGAAACAAAGGCCATCGAGACCTTGGTGGAGGAGAAGTTGGAATGCAGTGCTGAGCCAATGTTAAACAAAGAGAAGGAGGAGAGTGTGGGAAAGGACCATGGACAGCACTAGAGGCCCCATTTTAACTGTAAGTATTCCTAAGGGCACACACATGGGAGGAAGGCACACAGGGGAGGAGAGGCCAGGGATGGGTTATATTGATGACCCCAACAAAGTGTTTCATGTGTGGTTCCAAAGCACGATTCCAGTAGAAGAGCTCGTAGCAATGTCATCTTTTGACAAGGAGGTTGCATACCCATGGATGAGGAAGATGCTCTCATGGGAAATTGAGTCCCATCTTGATGAGCCAGAATTTGAAGTGAGCCACGGGGCAATAATAACATTGCCAGGGCCAACAGAAGACAATCCAGTGGTGAATGCTCACAGCTCTCAGATGAACAACTGTGCAATGTGCTCAACAAGGTCTCCATTGAAATCGAAGCTAGACTCTTCGGGTGGAATGATAGAATCAAAGATCTGGAGGAGGACCTGAAGAAGAAAGAGGAAGAGCTAGCTGCAAGGGAAAAGGAGCTTAGTCAAGAGAAACTAATCAGTGCCCAGTTACAGCGTGAGTTGAAGGATGAGAAGGCCAAGGTGTGCATGGTGTACAAAAAGGTGGAGTCTATTAATAATGCTATAGTATTGAAGCATCCAGACCTAGCACCCCCCGTGCAGAAGTATGGATCTACCTTAGGATGCCTGGAGGATTTAACAAGAGTCCTCACCATGGAGAGGCAAGCCGTTAGCCTTGGAATCTGCAGAAGAAGTGGTCGCACGCTTGGAGAAAGAAGATAAATTGAAGGTCATGGCATTTGTAGCTGAATACAACAAGGTTCTTGCTGATATAAAAGTTGCTTCCCAGACTGCTGAAGCCGCATACGAAAATTGTGTGGACAGAGACAAAGTGGCAGGCATCTTGGTCACCACTCATGAAGTGGAACTCAAGGAGTTTCAAGAGAAGAATAAAGGAAATAGGGTGGAAAGGGACAAAATCCTTGCCGAGGTTGAAAGAAAATATGAAGCCATTGAAGCCTTAAGGGGTTCAATTAAAAACCAGTTGAAGGAACTGTACCCACAGATTACATGAAGAATGGATGCGCTGGATGATGTAGGCAAGGAGTTAGAGAAAGTTGCTAACACCATAAGCACACAAGGAAATGGGCTAAGATTTGTGGAGGTGAGCACCCTGGTCAGTGACCTCTGTCAGAGAGTGCAGAATGAAGTCGATGCCTGGAACAAGTTGGAGGCTGACTTGTAAAAGGATTTTCCTAGCCTACTGCAGTGATTCCATCACTTCCCATTCTTTCTTCTTTCTATATTCTTTCATCCCCTTATTCTTTTCCCATGGTGTAAGTCTATTGTATTCTTTCTTTTCACTGGAGAAGTGTTCCTGTGGATGGAGAACAGTGTAGTGTGGGGTAATGTTGGGCCCCTTAAATATTGGCTAAGTACAAAAAGGCGCATAGGCATGCAAGGCCTAGTTGAAGAAAAGTGTGCAAGGATAAAGCACAGGGCAGGGTTTAAGGAAGGCTTTAAGGAAACCCGTGGCACATGCGCGTGGACAGAACCAAGGGTTCAGGACTTAGCCATATTGGGTGTTTTGGTAGAACACATGAAAAGCATGACTCGACTACACATGTGGAGTGGATAAGGTGCCATCCTGGCGACAGGGTGGCCTAGGAAGGAGCATGCCTGTGGTAGAAGCTTCTAGAAGCTCATCATGGTAAAAAGTGGAAAGCTCAGGCCTGGAGGAGCATGCTCGCATGGAGGACCACATTCAGACACTTGGCATCAGATCTGAGGCTGCTGGAGGATGAGTTGGCAGTCCAGAAATCCTATATATACAAGCCTGCAGAAGTAAAATAGAGAGAGAGATAGATAGAGGGCGGAGCTCTGCAGAAATACTGTAAGAACTCTGTTAGTTTGGGTAATTGTGTTTAGGGAAGGATGTATCAGGGGTATGGGGTTTATAAATTTCTTTTGAGAGCCTAGCCATATGAGTCCAGATATAATGCATGACTGTGGTCTGCTTCTCTGTAATACTTTGTAATGGCTCCATGAATGTAATGAGGTTACCAGCTTACATGAATATGAACATTGATGATTCTAATGCATACATCTTTCTCATAGTTCCTTTTCAATTATGTTTATGATTAAGTATGGATGTTTGTACAACTTCTTTCTGTTTTGGTATAGTTATAAAATCTGTTAAAGCACTTCCTGTCTGAAATGACTGCAAGGACCTAGAAGCCGTTCTGAGCTCTATGGTGCTTGTATGTTTTACTTCCATTCAGATCTCTTAACATGAATCATAGATGATGTTTCCCACTAAACTCACATAAAAGAGAGACTCGGCACCCACGCGTGCCTCAGGTGAGTGCCCAGTGCCCACTGGGTGATAGGCCGGTGCGCATGGGGTTCCTTTCTTTTTTTATGTGGGTCATGTGAATACTTTGTTTCATGAAGATTGTAATTCAGACCAAAAGACAAACTAGAATGAGTCTGGAGGATAGGCTGTGGGGGTTCTTTGAATGGAAATGTTTTTTTTTAAAACCATCTCAGTCTTAGATAGTCTTCCTAGGTATCTCATAGTGAATGAAAGAACTTTATCAAGTTTATAACACTATGAATTACTAAGGAATCCATATTTTTAGGAAATTTAGTCCATTAAAAAGGCCGTTGTTGAAGTGCAGACATTATTTCATGATCTCTGTCATGTATAAGAAGCTAATAAGGATGTGTGGGTGGACTCTCAGGTCTTAGAAATAAGTATTTCTCTTTTTATAAGCAAAAGTTGCTCACTCAGGCTAGGAGAAACCCTCTTAGGTTTACTCAAGAAAGAAGGATTTAGTGGCTTAAAGACCGAACTCAAAGTTAAGATTGATAAGTAGTAGTCTAAAACAAGTATTCTTACATTTTCTTGAATAATTGGAGGATGAAGAGTCTTTGAAAGGCCATCATTACAATCAGTTTCAGTTGAGGACTGTAGGTGGAGATTATGAATCCAAGATCCAAGTCTTGTTAACTATTGAATGCCTTAGGGACAAGTATCAATTTGGAACTTTTGATATTGTTGCCAGGAGTCTAATAGGAGACTTTGGAAAGTGATTTGCAAGATGGGAATTCAACAAGTTTTTCTCTTTTCATGACAGTCAAAGCCCTAACATGTAGGTGTTGATTTGCACCTTAAGAGCTTAGATTGTATGATTGAAGGAAGTACTAAAACATCACATCAAACATATAGGAGTGGGAGTAATCATCGAAATAAATCCCTCTATGATATACAAGAATAATTTTAATTTAGAAGGTTTCAAAGGATCAAAGAATTATGACAGTCTAAGGCTAACTGTAGGTGGTGATTTGTAAACTAACTACAATACATACTCACTAGGAAGTGCCTTGTGAATCAAACTCAAGCTTTTAAATTTTAACAATTTACTTCTACAATACCCAAGAAGACCTATGAATGAGATTAGAAAGGTGGAAAGACAATTCACTTGACTCAGTTTATGATAGTTGAGGATTAAGGTCAAGGATGCATATAGGAGGAGTTGATTACAAAATTGAAAAGTTACGACTTTGTACTTTGAGTAAGGCCTTGGAAACTTGTACATAACCTCAAATAGGTGTGAGGAAGGGGTGTTTGGAGTTTTTGTAGTGTGGTATTCCACCCATTAAACCCAATTTTTATCAGTCCATCTGTAGGACTTTGACAAGAACAAGAAGACCTAGTAGAAAACAGAGTAAGTAAAGTTTTGGGAAGTTTTCTACAAAGCAAGTCATCTTGGAACCTTGAACATCAGAAGAAGAAACAAATAGGTCCTTAGAAATATGATTGGGTTGATAAATGATGATGTATAACAAAAGATAAGCTTGGAAATCAGTGTTGCCAAGGCTACTAAATAATGCATTAAGCCAAGAGAGTGATAAAGTAGTAGAAAACAAAGTAAATAGAGTTTTGGGAAGTTTTCTACAAATCAAGTCATCTTGGAACCTTGAACATCAAAATAAGAAGTAAATGGGTCCTTAGAAATATGATTGGGTTGATAAATGAGGATGTATAACAAAAAATAAGCTTGGAAAACAGTGTTGCCAAGGCTACTAAACAGTGCATTAAGCCAAGAGAGTGATAGAGGAGAAAATGGATTTAAGAAAAGAGTTGAGAAAAACAAACTTTGCCCACACCTTTAGATGCATAAAAGGTTATCAAAAGTGTTTTTGTTTGATCTTGGAAGCTTGTATTTTGTTCCACCTATCATCCTACCAGGAGCATGCCCTTAAGAAGCCAAAACTGACAATTTTGTGAAATAGAGTTGAATTTGAAGGTTTTGTTTGACTTAAACAAGTTTGATTGTTGGAAGGGAATGATGTGGTCCTGGGAAACCTATTCATATGAATTCCTAAGTCAATTTGAGTATTTAAACCAAAAATTGCATATTTAGTAAGGTTCTTGATAAGAAGAAGTAAGCCATTTTTGCAATTTTTTGACAAGTTTGAATAATTTGCTTGATTCTATCATTGAGGGATGGTTGTGTTTGATTTATGCCTTGCATCATTACATCCACTAAATGCTTCACGAAATGGGTTAAAAAAATTCTAGTAAATAAAACAACTTTAGAAGTTGTTTGTAACTTCATAAAAGATGCTATATTATTTCATTTAGGATTACCTCACAACATTGTCACCAATAATAAAATGAATTCATCCTCTCATGAACTGATTGGTTTTTGTGATGACTATGGTATTTCTTTGTCTTAATCCTCAGATTATTATCCATAAGGAAATGGTCAAGTGGAATCTACTAATAAAATAATGTCACTATTGTTCAAAAAATGGTTAATGAAAATTAGAGAAACTAGTATAATAATTTGTACGATAATCTCTTGGTTAATTGCATATCTCCAAAACAAGAAATAGGTATGTTCCTATTTTAGTTGCTATATGGTTTAGATGCTGAAATTCCTATCACATTGGAGTTACTCATTAACTAAAATTGGGAATTTATTAAGTTAATCTAACTAGGAACAACAATAAATAATAGTAAATGAAAGCGGTAAATAAATATAGTAAGTGACCCAATCAACTAAGCTGATGAAAATAGAAACCCTAATATACAAAGAAGGGTTAGAAGGAGCTTAGTTTGTTTCAATGAACTTGCTAGACTGTGTCGTATAGCTAGACTAGAGAAACACGAGGAGTAAATGACTATGTTGAAGTTCAATAGGAACTTTTAGATTTAGAGAAATCTGAGTAGATTGGGGCATGCCTGGGAGAGTATCAAGGTGCCTGTGGGCACCCTAGTTTGCGTTATGGGAACCCTGGTTTGTGTAAGAGGTCTAAAAACTAGATTTGTAGAGTCGCTAGATGATATGGAGTCTTTGCATTATCTATCGTATTAATGTATCCAAACTATGTACTAGATGTCGCCGATAGTTAGTGATGAAGAAAAGGCCTGTAAAACCCCTAGACAAACATCAAACCCTAAAAAAATAAAGATGCATATGAATGGGTCGAGACTGACCTTATCTACCACAATGGTGAACTTACTAACTAAGTGCTGCACTACATCTCAAGACCCAATGTAATTCAATGTGTAAGTGTGTGCAATCATTCCCTAGGTGTTCTTGTGTCAGCCGCACTTTGTAAAAGTAGTGAGACAATAACTATTTGTAGAAAATATAATATAATGGTGGATGAAATAGAATAAACTTCCCTCTTATGCTTGTGTGATGCATATGAACCAACCTTATGCCTTGTGATGGAGCTAGATGGATGCAAATGGAGACTTTGATGGATACAACCTTAGGTTATGATAGTAGTGAGTAGCACTTAGTCCCTCATTATGATTTCATAGCTTGATATTTATATGGTTCTCTTGTTCTAATTTTGTGATTAACCTCTGAAGAGGCCAACCACATGAAATATGAAATGTTCAAATGGCTAGAAAGTTCCCAAAAAGTGGTGGGAAAGTGGGATAGGGGATCAGGGTGCCCCGACTGGGACTACGGCACCTGCAGGTGCCCCAGTATAAGGACGGCGCCCCAGTCAAGGCTAAAATAACATGAAAACGATGAAAACAGACAAGGCAAGTGTGTATGGGAGGTCAACAACAATGACATAAATCAAAGTAAAATGGCCAAAAATGATGGGGGTTAATTAGTAATTTCTTCACTCAAAAGCCATAAGAATAGTAGTATGAGACCAATACTAAATAATGTCTAGAGTGTGTGATTTTTTGACTACCGGTACTATCATGTTCATTTCATGACCCAAGGGATTTGAAGGATGGGAAGCATTTCAGAGATTATTTGGATACGATATATTCATCTCCCGGAGCCCCCACTAGAAGAAGCAGACTTCATGGGATGTTGTCGAAGAGATTAGGCACACAGGAGACTAAATCCTCAAGAATCTCTTTGAGGAAGAATATGAAGACGTACGAGAAGGGACGAATTGAGACCACTCTTGACCAAATCTGAAGAAAAAAAGAGAGAACCAACAAATGACGCATGCGAACATTTGAGTAAGGGTGGCTAAGTACATTCAACAGTCGTCACTTCTGCAAGGACAATAACCATACGATTTGCAGTACAAAGAAGAAGACTCATCTTCCACTGCCTTACAGTGGGAAGTACTTGAAACTGTACAAGTATTGAAAGTGAGTTGTCTAGTGCATGTACATGGATGAAGCTATGGACTTGGAGAAGAAGGTGACTTGTTTGTTTGTTTTTCTTTGTGGCTTTGTCTTAAAAAGATCCCCTGGTCATTCTCATAACTTGGATCTTAAAGACGATCGAAGAACCTAACAAAATGATCTTAGAATGATGAAGAGATGTGTCTACACTCTACAACCAAAGAGGAGCATGAGGGGACTGAATAAGAGGAAATAGGTGATGAGGAGCCAACTAGGGAAGATGTAGGTGTTACAGGAGGAGATGGAAACGACATGAAACTATTTTTCACTTACGCAAGTTTGTGTCGAAGGAAAAGTGGAGCGGCAGATTCCTAGAATAAGAGCCAACCTATGAAAGCACCTGCAAATGTCTTGCATTAATGATCCCTCCAAGGTGCTCACGAGCTATGTTCAAATAACAATTCCAAATAAAGTTCCTCTTTGGCACTTTTAGAGGTGATTGATCAAGATCAGGCCTAATCACGCACAAAGAAGATGCTATCCCTTGATCAGCTTTATCGCCTTTGAAAGGACACATAGAGGATCCACAATTTGAGATAAGTTCCTTAAATCATAATCGGAAGCGATGAGATGTCTTAAAGAAGGATTTGAATGTACGTCCTTATGGAACCAGTTGATCCTACCAAGCTTATTGATCGAGCTATAACACTCCTATGCGCTAAAGGAAGGATTGACAACTAAAGTTATGCACACATTCCAGACATTCCCCGAGTTAGGTTATATGAGTGATTGAAGAAAGACAAGGAGCAAAAAATATGAAGAAATACATAAGCTATAGGGAGGACTCACTAAATGGATCAAAAGAAGCTCACAACAGATGTGCCATGATCCAAGCAGATGATATAATAAAGAGCATCTACGAGCGCATGCCCTGAACTAGCTAGAGATCGGCACATGATGCACCTATACACACAAATCAGTTGGAACTATTTGGACAGTACCATGGTGTGAATGATGTTAATGGAGAGGAAGAGTAGGTAAGCACCAATGATAGAGGAATAGAACACCATTAAAGAAAAAAATAAGGACGCGGTGGAGTAGATTTAGGTAGCATAACTATGAGGAATTGATTGGCAAAGATCAAGAAGGGCCATAAATCAAGGTAGAGTGCACATTCCCAAGCATTGTTAGAAATACGCTACCCAACGATCTTATGATTTGCACTACCACTTTCAAACAAGAGATAGAATTGAAGATGATACGAGCCACTATGAAGGAAAATAAGTGCCAGGCTTTAAGAAGCTTCATGGTTCCAAAGTCTAGGAGAAGAGACATTTAATCAAGGATTGTGAAGGATACTACTTGAGGTCAAGACTCCCCACCGGATTATCTTATGCCCTTGAATCGCGTGCAAGATGGATACTTTAGAAGGAGTGGCGTCATTCCTCTTTTGAAGTAGTAGTTAATTGAGCCATAAATTAGTCACGAAGGTCCAATATGAACTGGCCCCTGAACACAGTACTTCAAATATTGAAGGCAATCGATGTAAAACACATGAGAAACCTGCCTGAGTGTGGGGTACATGAATGGTAGAGAGTAAAAGGATGGCATTGGAAGAGCATATATAGTAGTGGCTTGGCTCATGCCGTTGGTTTTCTCTATTCAATACAGTGTGCAAATACAGTACTAACACGTGCTCGGTGTTTTGATGATGACACTAAAGAGTTGAAAGATCCACAAGTTCATGTGATTGCTCAATTGGATGCTGACCATATAAATTTGGATCTTGGTATCATACTTGTAGTGGATGCTGAATTCATACCACTAGAATGACTCAGAAATAATTTGATCGCACACCCAACAAATATCAGGAAATGATTGCCAAATCATGGTTAAATAAAAAATAAAAGCCCATCCAAACTTCTAAAACTCTGTATAGGACATCTAAAAATACTATAACTCTGTGTAGAGAAATTTTATAACTTTTTGAGTGTTTTTTTTAGTTGGTTGACGTTTAATTTTCAGGCACCCATTTAAAAATACTATGAAGCTCAATCCAAAATTTCACATCAAAGTTATATTTCATTTCATAATGATTAAGTGTACATCCCATGTGGTTCGCAGATGACAAACCAAAGGGGGATTATTTTAGCTATGATCTTCACAAGTGATTACTCGTTTTAAATTTTTTTATAGTTAACATTTAACATTCATCAAGTACATATAGCCAACGAATTTAATCATATCTATGAAAACAACATGAGAGATAAAATCAATATTTGACACATACTGGGTTTAAACCATTTTCTCCAGGCATTTAATTGAATACTTCACATGCCCTGTGCATGCTTCCACGCAAAACACCTGTCACAGGTCTGATAAGAGCTGGATGAAAACGACGTTCATCTACAAAGCTCCCATTTCTGCAGTGGAAAGTTTGCTAGGACTAACATAATAAAATATTTTATATAATATTAGTACATATTAGTATTTCCATTATTATTATTATTAGTTACTATTACAATATATTAATTTAACAAATCATGGTTATAAAACTTCATTTCCTTCTCCAATTTCTTCGAAAACCAGAGCCTGAGACCAAGAGATCCAGACCTTGTCATTCAACCAAGATAAGTTTGTTTGATTGAATTATTTAAGTGGAAGGAGTAAATTGGGTTGATTTACTTGGTAATGTAAATTCACACTATAACACCAAAACACTAAGCAGGGTGGTTAGAATGGAATCTGCAATTCTTTATTTACTGAAGCTTATTCAAGGCCATCATGGCATATACATGCCACTCCTACTGAAGTTAAATATCAAGTTACGTAACTCATAAATGTACATCAATACCAAAAATACCAATCAAAGATGACCGGTAAGACACTACAACTTTTAACTTGTTTTGGTATTACTTAAGTGGAGGTTTGAGCTTGCGTGACATATCCACACCCTTCTCATGAGATTTTAAACTCGGTTCGAAAAATTATAAATATAATCTCACAACCACACCAACTAAATGTGATGGTGTAAGACACTATAAATCTCATGTAAGGAAGGTGGAACATCATTATCGCCCCAATTGTGGTTGATATTGAATTCTCAGTGACCTAACATATCAAGACTATCAAGTCCCATGTGGTTTTTAGGATGAAATTGGGACAACAGTTACCACTCATCCAAATGAGTGGATGCACTTATGATTTCTTCTTATTTTCAAAATTCCTTTCTTGAAGGTTGTTTGGGGATGGAGTAGGTCTGGGAAACATGCAAAGGACGGTAATTGTTCCTTAGGATTTGTGAATGATTTATTTGGTTGCGGTGTTAATGTCAGAAGAAATCTTGCAAAATGACTTGTATAGAATGAGTTCACTCCAATAAAAAATTTCAAAAGAAGTTAATTCTTGAGTGGGAACCTGAAAGAATCTAGGGAATACCTAAACAATTTCGGCCACAGTACACAACTTCCATTTATTCCTAGTTCGTTGTTTGCTATAAGATTGGGATTGGGCATTCTCAATAAGTGAAAGATATTCCATGGTTGATGGCCGCTCCATATATGTGTCAAGGAATAGAGACAATTCATGAATCAAATACCTGGGTACAAATGCCTGCCTCAACAAATTATTTCCAACATTCAATGTGAAATGAAAGAATGGTTACAAAAAACAAGAGGTAATTTCTACAACATGTGGCAAGTTTCCTTTGCACTGATGTCATGTTCAACAATACTCTCAATAAACATTTTTACAAAATGTAATATATGTTTTCTGGTTTGATGCTACACCTTTTGAAATCCTTGAGAGCATTTGATGGTAGGTTTTAGAATGATGCTCTTCCTTGGAAGCATATTGTGCAATGTATTTTAAAACCATATGGCAGGAGAGCAAAATTTAATAGTTAACATTCGCTCTCCATATGACATCACTATAAATGGTTATGAATGTTGAGTGTATCATCATTTCTCGAAGGAAGGTACTTTATTTTAGCATCATTCTCGATGAATAACATTGACTTGGGATGCATGTCCCATGGGGCATTGTAATGAATTTTGAAACCCATTTTTTTGAAATTAGGTTTATTACGAACATTTGGTGTGGCATTGAACATGATTAAGTAGTTATTATAGGTTTGTGAGAGGATTGACAGCTATTATTTGTAATGTGTCTAACAGGCAGTGACCCTCTTGGATGGATCGGTGAACATACTTTGTTTGTTGGAAGATTCCTGAAGGGGTCCATGCGGAAACATATTTTTCAATGTATTTTTTTGTTGCCTCTGCAGAATCTAGGTTCCCCACTCAACGCTGATGTAGCTATAGTTTCTTTCCCTAAATATTTAACTAGAGTATCCTAGGTCTTATCTTTTCTTGGCTTGAAATTCATAGCAAAATTCATTGGCTTCCCATTGACCAATATATTGATTGACGGATCAATCATTCTCCTCTTGTCATCTAAATCTTCATAGACATCCCATATTCTTATCTCTACTCCATATAGATCCATTTTTTAAAACTTTGCAACATCAATAAGCTCCACATGTACTTTTGAAAATTCCATAACCACTATTTTGAGATTTTACATGAGATGGAGAACCATTCTCATATGTGAGCATATCTGCCTCTAAAATATGGATTTCAAAGGTATTAACCATGTGTAATGTTCATCAAAAGATTGATAAGTTTTAAAAGCCACACTATCTTTGATAATTGATAGTAGCAATGAATTGATAAAATGCTTTGAAAGACACTATATAGTGGTTGATAAGTCATCCTAGTTATCAAGGTATTGAATTAAAATGCATACTAACTAATAGTTTTATTTAATCATTAAATTATAAGTTGAGATAATTGTGCAAATATGACATTTGTACCAAAATTTATAAAAAAATGAGTTAAAAAATAAAACATCAATATTGTGCAAAAATGTGTAAGACCAAATGGAAAACCAATTACAGTCATATTCCTTTAAACTCACTGAAGGTTGGAAAATATTGAGCAACACCTTATCATTGTTACAAAATTTCAGGCAAGAGGTTACACAGTGTCTGATCTACGTACTCTATTTATGATAAAATGAATGCTTGATAAATAAATAAATGATTGAAATATGCACATATATTTTATTTTAAAACTTAGATCAATTATTTTGACACATTCACCTGTATGGTACTAATGGTTCTCTTCATTTTCCTAAATGCATTAATGTCCTTTATATCAACTTCATGATTTCAAATTAGGACCATATTCACACAAAAAACCAGCACAAAATGGGTGAAAAACAAAGACAACATGAGATGGCATGACATGGATGCACCCAGATGACCCACACAAACATACCATCATAACCACAAACACGTGATTCTAGGGGAAAAACTGCACATGCATGGTTATAGGGAGACCACTAGAACAAATAAGGGAAGGGGGAAGAGAGGTACACAAAGAGAATGCATTAGACAATCATGACATGTGGTAGTAAGAGCCTAATATGAACCAATAATAGACAAACACATTGGTACCCTATAATACTATAATTTATGGATTAAAACATTCTCATCCTAGGATTAGTTGTTTATACTAGTCTAGTTATGACTACCTACCTTTGGATAAGCAGGAAAAATATGCAATTAAACACGAGTTAGTATTTTATTTCCACTTGTGAGTTTATAGACTCAACATTTATAGTTATGAGTTGAATGAATGATAATTTTAGAGTCATATCTAAGTAATTTCATGATGTATTAAAGAGACATATATATCTAATTTAGAGTGGTAAGGTATATATTTAGAGGTATTTGAACCAGATTTTTTAGATTATAAATTTATGGAGGAGGAGAGAGTAAAAACAAACAAGTAAACATGTACTCATCTTACACCTGATAAAATATTATATTAATGAGAGGGATACTCCTATTTAGAAGTATTTGAACAATTATTTTTAGATTATATAAGAGAGTAAAATTAAAAAAATAAACAACTCATCGTATAACCAATAAACAATTATATCAATAAAAAGAGTCTTACATAAATTAATAATCTAACTAGTAAATAAAATATTTGAAACTTTCCACCAAAATTTCAAACTCCACTCTGCATGGCTAATGAGGACCTACATACAATAAGATAGATAGAAGCTCTCCAAAATAGAGAACATGTAAGTTATAAAGGACATTCCTTTTTACCTGAATGCGTTAATTTAACATAAATAATGTCACGGTGAATTGAATGTTTTAGCTAGATGTTTCTATCATATAATTACTCCTTGGTCATGGAGATTATGGACGAAGAAAATAAAATAAAAAATAAAGTGATTGAATATTTTGAGGATTTTTAAAAAGAGTTGTAGAGGTATATCTAAATTAGGTATTAAGGTATTGATGTCCAAAATAACTCCCCCTGTTATTTTGACAACTTGCAGTTCCATCCTAGCTCTAACATCAAGTTTTCAGGCTGCGCGCATCTCTGAATTCCTTGACGCATTTACATCGTTGCAGTTCTTCGCGCGCCCTCTCATGTGCTCTCCATGCTTCTTTCTTGTGTTTTTCCTCCCTTTTGCTTCCTTTTGTGCACCCCATGATTCCCCTCTTTTCTTCTATCTCCCTTAATTTTTACCTTCGTGTCATGCACTTATTCCTAGTTTGTTGTGCACCCTTTTGTATGTACCCTACGGATTTTCCTTATATATTGTAAGTTCCTGACATGATTCTCTTGTGTGTGCCTTTCCTTTCAAGTTTCGCACATCGCTACGCATATATTAACACTCTTCTTCTAGTGCACTATCCTCTCCCAATGCTAACACCTTCCTTGCATACTTGCACATCTTGGAAAGAATGCAACCCTTCCTCCTATCTCCATGCACTCTCTTACGCGGACCTGTAGACCTCTACATTCTTCCCTTTTGTGCCTCTTACTCTTGCGCATGTGCTAACTCTGCAACCTTCCGTGCCAATCACCGTGTGCCATGTGTCTATTCTGAGGAATCGTAAGATAAAGTGCACATCATGACAACAAATTAAATGACGCCGGTTGTGGCCGAATCCTTATGGAAATGAACATGCAACATGTGTCATAGGTAGAAAGAATAGACAAATCAGATCATGCCATGTGTCTTGCATGTTTATCTTGTACTGCAAGACTTTAAACTGCCATAACTTCCTCTGCAGAGATCATATTCATATGCGCCTAGTCTTGTTTGAAATATGCTAACAAGGACTAAACTCTAGAGTTTTCAAAATCAGATATTGGTGGGATTTTGTAGGTGAAAATAGGGAAACATGATTTCAGTCCATTTCATGCACAATCAATTCAGACGACCCAACCACCCAGATTTGGCCTCTTTCCTTCTTCCACAATTTACCTGACATGGGGAGGTAGATCTGACATTACTACATGCAGATTTTTAGGCATTTATTGTGTGTTGTTGGTAATTGTGATTGGAAAATCTGAGTTTCTCTCTCTTTTACCTCCTCTTCTCCCCTTTTTCTTCTATATATATTATTGAATAATTCTCATTTGTAAAGGTTGGACCCTCTTGGATTGCAAGAGCATTATTCAGAGTAGTGTTCCTTTGTATTTTGAGTTATAGGCCTCAGATCTGTCCCCTGCATGTGGATACTTGCCTCTTTCCACCATTGTAATCGATTATGCATCTTTGGAACCAATTGAAGTCTTGTTTTGTAGCTATTCTCTGCCCTAACTCATATTTTATTGCATCTTCTTGCCTTTCCTTTGCTATATTGGTTTTTTGTGCATTCTTATGTCCCTTGTAGGTTTCTTTTCTATTGTGCTCCATGGAGATGAGTGTGTGAGTGTCATTTGGGATTATGGCATGCTTATCTGCCCTTCCTTACTCCATTTTCCCTTATTTCCACTCATTTGAGAGTGTTCATCCCCCTCTTTTTTGTGCTATCACCTCCTTTTAGATTAGTTTTTGTTTTATGCATCTCCTTCTCACCTTGGTCCCTTGGAATCATAGAGTAGAGCTAGATAGTTCCATTTCCCTTCCTAGGAGTAGTTGTAGCAAGTAAATAAGCAGAGGAAGCTAACCTTCTCTAAAGGTATGTCTCAAGCGCAAGGTCCCACAACTTGGAGATAGTCCCATGTTGCATCAAAGCCCTAGGTCATCTTTATTTAGGATAGGTGCAATTTTGAGCTCTAACAATTTTTGGCACGCCCGGTGGGACCAACATTAAAAGCTCATATTTCTTCATTTCAGTAAGTTTTTATGTGTTTTGTTGAGATATAACCTTTAGAGGCATGTTTCAACACATCTGGACGACTCCCAACATCTAGATCTATTGATTTGAACAATTAGTGTGCACCTCTTTTCATGAGAAGGATACATACCAAACAAAGTGCACAGTAGTTGAAGAATATTTTGAATATCTTCAATTGTCTCCAAGAAGAAGAAGTAGCAGAGCCACGTGCACATCCCCATATCTCATGCATAGGGCACAATATACCCTCCTCTTGGTAGACCTTCTACACACTCTTTAGGGTATTAAGACCCATTCTAACCATGACGCAATAGAGAAATATACCCTTTGTCAGCTTCAACTAATGGTAGTACTTTGGCTCTTCCAGTGTAACATGACATGTACCAGTGGCTGCACTCAAAAGTATTCCATTCTTTACTAGTGAGAATCAAGTCACCCATGTTGAGCACATTGAAGATATTAAAATGTATGCTTTGTTCACCTAGTTACAGAAGATGATGTAGCTGTAAGGCTGCTAGCTTCTTCACTCAAAGGTAAAGCACTTCAATGGTACAAAAGTTTAAGACCTACCTCTATTACCAACTGGGATGGACTTGGTATTGCACTTTGTAATCATTTTGAGGAGAAAAATTATAATATCTCCTTATTAGAATAACTCACAATGATCAAGAGAGCTCCCAATGAGCTCATGGATGACTTCAACTTCAGATTTCAGAAGACAAGGGACAAAATTCCAGCCCTCTTAAGTCCAACCTCTCAAGGATATTTTCTTTACTTCTTAAGAGCCTTGAATTTATGATATTGCAGTGATGATATAGTTTATGGGTGCTACACAACTTCCTGATGCCTATCCTATAGCCATTAGGGAAGAAAATTATCTAATCCAAGTTGGTAAGATAACCCCTAGATTACCCATGTCCTTGTTTCCTGAATTACCTCAAGCACACTCAACCTTTCATTGCTCCCATTCCTGAAAAGAGTTCCCAACCCATTTCCTCCACATCCTACTCTTCCCCAAAAGCTAAAAGAGGATGAAGAAATGAAGGCCTTGATTAGAAATTTGTCTAATAAAGTCATATCTTTAGAAAAACAGTAGGCGCAATCCTTCAGGAAAACAATTCTAATCAAGGATTTAATCAAAGCCATCAGCCCTTCAAAAATCAATATCTAAATAAAAAGTATGGGAAATATCAGTAAAATGATAGATGGCAGGGTCACTAATGTGCACCTTCCTCTTCAGATAGTTACTCTTGCATAACCCCTTCCAGTGCCTAACTTAAGCAAAGCACTAGTTCCAGTACAAACAACATTGTCCAAGATACAGAATGGTGCTTTCCTTGCAATTTACCATGTAATAGTCAGTACAATTGCATAAATTCCTTGCGTGCACAAGATTTCATGATTTAGAGTATTCAAGTTATGAGAATTCCACTAGCACACGAACTAAACAATGAAGAAGTGCTAGAAGTTGTCTCCTGAGACCAACCTTATGTTCTTTGGTGTTGAGGACTTATGCGCAATGAACCAAGCTATGGACATCTTAGATAGGCCCGCGTGCAAGTTGTTGATAACACAAGGTATAAGAAAATAATGTTGGAAGCCACCGAATGCAACCTTCTACTTCTATCAATCACAGTGATATCAATTCACAAGTAAAGGATGTTAATCAACCCAACAGTTCTGGAGCACAAGTTCCCTGCACGAGGCTCCACACAATGCTTCCAACTGAAGGTGCATACGCCCCTTCCTTTGGTAGGTCAAGCCTCTACGTAACCTACGAGTATGCCTTTCAACACTAGAATAATCAAGAAAAGAGAATGTTGTGCCTCAAATGCATAAAGTACATGGGCCTTCCATTCAACATTGTTGACCAGATGAAGAAGACAAATTTGAATGTCACAATGTGGGACGCCTTGACCATTCCATCTCAACGTGACCTGTTGCATGAAGCTCTTGCACAACTTCCACGCACTGATCCAGTTATCCAAAAACCTCAAGCTGCTATCAATATTTGTCAAGCAGAGGAGAAATAAGTAAGTAAAAGTTATTAAAACCCACCCTTCTATATGTCCTTGATAGTAGGAAAACATCTTGTTCACAATTGTATGATTGACTCAGGGGACTAGTACTTCTGTCATGCTTAAGAAAATTATTGATATCCTAGGTCTTAAGTACAACCCTATCTCTAAAGGAGTCTTGCAACTTGATGGATCAACAATCAACATCCTAGGAGTCATCAAGGATCTTGAGTTAACCCTTCATACATGTCCAAGCCTAACCATAACTCAAGATGTGTCAATAATTGATTTACCCCCCTTATTTTCCATTTACCTATTCAAGAGATTTCACTGCCAAAGTGGGTGGTTACTTGTCTTTAGATTGGTCTCATATGCTTATAAGAACAAGGTATGGTACCAAGTTTACCATAGAAGATGAGCCTATATTTTCCTATCATGTTGAGTCATATGACCCCTATCCTCTCCAATCTAATTGCCTCATCCAAGAAGGCCAAGAACAAGATTCAATTTTAGAAGAGAAGCCTATTCCTCCCTCCATACCTGATCTATTATTAGATGAATGGGCCAAGTGAACATTATGAATTTGATCCCTATGATACAACTATTGAAATTAGTCTTGGAACCTATTACATCCTTGAAGAAGAAGCCACTTTGCCTACCCCACTCAAGAAAAAAGGATGAGAACTTTTGGACTATGGAAGATGTATTTTGATGGTTCTAGAAGCAAAATGGTGCATAGGTGCAAGTGTTGTTCTCATCTCTCCCAAGGATGATAAATTCTTCTTCACGCATAGGATGCAGTTTGCATGCTCCAACAATGTAGCAGAATATGAAGCATTGGTGCATGGTCTTCTTATTGCTGAGAAGAGACAGATTCAAGGCATTGCAGATCTTTGGGGACACTAAATTGGTCATCCACCAAGTCACAAATAAGTGTGCAAAAAAGAATAAGATTTTGAAATCATTATAAACATAGAGTTTGGGACCTCTTTGAGAGCTTTGATGCTCTCAATCTACAGGTGGTGCCAAGGAAATTGAAAAAAGAAGTGGATTGAATGGTTTCCCTTGGATTGCAATTCTCACTAGCATTGAGGATTTTGTCCAAGGTAATGTGTAGACACATCAAGGTGGTGGTTAGGCCATCCATTCTAGACAATGAAACTGAGTTGGCAAGTGTTTGACAGTGATGCACAAATTGTGCAGTTCATTCATAATGAAGTTGATTTTTCTTCAAAGATGTAAGCTGACTTGCATGACAGCTATGGTGACCAAGTGATTCAACTAAAGACAAACAATTTACCTAAAGGGTTGGTCACCTTAGATCATATCTTCAGTCCTGATGATGAGTTCAAGGGTGAATAAAAGAACATGCACTCAACACAAGAAGACTTCCAATTAGTCACTATTATGCGTGGCAAAGAGTTGTTGCTTGGTAAAACATGTGCAGGAAGATGAAAAAAGGCCTTCATTTCTCTATGTCAATAACATGTTGACATATTCTCATGGGACTATGAATACCTCAAAGGATTTGATCCAAGTGTTGCTCAACATTCCATTGACCTTGATCCTAGTATCAAGCCCATCAGACAAAAGCAAAGGCATGTCAATCCTAAGATAGAGCCCCTTATGAGGAAGGAGTTTATCCAAACTCATTGAGGAAAAGATTATTTTTCCTATCAAGTACTCTACTTGGGTGGAAAATCTTGTTGTAGTGTGCGAATGAAGAAATAGACTTTGTGTTGATTTTGAGGGATCAAGGCATCATTTGTGATTGATTTCAGGGATTTGAATAAGGCATCATTGAAGGATCATTATCATTTTCCTTTTATAGAGAAAATTTTGTAGATGTGGCTGACACAAAAGGTTCTCTATGCTAGATGGGTATTCTGGCTTCAATCAAATCATGGTCAAGGAAGAGGATCAATTCAAAACTACATTTACAACCAAATGGGGAATATACGCCTATTCAGAAAATGCCTTTTGGTTTGTCAAATGTAGGCACAACATTCCAGAGAGTAATGGACATTGCCTTCAAAGGATATATCAATGAGTTCATCCTAGTTTACTTAGATGACATAATTGTCTTCTCAAAGCAGAACGACTATCACATCAGTGCATCTGGAGATTTTTTTTTGAGAGATGCAAACAATTTGGGGTATCTCTTAACCCCAAGAAATGCAAATTTGTTGTTGTGCAAGCCAATATTTTGGGCCATGTGGTCTCAAAGGATGGTCATTGTCATTGATCTTGATATAATCTCAACCATCCTCTCTCTTTCTTTTTGCACACAAAAAGGCCTTGTAATCATTCCTAGGTAAGATCAAATTTGTTAGGAGATTCATTCCTAACATTGTAGGTTTGGTTAGGCCCATCACCCTCATGCTCAAGAAGCACACAATCTTCAAGTGGACAACAGAAGGAAAAGAAATCTTCAACACGATCAAGCAAGAACATTATTTGCGCCCCAACACTCATCAATCCATATTACTCCAAGGATTTCATCCTTTATTCTTATGGAGCTAATGTTAGTGTTGTTTTTGTCTTGACTCAAGAAAATGAACAAGGACTTGAACAACCAGTGGCTTTCTTCAGTCAAACACTGAAGGATTATGAATTGAAATACAATCACATGGAGAAATAGGTCTTTGCCATCATGTGCACTCTAAGAAATTCAAAGGTATGCTCGCCACGAATTATGTCAAGGTGTTAGTTTCACTCTGGTGTGAGAGACTTCATCATGGGAGCATAAATCAGTGAGAAAAGAGCTAGATGGGTGACCAAAATCATGGAGTATGACATGTGATTATAAAATCCATAAAGTTGGTTAGATGCAACTCTCTCTATAATAAAATTGATGAGGATGCGCATAACGATCAAGAGACTTCATTATTCTTGGATGAAGAACCTCTGAGCATTGAGGTTGAGCAAAATAAAGATCCTAACATGCGTAACTCTGGATGAAAGACATGACAACCTTCCTATTCTCTAGTGCATACCCTCTTGGTTTGAGCAAAGCAAAGAGAAGACATTTGAGGCTGTACATTCTATTCAATATGTGCTAATTGATGGGATTCTATCTTCAAGAGAAACGTTGATGGCGTGTTGCTCAGATGTATTGATGTGCACATGTCAACAAAGTGTTAGCAAAATTTCATGATGGATTCTCTGGTGGACACTTCTCTACCAAAGACAATAACAATGAAGATCATTAAGGCAGGATACTTTTAGCCTACCCTATTTGCAGATGTGCACAAGTGGGTCAGAAAATGCAAAGAATTATTTTTTCTTTACAGGAAAAAAGAAATGGTGGCACTTCCCCTCCAGTCCCAATCCAAGAGAATCAACCTTTTGCATGGAATGGGGTCTTGAATTCATTAACATGATCAAACCTCCTTCAAGCATTGGTCACAAGTGGGTGTTGAAAGCTACGGATTACTTCACTAGATGGAAAAAAGTCACACTCAAGGAAGCAACTAAGTCAGTCATCCTTGAATTTCTCAAGGTATTGTAACAAGGTTTGGTGTTCCTCAAACCATTATCTCTGATAATGCAAAAGCCTTCCTTGGTATAAGAATTTCTGATTGGGATCTTAGTCTTGGAATCTACTTGAAAACTTCTTCCAACTACTACCCATAAGGTAATGGCCTGGACAGAGTCTACTAATAAGAACCTGATAAGAATCATGAAAAGAACAATGAATATCAGCCAAAGGAAGTGGCACACAAAGGTCTCACATGTGCTCTGGGAAGACAAAATCATGATGAAGAAGGCAATATGGTACTTCAACTTACAAACTTGTTTATGGTAAAGAAGCTAGGCTTCCTTTATCACTTGAATTTCCTTCATTAGAGCTAGTCCCAAAAGCTGGAGTTTAAGGGTGCGTAGTAAAGAGAAATCAAAATGACAGAGAGTTGAACTTGAAGAATTAAGAAATTCTATCATGATCAAGTTAGAACAACATCATAGATCTTAACCAAGAAGTGGTTTGACAAAAAGGCTAGAAGATCATACCTTAAAGTGGGTGATCTGTCTTGAAATGGGATGCTGACATAAAGCCAAACCAGTGCACCATTAAAATTTTGATGCACTTTGGAGTGGCCCATATATCATCAGTTCTTGTAAGGAGGCTAACTCTTTTGAGTTGTCTTATCTTGATGGAAATGCACTATCTAATCCCTGTCAATGGGATTTACCTCAAGCACTTCCATTAAGTTGGATCTTCTACATCATGTACATATTAGAGTAGTTTCAATTCCTCCAAGTGTGCACTTGCACACAATGTTTTGTTTGTACATAGGTTTCTTTCCTCTCACTCACTCTTGCACGTGCTATTTGTTTCTTTTAGAATTCTGGTCCATGCACTTTCCAAGTTCACGATTTTACTGATAGAGGTTATATTTCAAGCTTGCTGGCATTATCCAACAATTTTGAGCATAATTCTTAAGCAGAGTTTAGACAGTGGCTTCAAGTGACTTCAGGGGACGTTTCTTCAAGTTACAGATCATAATTTCATGTTTTTCAGACTAACCCCATGCCCAATGGATGCTTAAGGCAACTAATCTCCTTCATCTAGTAGGAAGATGAATGGCCCTAAAAGTCACCAAACTATTGTCCAAAATAACTCCCCCAATTATTTTGACAACTTGTAGTTCCATCCTGGCTCTAACATCAAGTTTTCAGTTTGTGTGCACCCTTGGTTTTCTTCCTTGGCACATTTACATGGTTGCAGTTCTTGTGCACCCCCTCGCATGCCCTTCCTGCTTCTTCCTTTTGTTTTACTCCCCCTTCACTTCCTTTTGTGCACACATTGTGTACCCTCCCAATTCCCATATTTTATTTTATCTTCCTTTCATGTTATCCCTTGTGCATCCGTTGTACTTCTTCCTAGGTTGTGTGCACACCTTGTAGCTTTTCCTTATTTTTTACTAAGTTCTCAACATGCTTCTCCTACGTGTATGCCTTTCCTTTTGATTCTCGTACATCCCGCTACACTCATGCTTTCACATTTTCCTCTTCTTCTTGCGTAACTTCCTCTCCTTGTCATGTGCGCCTTCCTTTACATAATTGCACACCTTGGCAAGATATGCACTCTTCTTGCGCACACTCTGTGGAACTCTACATTCTTCCCTTTCACGCCTCTTGCACTTGTGGGCATATGCTTCAATTCTGAAACCTTCTACACCAGTCATTGTGTCCCATGTGTCACTTCTAGGGGACTCATTAGATAAAGTGCACAACACAACAACCTATCAAAAGATGCCAGGTATGGCACGAATCCTTATGGTGAATGAAACATACGACACATGTAGAAAGGTAGAACAAACAAACTAATCAACTGAATCCATTCAACCGATTAGATCGTACCATGTGTCTTGTCATGTTCATCTTGTACTGTAAGACTTTAAACTACCATAACTTCTTCCACAGAGCTTAGATTCATATGCGCCTAGTCTTGTTGGAAAGCTAAGCTAACGAGGGCTACACTCCAGGGTTTTCAAAATCAAATTTTGGAGGGATTTGGTAGGTGAAAATAGGGAAACATGATTTTAGTCATTAATGCACATATCCACTCAACTCAACCACCCAAATTTGATCAGATTTGTCCTCTTTCCTTCTTCCAAAAGTTAACTGACATGGGGAGGTGGATCTGACATTGATACATTTTGATTTGTAAGAAATTATTCCATGATGTTCGTAGTTGTGATTGGAAAATATGAGTTTCCCTCTCTTTTCCCTATTCTTATCACCTTCTTCTTCTATATATTGTTGAATAATTCTCATTTGTAAAGGTTGGACCCTCTTGGATTGCAAGAGCATTATTCAGAGAAATGTTCCTTTGCATTTTGAGTTGTAGAACTAAGATCTAGTTTGCTGCATGTGGATGCTTTCCTCTTTCCACCATTGTAATTGATTGTGCATCTCTTGGGAGTAATAAAACTCTTGTTTTGTGGCTATTCTCTTCCCCAGCTTGTATTTTATTGCATATTCTTTCCTTTCCTTGTTGTATTAGTTTGTTGTGCATTCTTATGTCCCTTGCATATTTCTTTTCTATTGCGCTCCATGGATATGAGTGTGTAAGTGCTATTTTATACTGTGGCACACTTATATGCACTTCCTTACTCCATTTTCCCTTGTTTCCACTCATCTAAGAGTATTTATCCCACTCTTTCTACTGTTATCACCTCCCCTTAGTTTAGGTTTTCCTTTCATGCATCTCCTTCTCACCTTGGTCCCTTGGAATAGTAGAGTAGAGTTAGATAGATGTATTTCCCTTCCTAGGAGTAGTTGCAACATTAGAAATAAGTAGAGGAAGCAGACCTTCTCTGGAGTTCTGTCTCAAGTGTAAGTCCCACAACTATGAAATAGTACCACGTTGCCTCAAAACCTGGGATCTTTTAGAATTTAGGTGCGGGTGCAATTTTGAGCTCTAACTAGTATTATTAAAAGGTAATTTCGAGGATTTGTTTTAGATTTTGTAAGCTATATAAGAAGAGAAGGGAATGCTAACCATTAAACATGGTCATCCCACAACTAATCAATCATTATGTTTAGTAAGATGACCATTTCCATTATGGTGATATATTGAGTTTTTATATGTTATTGTAGACAAATCCAACCAACCAATGTAGGATTAATTTTTGATTGAATGATGATTTTTAGAGTTGTAGACACATTTATAAAATCACAGGTTATACAAAGATTTTTAGGCTCTGATGCAAACAACTTGTAAGTTTGGAAGCATTTAAATTTGACAATCAATTTCTTTTAGCAATGATATTTTTTCATATTGATTTTCAAAATATATAAAATATTACTAATACAATATTGATATTTTTTAGAAGGAAGACATTTATTTTAACAATTTTTAATATATATCTTAATAGTATGTTATTGGGCATTCTCTAGCTTGAAATTGACAGTTCCAAACTTACACCTATGTGGGTCACTCTCACTCCAACTCAAAACATGTAAATGGCCGTTAAATTTAAATTTCGGAAGGTATTGAATGTAGGATTACATCAATAGGTAGTTAGATAACGTGGAATGGTATTGAATGTAGAATTTAACATTTGATAACACTAAACAATGGTAAATAGTTTGTGTTAAAAAAGGTTAAAAAATTATCTAATAAGTAGTAAACAATTCACATGGTGTTGCTTAGCCACCCACCAAGGTTCAAATCCTAGGACATACCAAGTAATATGGAATGAGGTTAGAATAATGCCCTAAATGATTTTGGCATAATAGAAACCCCTCAATCCTTTTAAACTATATGTAAAAATTATATACACCTAACTCATACAATCTTCAAATTTAATTAAAAAATAGTATCTTATTGAGTGTTCTCCCTCTTAAATTAGATAGTTCAAAATTTGCACCTATGTATATCACTATCACACCACTCAAATATTTACCGATTCCATTAGTCATTGAAAACTCTTTAAACTCTTGTGATTTTAAACCTTTGTTAATCAATAATATTAAAAGAGGGAACATTTAAAATCACCATATATGGCGATTCATCTGGTGTGATGATGAAGAATCCAATAATGTGATTCAAAATGTTAAATCTTTTATATTTTTTGGGTGCACTCAATTTACCCAAAACTTTTGTTTTAAGTTTTATCATAACTTGGATCCATTCCAATCCAATTTGAAATAGAGTTATAAGAGGGCCACATTAACTCTATTGTTGCCACAGTGGTGATTATTGTCAATTACGTGGGCTAGTTGTTTCCAATATCAAAATGATGTCATCTTAGTTCTCACCTATTTCAAGGTGACAAAATATTGAATTGCATGCTGTCATTTTTTTCTTTTTCTTTTTTGTTGATTCTATTGCACACATTTTCGACCAATCACATAAAAAAAACTAAAATTACATCTTCCAGTAAATACCCAATTTATTCCTTTTGCTATTAAAAATATTCAAATTAATTGCTACAAATCCATTTGTTTTCAAAAAATTAAGACAAAAAACATTTTAAACACTTATAGTAAGATTTGAAAAACCATTCTTCATTATTATGAAATTGTATACCTTTACAACCTTTTCATGATTCCAAAAACATATATTTATATTTTTTTGATGAATAAGATATGAGATTATAATAAAAATTAAAATGATACAAGATAATTCAACAAAAAAGTGGAGGATATGAGATCACACCCCAAATCCACGAGTAAACTAGGCCAAGCCTAAGACAAAACAACTAAGACACAAACACTGTGGAAATGAAACTAAGTCGCTTCTACAAAAAGTTGACTAGCTGTAGGTGAATCATAGTCATCAGCCCAATCAGATCTAGGAAGGTCTTGGAAACTATCGGGCACCTCCCAGCCAGAGCCACCATGACCTTCTTCTTCATTGTCTTGACTAGTGCCGTGAGTGGGCGAGATGGCTAAGGCCATGTAAGGAAATTTATCCGGCGGGGGCGAAATACTCCACCCATCATGAGTGTGCAGATCAGGGGAAGCTGGTGAACCCCGCCCGAGTTGGTGAGCCAATGGGGGGGGAACCTTGTAGAAGAGATAGTGGTGGGGAAGAGAAAATCCACCGTGGCTAACTACATGTGGATCGACGAGCCTAGTTGAATGAATGGCATTGAGAGAAGCTCTGAGGACCACCTTGGGGATGACCACTATGGTGAGGAAAGCACCAAAAAGGAGAGGGTGGCTCTCAAGCCATATTGTAAGGAGCATCGCTTGATGAGACCCTTTAATTACTGTTTTAATTATCTCATCTGTTGTATATTTTGTATACCCTTGCATTGTTTATCTCTGTTATCCTGTCAGAAATCTCCACTTGAATTTAAACTCATAACACTTATATTGATTAATATAGATATTACTAAAGTTACTCTATTTTATGGATTTTGAATGTGCATGTTAATCTCTTTGATACAATGAAATGATTAATAGTGCTTTTTCTGAATTCCATACTTGTTTGCAAGAAGCTGTTATATGTTATCACTAACATGCAACTGAAGAAAATATGTCACAATGTAAAGGGACTTGTTCATGGTAAATGACATGCATGAATTGGGAATCATCCACAAAAAAGCACCTGCAACCAAAGGAGAACATGCACATATACAAGACCGTGATTATGGGAAGCCTAATCAACATGGATACTTTACCTATGTTTACACATATCAATAAAGAAGTAGTTATGACAACAAGAAGTAGATCTCACACCAATACCTGATTATGCTTTACAACTACAATTGTGGAACTAGTTGATTTAACTTGATAACTGAATGTTAGAATGAACAATTATGCTGTTGTATTAAAACACTTTTTCTCAGTTATGATTGCATATATAAGAATCTATAGATTTATTGGTAATGATATTTTACTTAATCAAAATGTAACTATTATTTGAAGGAGTCTCTTCACATCTCTGCTGAATAAAAAGAGAATGGCGAGACTGTAAATTATGAACAGGGACAGAATTCTGGTTAATTTATCGATGTTCAATCGAATTAGAATTACAAAGAATGGGATGCAATATTTATAAATATTACATCAGCCAAATACAAATAAAGAAATAAGTTTCACAGGTATATCCGTGAAAAAATACAGACAATAATATTGATTAAAACAATATAACAATGATTAAACAACCTTACATATTATTGAATAAAAACAATTAGATGGTTATATTAAAAAAAAACATATTACAAGTATAATTAATTACCCAATTACTATAGTAAATGACAAAATTATCTATATTAAAATATATTTTACCTAACATTCTCCCCCTTAATTTTGCATTGTCTCAAGGGATGAGGAGATGAACTCTCTGAGCAACTCAAACTTGTCATGCACAAGTGACTTTGTGAAGATATATGATCATAGTTGTTCAGCTGATGGAAAAAACTAAAGTTGTATATTGTGTTTCAAGACATGCTTGCGTATGAAATATACATGTACCTCAATGTGTTTTGTTCTTTCATGAAAAATTATGGATTGCGAAGAAATTTTGAGAACACCTTCATTTTCAACATGCAAGGTTTTTGGTTTTTCTTGTGGTATTCCAAGTCCTTCAAGTATGCGACATAGCCATATCGCTTCACAAACATATTCTTCTGTAGAACGATACTAGGCTTCTATGGAAGAATAAGAAATAAAATTTTGTTTCTTACTTCCCCATGATATTGGTCCAGATCCCATAAAGAACACAAACCATGAAGTGAATTTCCTATTCATCAATGTTTTATGCATGATCTGAATCCAAATATCCTAGACAAGAAGAAATCATCATTCTTCTTGTATTCTACACTAAGATCTACTGATTCCCTTGATATATCTCAAGATTCACCTTGATGCCTTCCAATGAAAAAATTTGGGTTCCTACATGACCCTGAATAGATAGCTCACTGAAAGATTTGATATCTGGTCTAGTGTAAGTTAGGTAAATGAGACTCCCAATCAATTGCTCGATAGAGAGTTACATTTACAATAAGAGATGGATCTGAATGAGATAATTGTAATTTGTTCTCATAGGTGTATCAATAGGTGTGCAATCGATCATCTTGAATTTCTCAAGCATTGGCTTGGTATATTTCAATTGAGAAACAAATATGTGATTCTCTTTGTGTCATACTTACAATCTAAGAAAATATTACATCAACCTAAGATCTATTATGTCGAATGATCAATGAAGATATTTCTTCATTGCATCGATCATCCTCACTAAACTACCAGTGATGACTAGATCATCGACATAAAAAACCACAATCATAATCTTCCCCCCTTGCTTTTTAAGGTATATATTGGGATCGTATGGATTTATAACAAATCCATGTTGTACGAGATGCTCATCAATTTTGATGCAACAAGATTTGGGTGCCTGTTTAATGCCATACAGAGATTTCTTGAGTCCACATACCTTTACTTCTTGACCAGGTACAATATATCCCTCAGGTTGAGTCATGTAGATTTTTTTCTTGTAAATCTCTGTTCAGAAAGGAACTTTTTTACATCCATATGATGGACTTTCCAACTGAACTGTGCAACTAGAGAAAAGATCATCCTGGTCATTTTGATCTTAGTTGTGGGAGAAAATGTCTCCTCATAGTAAATGCCTAATTTTTGTGCGTACACCCATTTTCTACTAGTCTCGCTTTATACTTTTCTATGGCCCCATCTGACCTTGTAATTTGCTTTGAATATCCATCTTCATCCAATGTGTTTCTTCTCTGGTGGAAGATTGACAAGCAGCCAAGTGTTGTTTTTCATCACTAAGTTGTATTCAACATCCATGGCATCTTTCCAAATTTTGATAGGGCTTCATGGACTATAGAGGGCTCATCAGATTCAATAATTCTACTTATTAAAGAAAAATTGACTTCTTCTCTTTCTTTACTATGAGTCCTTCGTCTAGTGGTGGATGTATTTGGTGGAGAATCCATTCTTGCATCTTGTAGTATGCTAGTATACTAATTGGGGATACACTGAAACTAATCCCGTGGGTTCGTGGTTATATCTGATCATCAACATCATCCCCATTATCACTTTCATCATCTATGGGAACGTTAAATTCTATTTTTACAACTGGTGAAAAATCTACATCAGGTGAGTCTAGAGGAGGATTCTCTGCTTCCTTCTTCTCAAAAAACTCAACATCTCTGCTGGTGTAGACTTTCCTAGTCTTTGGATCCATCATTCTATACCCAAGATTCTCTTCAATTGTACCCAATGAAGATGAGTTTTTGTGATTTCATATCCAAAATATTTATGTTCTTCTTGGGTATGTGCATACTTTCTTTGCACCCAAATACTCTGAGGTGTGCAATAGATGGTTTCCACTTTGACCATGCTTCATGTGGTGTTACTCCATCAAGAGAAACCATGGGAATTCTATTCAAAAAATACACTGTTGTCTTTACTGCTTCTACCCAGAATTTCCTTGTTAGTCCAAAATCATCGATCATGCATCACACTATTTCCATGATAGTACGATTTCTTCTCTCAACAACACCATTATGCTATAGTGTGTGTGGAGGAGGAATTTTTTGAAAAATCCTATGAGCTTGTAAGGTAGGATTTGAACTCATCACTAGTGAATTCCCCCCTCGACTTGAGTGGATAGTTATGATGTATGGCCAGTTTTCATTCTCAACAGCTACTTTAAACTTCTTGAAAATTTCAAAAGCTTCACTTTTCTTGAGAAGTCAAAAAATCCACATTTTTTCTTGAATAGTCATCAACACAAAGCATAAAGTAATGAAATCTAAAATTACTTGGCTACATCGGACCATAAATATCAATATGAACTAGATCAATCTTACCATGAGCTTGAAAATTACTCTTTTGGAATGAAGCTTTATGTTGTTTTCCTGCTAAGAAATGAGGACACTTGTCTGTATCCTTCTGGAGAGATGGTAATCCTTTTACCATATTATTCCAGTGAAGTGTTTTGAGACTACTTGAAACTAATATGACCAAGTCTCTAATGCCACAACTTGTACAGAGGTAGATTTCTTAGCCACAAGTGCCTGATCATTTGTGTGGAACAAAATCAAGATGGAACATGCATCCCACATTGGAGGCTTTTGCAACTATTTTTGAGCCTCATGATTTGTCTCAAATTAAACACATTTTGTTGACGAAATGACTATAAAATTCAATTTTCAAATTGTGATCTAGGAATTGACTGGTTGATAGCAGATTTTTAGTCAACCCAGGGACATATAGTACATTTGACAATCTACAATTGCATGAACCAAGAGGTAGATAAATGTACCCAATCCCCTGAACTGTGTCATGAAGAATCATCACCCAACGAAACATGGTTTTTCAAAGGTGTGTCCCACATTATAAGTAAACCAGTATTTTTGGCTGGTCATGTGTCAATTGGCTGCTAAATCAACATACCAGACATCACTATATGATGTGGAGGGTTCACTTGATTGAGTAGTGTACAAGTAGCCTTCAGTACCTAAATGTTCTTCTTACTCAACAATATTTCCTTGCTAATAGGGATTTCTTTTCCAGATCCCGTTTTTTTCTTCCCTTGATTGTAGTTAGATTGTCCCTTGTGAGATTTTTGGTGTTGAGGTACATAATTACTTGATGAACCTTTCTTGTATGTATTATACCAACAATATTTTAATTGATGCCCTCTTTTGTAGATTAGCCATTTCTTATTTTGTTGTTTGTCACCTTACTGATGCTTATTTTCAGAATTTTGATAGGAATTAGGTTTTCCTTTTCCTTTTCCTTTCCATTTTTGATGAGAAGAAAGTGCATGATCCTCTTCATCATCTTTATTTTTTATAACTTCCTCTTGTTGTAGTAGGTTTCACTAAATTTTTGAAACTAATTGTCGTATCAAATAAGTTGAGTGTTGTCACAAAAATGTGGTATGAAGGAGGGAGTGCTCTCATAACAATGGGAATGAGAGTGTCATCAATGACCTCTTCTCCTAGGGATAGAAGTGAAGCCCTCAACTCTACAAATATTCTCAAGAAAGATTCTATTTTATCATTTTTTTAAAATTCAGTGTGTGTAACCGACTCTGCAAATTCAGTACATGACATTCTTGTTTTTGGCCTTGTATACTGTGCTAAACTTATCCCACGACTTCTTTGGCTGTTTTGGCATCTCAAATGTGGGGTTACATATCATGAGACACTCCAAAAAGATATGATTAGGTTGGATTTATGATCATATTTATCAAATTGTCTTTGTTGTGTTGTATCAATTGCTGATTCCGGTTACATGTACCATTCACAATAGTCCAAATCTCTTCAAACTCAAGTTGTGTCTTGATTTTTGTCTTCTATGCTGCAAAGTTATTTCCTTTGAGTAGTTGTGAATTTGGAAAAAATAAATTGGGGGTGTTGGTGCCCATTTTATAGAATCAATTGATAAAGGGTAAGGCTTTTATCACTCCAGGTATACAGTCTCCCAATCTATATACCATCAGTTTGATATACCAAACCTTTCTATATACATGCCCTTCCGATATACCCATCGGTATGTGGAAGAAGCTCACCCTTTCTATATACCCAGTGGTATGTGAAAGAGGACTTAATGTACATAAAATGATTCGATATGTGGCACCAAGATAGTACTAAAAGGGTCTATGCGATTATTGACACCGACTCAAAGAAATATCTCATACGTGCGCGTAAATTTTCTATATACTCAGATAATTTCTCAGTCCATATTTAAGTTGAGAAATCATTCACAGATGGATGAGAGGGCTCAAAGTGTGTGCACTGTGTCCTTATTATTCCCCATCGATTTAAAGGGTTGATTCCCAAACAACGTTATAGCAACTATATTAGGCATTAAGTATAGTAGTCGTCATGACGGCTTTACCTGTAAGCACTTCCCAGAGGCATTTTTTATACCGAACGCTGCAAATGAGATCAAATATCTCATGAGTGATTCAGAACCAAATTTTAAATATTTTTTAGTATAAATATCTTCCTGTTTTAAAATAGTTACAATGGTTTGCAATTGAATATGGTAACCTGCAAATTAGTACAATACACTGAAGTATACAATTACGTTCAAAATTATGAAAAAAATTGAATGACATGGAAACTTTTTTGTTTTTCGGGGCCCTGGTATCCTTCGGAGTTCAATACGGACTCTCTGAGTAAAAAATGGTAAAAAAAATAGCTCAAAATGAAGTTTTTAATCTCCCCTCCTTTGGAAATTGTAGTCCCTGGGATAAAAAAATATGTATACTAGGAGATAAAATTGTATTTTGACCCTTTGTAGGGTTTTCTCCACTAAATCTGGCAGTGGGTTTGGTTTTAAGTAACTAGATTTAGCGGTGGTTTTGGGCTATTTATGTCACCAGAGTTGGGAGGTAGCTGCTAAATTTCAAAATTGTTTAAAAAGTTGGCTTATGTGGGAGTTGACCCAAGAACCTCCCACACCTAAGTCACTACCACTAACAACAATAACACCATATGTGCTTATGCTATGAAATGAAGTACTTTATATTTAAACACTTCAAAAATGAATAACCTTTTGAAAGAATATGTGGCACCTTTATTGGATGTCCATGTGGCTGCAACAGGTGCTTTAGGTTTTAGCTCGTAAAAGTGGATCTGATCCACCTTTTCCTCCTTTCACCATCTGATTTGAGGATTTCATTCTTGTTTTATTTGTAGGTTAAATTTTCTCTACCTATCATGAATTTTCTTATCGTGTAGTCTGGTATAACACCATTTTTTTTGTTTCCAGGGTCATTTGTGTTGACTTTGACTGTAGGGACTGGTTGGATTGTTGTGCCACTCAGCTCATAGATGGCTTACCATCAATTGCAAGGAGCTCGGTGATTAGGCTCTTCAAACAACACACTAATGTAACTCCAGATCAACCAATGTTAGCTCTGCCATTGAAATTTTCTCAAGATTTATTGAAATTTATTGAAGCTCATTGGATCGGGGTGTGTATGCAAGGTTAGAGGTTGCTTAGAGCACCCAAATTGATGGAGTAAGGATCAAAACATCAATGACTGGAGGTTTCCTTGTCGTTCAAAATTTCTAGAAAACATATACAACTCAGTTGGAGGCTCTCAATCAAATGTTAATGTGACAATTGGTAGGGGATTCCACACAATGGTTAGGACTCGATCATGGATTTTGAAGGTGGATTGATCAAATTTTGGCTTGGTTTGGCTGTTACAATTTTGTGCAGGGTTGAATGGACTCAAAACACAACAGGATCAATGTATAATAGGCTCGGTTTAATCACAGTCAGCTTGATTAGGGTGCACAACAAGGGCTTGGTTCAACAATGAAGTGGCTCAGCTCAGTCCTCAATGAAACACACTCCAATACACAGACAACTTGAGTCTCTATATGGGAAATCAGAAGTACCTCCAAATTTGACAGTTAGATAGTATTAGCTATAACTAATACTATCACCAATATGCACATCTAATACTAGAGGTAAAACCCCTAATTGGGGATGATATTTTTTTAACTCTTGAAATTTAGCTTCTAGGGAGTAAATTTTTCTTGGTGCAGGGGGCACCAAGGTAAAAAAATTGCCTTACAAAAATCTAGAGAATGGCAGGAGGTTAGTGGGATGAAGGGAATTCTAGGAAGTTTTTGGAGGAAACACAGGATCTCCTGGAGTGCAGAATCTTCTCCAAAACCTTTTTCTTCCTCTCTCCAACCTTCTCTGCTTCACAGGTCTAGATTCCTGCTCTAGTACTAAATTTATAATGATAGAACATGGATAGAATCCTGATGGTTAGTTGTATTGATGTTCAATTAAATCAGAATTACAAAGAATGGGCTGCAATATTTATAGACATTGCACAACCAAATACAAACAAAGAAATAATTTTCACAAGTATATCCATAAAACAATATAGACAAGAATATTGTTAAAACAATATAACAATGATTAAACAACCTTATGTATTGTTTAATAATAACAATTAGATGGTTATATAAACATAACCATATTACAATTATAATTAATTACTCAATTACTATAGTAAATGCAAAATTAACTATGGTAAAATATATTTTACCTAATAGAGATTGCATTAGATATAGATCCATAGGTAAGGAATTGCTGTAAGTTTCATTCTAAATCTTCATGCTGATGAATAAAAATCTGAGTTATATCATTTTTCTACAAACACAAGCCTTAGGAAGGGTTAGCACCCAAGGCAGGGCCCACTCAAGTGGTTTATTAAACTCCTTTTATTTCTATTTGTTGTTTTAATTCCTTACATGCATAAATTAGAATTGCAGCAGTTCATTCCTTCACTTATGTTATGATTTTATTTGAGAAGAGATCTGTGACGCCTGTAAAAACTATTCAAGAGATATCATGAAAAGAGTAAGGAATGTAAGATTAAGAGGTATACTTTCTACCAAAACAATGGGGGAAATCTCTATGTTAGAGATTGTTATTGTTCTAAAACATGAAGCATGAGATTGTTAATGATATGGCTAATCAATTGGATGCTTTACATGCCAAAAAGAAGAAAGAAGATGCAGAAGCAGCACTCACAGAGTACTTCCATGCATACAGAAGGGAGAAATCAGATTGTAGATGTAGAGAATTAGCCAACATTGCTCAAGAAAGAGAGGCTTCACTTGATTTCAAAATGTTGGAGGTAGAAGATGGGAAATTTTTCTATGTTGCTCAAAGGAAACCATGGCCACCGAGGCAAGGAGGTATGAAACAAGACCCTATGCATTCATTTAAAAATTGGTCTAATAATTCATATATGCAACCCCCACCTTGGGATAACCCTCAAGGATGGGCCCTATATCCTAACCAATACCAACAATAGTGACAACCTCCATACCAAGGCCAACCACAACAATAATGGTAATAGCCTCCCCAATCATGAAAACAACCCTGGAGGGGACAACCATGGAATAACCCACCTACTAATTACCAACAAGATTATCAACAACTTCCTTATCAATAGCAACAAGAAGCTCTAATGCCTAATCCCCAATCAGGATCCCAACCAAAAGCTATATAACTGCCTGCTTAACCAACACCTAATCTTAATAATAAAACAACTCAGCCAACCTATTCCACTGATATAACTCAATACCCTACCTATTATGTTGATATCAACAATATCCATCTTGATTCAGGAAGAGAAATTCCTTCACCAGCTAGACCTACCATTACTAAAATTTTATAAGAACCACTGTTTCTACATGATGAACCACATTAAGGACAGAAGATGCTGCAGAATGACCCGTAATAACCTACCCAAAACTCTAGCAAGCGTAAAACATAGGATAATGAGCCACCATTTCCTGAAAGGTTACAAGAAAATAAAACTGACCTCAGATCAGAATTTGATTTTGATTTTGTCAATATGCTCAAAGACATTTGTGTCGAAATACCATTGATATAATCTATTAAGGATATTCCCATCTACAATAATCTAGTTAAGGATCTATGCATTAAGAATTCAAGGTAGGAAGACGAAAGACCCATCTACTGTACAAGTTATTGGGACAACTAACTGATATTATACTTGGGAACTCAGTTCTACCCAAGTATATTGATAAAAGCATCCCTCTAGTAAATGTCACAATCAATGGTATTGTAATAAAAAACACAATGATTCACATAGGGGACAGACAATAAGTGTAATGAAAAAACAAATCATTGATGATTTTAAATTGGAAGAATTAAGACCAAACACTACAGTCTTGCAGCTTGTAGACAGATCCATTGTAAATCCTGAAGGAGTTTTGGAGGATGTGTTAGTAGCGGTAGACTCTTAGGAGTACCCTACTAACTTCATTATTCTCCAACTAAAAGCAAGCTTAGGAGGATATCCTATCATCCTCAGAAGACCATGGTTAGCAACTACTAATGCATTCATTGGATGCAGATCTGGCAATATGATCAATCTCTAATAGAAGTGGCACTAAAAATCATTATGCTCTACCCCTTGCATAGTCATTCAATGAAGAAGACCAAACCGTTTAGGTAGAACAACTAGAAGAATACCATAGCTCAGTTCAACAGCTCATGATGTTGGAGAAGACATGCATAATAGAAGGACAAGATGAGGATGTTGTTCTTTCAAACATTCTATAGAATAATTATGGTAAGAATGAAGAGGAAGATGAAAAATTACAATGCATAAGTTGTTCTAAAAATCAAATCTTGCCTCAGAAAATTACTAAGAATTTTCTAGGTAAGAATTGCATCCTACACCAATCTTCTTCCACAGGATCATATCTTTAATTCTATGCATATGATCCATCTGATATTTCTAAGAAAGTGGATATTACACATATTACTCAATATAAACAAAACATTAAGCATGTAGTAGGAGAAGCTGTTAGTTTTACTTCTCAAAAATCACAGGACAACATTTACATGGGATTATGGAGACATGCATGGATTCCATCCTAAACTTTGTACTCATAAGATATACATCAAAGATAATGCAAGCCAATAAGATATCCATAGAGGAGAATGAACCCAACAATGAGGGATATAGTGAAGGAGGAACTAAAGAAATTATTGGATTTTGGATTCATATATCCAATTTCAGATAGTTAATGGGTGTCACCACTTTTATTGTACTAAAAAGAATATGGAAAATGGAGAATATGTGTAGACTATAAAGAGTTGAATGCAACAACAAAAAAGGATCAATTTTCCACTCCCTTTTATTGATCAGGTACTTGACACTCTTATTGGAAAAAAGTACGTTTTCTTTTCTGGATGGTTACAGTGGCTACAACCAAATTCAGATTACACTAGAGGGTTGGGGACAAGACCACATTCACATTCCCATAGGGAAATTTTACATACTTTGTTCTTCCCTTTGGTCTATGCAATGCACCTGCCACATTTTAGAGAGTAGTTCTTAGCATCTTCTCAGACCTAACCAATGATTTCATGGAGGTATACATAGATAATTTTACAGTCCATGGCAGCACTTTTGATGAAGCAATGAATAACTTAGACAAAGTTCTCGAGATATGCAAGGATCATAACTTGTCTTTGAGAAATAAAAAATGTTATATGTTGATGTCTAAGAGGGGATAGTGTTAGGTCACTACCTTTCATCTGCTAGAATCTAGGTAGATCAAACAAAAATATCAATGATTGTAATTTTTCCTACACCTAAAAAGCATAAGGATGTAAAGAGTTTCTTGGGCAATGTTAGGTATTACCAAAGATTCATTTAATATTTAGTCAGAATTGCAGCACCATTATTTTTTTTTATTGGGAAAGGATGTTACATTTGTATGGACAAATAAATGTGAAGTTGCATTCCAAACTTTGAATAACATTCTAACTGATGCACCTATTTTAAGAGGACCAGATTGGAGTTTGTCCATTTCATATACACACTGATGCCTCATATCACGCCATTGGATTTTTTTTAGGATAGAAAGATGGGATACTCAATTATGCAATCTATTATGTCAGTAAAAATTTGCAACATGTTGATTTTAACTACATGGTCACTAAGAAAAAAAAATTAGTCATTGTATACGTCATCAACAATTTCAGGCAATATATAACGGGATATCTGATTTTTATCCATACAGACCATATGTTATCATTAAATATCTTATCAACAAAATAGTTGTAAGTAGTATGATAATCAGATGGTTATTGTTGTTACAAGAGTTTTATGTAAGAATTTTTGATAAGCCTAGGAAATACAATGTTGTAGCGTATTTTCTCTCAATAATAGAGAATAATAATGAGGAAGCAGTAGTGGATGACTCTTTTTTAGATGAACACTTATTTTCCATTTCTACCAACACACCCTAGTATGTTGATGTAGCCAACTATTTGGTTTTAGGTAAGACACCTCTACACTATTTATACTCTGAAAATAAATATATTGTATGATAAAAGTGTGAATTTTTCTTGGATAGATAGTTTCCTATTCCGCACATGGGGTAGGATAATATTATGAGAAGATGTATAGATGATGATGAAATTTATGATGTCCTCAAAGCCTACCATAGTGAGCCATGTGGAGGACACTTTTTTGTAAAAAATAACATCACGGAAAGTATTAACAACAACATATTATTGGCCTACATTACATAAGGATGCATTATTGTATGCAAGAAATGTGATAAGTGAAAGAATGGGAAATCCTAGCAAATCATATGAAATACCATTATAGCCTCAGCTACTATTGCAACCATTTGACAAATGGGATTGAGATTTATTGGTCCCATAGATCCTAAGTCTCAACAAAAAGAGTACATTCTGGTATGCACAAATTACCTCACCAAATGGATAGAAGTAAAAGCATTACCAAATCAAAAGAGTGAAAAAGTTACAAAATTCCTATATAACCATATCTTTACAAGATATGGAGTGCCAAGAGAGATTTTCATAGATCAAGGTACCCACTTCACTGTTGAAGTTATTGCTGATTTAGCTACAGAATATGAAATCATGCATAGGAAGTCCACACCTTATCATCCACAATCCAATGGCCAGGCTGAAGTAACAAACAGAGAAATTGAGGCCATCTTGACAAATACTATTGCACTGCATAGAAGGGATTGGTCAAAAAGACTTCTAGAGGTAGTTTGGGCATTCAATACCACATGGAAAAAATAACTGGATTCACACCTTTTGAGCTACTATACGGTAAGATTGTTGTTCTCCATATTGAGTTTGAGCACAAGACATTAAGAATGCATTATAATTGGGCATAGATTTGTCTGAATCTCAGAGGTAAAAGGATTCTTCAACTCAATGAGTTGGATGAAATGATGAGGAAGGTTGTTCATAATATAGAGGTGGTACAAAAACAAAGGATCAAGTGGCATGACAGGTTCATCAAAACAAGGAAATTTCAAGAAGGTGATTGGGCACTTCTCTTTGACTCCAAATACAAGGACCACATGGGAAAACTCAGGACAAGGTGGTTGGGTCCATATGAGGTTGAGAAGATATTTCCCAATGGAGTTGTGAAACTCACCACCATTGATCCTGTGAGATTCAAAATATTAGTGAATGGTCATAGATTGAGGTTGTAAAAAAACCAACTGATAAGAACACCTTCATCCAAAAGTTCAGAGGAGGCCAAAGCAGGATGGAAATGAGAACATCAGAATTAAGGAAAGAAGTTGAATTTTCTATTAGTTCATACTTCTAAAATTTTAGAGGAATGAGATCTTCAAGCCAAAAACCCCCCCTGGCCTTGGTTTATCCATCTTGTTGGATACCCCACCCAGAGGAATAAAAGTGATACACAGTGTGATCATCCTTCATGGTGATCAAGAACCACTCACTAACATGTTTTATTTTTTTAGCTTGCTGAATACCCCATTTCTATGGTTTGCAAGATTTGGAGTATTTGTAACAAGGAGTGCATAATCTCTTATGAAAGGAGGTGGTGCAAAGACTAGAACATCCACTTGCAGTAGCATGTAACCAAAGCCCTATTTTTACTTTCATTTTTTATAGAACCTAATTATATGAAGAATCAAGAGCCTAGACTAAGTGAGCACAAAGAGATGAAGATAATTAGCACTAGAAAATTCAATCTTCCCTCTCTGGGAATTAATTGAATTCATTATGGATCTTATGCTATACAGTCAACACCTACAGCAATAGGGTCTTGTAGCAACACTACTTGCAGCCACGTAGTACCTCAACATGTAGCCTCATGCATGCATCCAAGGGCATAAACTCCAACAAGCCACATGTCACAATAATTTGGCGTATATCTCGAGTTAAGTGCACTTGATTTCCTTCAATAAAGTAGCACTAGAATAATTATATTTAATTAATATATGTGCCAAGTTTTCAATGAAATTTATTAACCATAATGTTCTCCACCTCCTATAATGTGACCTATCTCCCATGTCACCCCATGATGTCACAAAACCTCACTTCACACGTGGATATCTTTCAATTCAAATTAATGCCTACTTTTCAAGCTGCATGTAAAATTGGTCGCAAATTTTGAAAAAGGTGAACACTTGAGTTCTTCTGTTCATTCAAATTTTGTATAATCAATTCCAAGTGAAGGACCTCTTACTTTGCAAAGAGTTTTTAGAAGTTACAGAACTTAACAATGGGTGGAGACTTGATAAGAAACCAACCTACATAGATCATTCACAGCTTAGGGAATCAACCACAAATTCTACAGTACTTTCATGATAGTGGTTGGATGGATTACATCAATAAATTCCAAGGTTTCAATGAGGCTATGGTCACAAAATTTTCCACCACCTTCAGGGATGGGAAGGAAATAGTAAAGGGTTTCCAAGTTAAGGTTGATGATGAAATATTGGCTGCAGTCACTAGACTACCAACTAGAAGATGAAATGTTTCCTGCAAAATCCAATCTAGAGGAAGCTTGCAGTAGAATTTGTAGATGAGGATGAAAACTTTGTGGCAGATAGACAAGGTACTCTATGAACTTATTTAAAACCATTTTGGGTAGATGTGTCAAATTATATCATAAAATATTTTACCTGTGAGGGTTGATATTCATGGTTAAACACTGTCCATTTTAAACTGCTAAATCATTTGAAGAATGGTAGAAATGTGAATGTACCAAATTTATTGCATGAGAGTTTGAAGAAGATGAGTAGGGAATCACAAAGGGGAAGGTTTTTCTTGTCTCATCATTTCCTTGTCACTTTAATTTTCAAACATGCATTGGACAACTGAACATCCTACAATAAATTAGGGAGACTTTTCTTGAGCAAAGCATATTAATGATCTATTGGGAAAGGGTAAGAAAAAGAAAAGAGGCTAAACTAGTTCTTCTATGCCTCCATCTTGAACCCTTAGCTTAGCCTCCATTCATCAAAAACCCATACTCCTGTAGAAACCCCCATTCCTTCATAAGCTTCCATACTTGAAGAAACACCCATCCATGAACAAACCTCCATCTCCAAAACAAGGTCCTAGACCAATCTCTCCTAAATAGGGTTCTGGTTGTTAAAGCATTGCTAAATATATCAACACCAGAGTCCTCTTCCTCCAAAGGTAAATAAAAATCCTCAACTAAAGTCTATGAGCCATCCAAGAGGTCAAACAGGCTTAATCCTAAAAAGACCAAAACCTCAAAGCCTAGTAAGAACATTCAAATTTTTTTGGACAATGATGAAGAGGGACTAGAAAAGAAGGAGGAAGTTATTCCAATGGAAGTTGAGCAGGAAGTCCATATAAACACAGATGAAGACATAGTCATGGAGGAACAGAACCAGGGAAGTAGAAAAGAAAAAGGAGGAAGAATTAGGTGAACAACCTGATAATGAGTGCCCTACTAAACCAATTGAGGTTCAAACAAAGTCTGTTCATGCTGGGGAAACCCACATGTAGCATGAAGAAGAAGTGTCAGTTGAGGAAATTGAGGATGTAATCAATGGTCATAAGATCCATGATGAAACAGAGGTATTTCATGCACAACATGAAGAGGATGTAGTAACTAAAGAATTTGAGGAAGTAACCACTATCGGTTGCAGATAATGAAGAAAACCTGAGGAAGTGTTAGCAAAACAATACATGAAACACAAACCAATGTCATGGATACTGAAGAAAGTTTTCCACTTGGTATAGAAGATACAATTGAACACATTGTCCAAACCTTTGAATTAGAACCTGTTGATGAATCTATTGAGCTAATGCACATAGACAGTCCTCCAATTTCCCCAGATATAGCTCATGTAATCTTAGAACCTGTGTCTCCACCAATGCCACCACCCAACCTATAACCACAGGTTATCATACAAGAAGTTTTTAGAGAGCCTCCTAGGCTAGAATGTAGAAATATGGCAACCCAAACCAATTCAGAATATTGGGTGTAGAAGTTTGAGAATTATTGTAACAAGCTACAAAGAAGGTGGGAAAGGGAAAAGGAAGAGTTACTCTTCCAACACCAACAGGATCTAGAGGAAAAAGGATAGGACAACTAAGGGCCAAGGATAATGAGATTGCAAGGCTTAAAAAGAAACAAGAAGCTACAATTCAGGTAACAAATGAAATATTCAAATGTAGACCACCATCAAATATTTATGTTTTATTTTTAAAGGAAAAAATGTTGCAATTGAAATACACTTATATCAACAATGACATACCATTTGATATCAGTGGAGCCAGGCCATTCTTCAGAATATATATGAAAATTCCCCATGAAATCTAGTTACTTCTTTGTGAACTGTATATGTTTAATTATGCTTTAGAATATGACAGAGACTGGATCCCTATTCTCTACATTGGGGATGTACAAGTTTGGGAACTGTGTTCTTACTTCCACAATGAGCTATACAGGAAAAAACAAATGGTAAGAGTATATGATAATTGTGCAAAGAACAACCATTGATGATCAGAGCAGAGGTAGGACAATACCAAGGCAATGATTGAAGAGTATGGTAAATTTATGAAGGAGCAGAAAATAAAACAGAGGGTATACAAGATGAGAGAAGAAGTACATGATGAGGTTAGAGATCACATTAGGTTCAATGGTGCAGAAATAGTGCAAGCATGCAGGAAGATGGGAAGAAATATCACCAGAGCTGAGGAGAAAAGAAATACATTCATATCCAAACATTATCCCAACTCTCCAGAGGATCAATCCATATATTGAGGTAGCAAGGGGATGTGGAAAAACTTGGTTCCCTATTGGATAGTATCCACCAATTTTCCACTACCCAATACCTCACTGGTCTAGGGACAAAGAACTGAATGAGGAACTATAGGAAAGGGTAATGGAAAAATTCACAAAGAATTAGGTTATTTCTTAAATGAACTAGAAGGGACATCCATGCTCACTGACTTCAGGTGACTATGTAGTATCATATAGGAAGATCCCAAGAAAGCATAGGATAGGAAATGAGAATGCATGAATGGGGACATTCAAGAAACTTTAGTTCTGGGGGTGTGATGAGACCCTTTAATTACTATTTTAATTGTCTCATATATTGTATATTTTGTATACCCTTGCAATTTTTATCCTTGTTATCCTGTCAAACATTTCCACTTGAACTTAAACTTATGGAACTTATATTAATTAATATAGCTATTACTAAGTTAATCTATTTTATGGATTTTGAATGTGCATGTTAATCTCTTTGATACAATGAAATGATTAATAGTGCTTTGTCTGAATGCCATACTTGTTAGCAAGAACTTGTTATATGTTACCACTAACATATGCAACTAAAGAAACTCTTTCACAATGTAAAGGGACTCATCCTGCAAGACATGCAACAATTGGGACTCATCCACAGCAAATCACCTGTAGCCAAAGGAGAACATGCACATATAAAAGACCATGACTATAAAAAGCTTGATCAACGTGGATACTTCACCTATGTTTACACATATCAATAAAGAATAAGTTATGACAACAAGAAGTATATCTCACACCAATACCTGATTATGCTTTGCAACTAAAACTGTGGAACTAGTTGATTTAACTTGATAACTAATTGTTAGAATGAATAATTATGTTATGTTGTTGTATTAGAACACCTTTTATTTAGTTCTGATTGCATGCATAAGAATCTAAAAATTTCTTGGTAATAATATTTTACTTAATTAAAATGTAACTGTTAGTTTGAATGATTCTCTTCATGTCTCTATTGAATATAAAGAGAATGGTGATATTACATTAGGGATCAGATCCATAGTTAAGTAATTTCTATAAGTTTCATTCTAATCTTCATGTTGATGAATAAAATTTGAGTTCTATCATTTTTCTGTAGACACAAGCCTTAGGAAGGGTTAGAACCCAAGGAAGGGCCCACTTATGGTTTGCTAAACCCATTTTCTTTTTGTTTTGGGTTTTAGTTCCTTGCATGCATAGATTAGAATTGCAGTAGTTCATTCCTTCACTTATGTTATGATTTTATCTGATTATTACTTAGTTGTAGAATTTCCTTTCATCTCCAATGTAGTTTATTTCTAGCATTGTATTTCAAATTTTTGTGACATCAATATTTTATTTTATACCTCTAAGCACCTGTAACTATGTATACAACACTGAAAGAGTTGAAATTTTACGTCCCTAGGTTTGATGAATAAATGACCTGTGGATTAGTGAACAACATATTAATGCCTAGCATAATATGCTACCAGGTGAAACATTCTAGTTTGAAGGGGAGAAAGAAGGAATGGATCCAATTCCAAGCCTTTTGGGCTTTACTAAAAAACTAGAAAATGTGTGATAGGGTTTCCAAATTCCCATAGAAGTGAAATTTGGGAGCTCTAACACTGATTTGAACCGAACGGGCACCAATTGGTAGGAATTGATGGAGAATACACCACATAAAATGAGCAATTTTTGGTTCCACACAGGTAGACCAAACAAATTCGAATCTCCTTCTCAAAATGGAAGGGGAAGAACAAAGCCCCCATCGATTGTTGAACTTATAAACCATGGGCAGATGGGGAGAAAGCTAAGATTATCCTTTGCTAGAAGAGTAGTTCCTGAAGGGAGTATCGACGAACCATTTCCAATCTGTCCACCATGGATGGGAGGAGATCACAATAATGTTTTGACTCGTATGAACTGGAACAAGGGAAATAATATTAGTAATGCGTTCCCAATCCTATGAGGCAAGGATGAACTTGGCTTCGAGCTCATTCTAAGGAAACCAAGATTGAATACGCTTACAAAAGAGGTACTGGATGGTACAAATTTTGTTCTTGAAAATCTTGAGCACAGGGATCTCAAGACCTTTGAAAGACACTGATCCTGTAATTGGATGAAAAATGACCACCAAAATGAGTGATGGTTAACATATAGGCCATTAGAAAAGTCATCACCCTTCCATTAAAGTCATGGTTTGATATGTTCCCATGCTTTCCAGATACATTTGATAACAAAGGTGCCAACTGATTTGATAGGCATAGGGGCAATGAGAAGGTTGATGAAATCTAAACCCTTCCATGCTAGTAGATAATATGGGGAACCCTCCTCTATGCAATGGTGTAAAAGAACTTTCAAATCTTCTTGACTTTCAATGCTGCGAATTATCCATTTTGGCACAAAGCACCTACCCTTGACACAAGATATCAATGAGGCCCATTCATCTAGATTCTATGGGAAGGAAACAATTCTCCCATGCAACTTTGTGAAATCCCTTGCCAGAAACAAAATTGGAACAGAGAAAATATTTGAGAAGCCTTTCCAACTTCTGCTTAATTTTTTTGGATGGTACCCAACATGAGGAATAAAAAATGGGTTGCTTCAAACAATTTAGAGTAAATATGGAATTTACCTGTTAAAGAAAGTGGTTTGGTTATCCGGTACTCCGATTTTTTAGCAACCCGTTGAACAACATAATGCCCAATATTAGTAGGGGACACTTGAAAGGAAATGGAGATGCCAATTTTTTTGAACATATCACCATGGTCAATCATCTTCCAATCATATGAATGCAACTAGGGGGTGCAAGAAGGAAGGATTACTTGTAGCATTGTGTTTTCTGCCCTTGAATGGATGAACTGGGAGATAAAGAAAAAATATTGAGGCAATGCATATCATTGTGAATGTTATTTTCATCCTCAATTTGTTTAAGAAAAGAATGCAATTGGACATTACCAAAAGAGGGCAAGGTAATCCCCCTGACTAACCCTTGAGCTTTGGATTTAGCAAAAAGGTAGCCAAACCCTTCTTCCACAAGAACATGAAGTGCAAGTGCCAATGGGTAACCCTGATGTATGGAATAGAAGAGGCAAAACGGAGCCAAGCTGTGCTTGTTAATGGTGATTTGAGATGAGGCATCCATGAAGATAATCTTGATATATTGAAGGACTATAGGACCAAATCCCAACACCTGTAACATGACCAAGATACAAGGCCATTTTATCTTGTTGTAGGCCTTCTCAAAATCAATTTTAATGAATAGGGATTGTTGATTAGAATTGCGGGCCCATTCCATTCCTTCCCAAATGACTATGATATCATCTAGAATGTATTACCCTTGGATAAAGCCAATTTTCTCTATGTGAATAATGGCCAACAAAATGTGTCGTGGTTGAATGACAAGGGATTTAGCAATAATATTATAGGAAACATTGAGCAAGGTGATAGGACGCTAATTAGTGATCATCTTGGGGTCTTGGGTATGAAATTGATATTCCCTTTGTTAATATGAGCACCAAGTGACTTATTCTGGAAATCTTCAAGATAAAATGGATAGAGGTCTGGCCCAAAGTATTCCAATGTGACTTATAGAATTCGCAGGGAAATCTATTGCAACTAGGAGCCTTGTCATTAGCCATTTACATGACTACTTCTTGAAGATCATTAAGGGTGAGAATGAGATCGTAGGTGGTTTTATACACTTGGGAAAGCTTGCAGGGCATTATAGCTAAACATTCTTCTAAAGAAGCACATCACTCATTCGAAGGAAATTGAGCCTGAAAAACCAGCTTGTAATGGTTGAAAAAGGCATGCAAGATACATTAGGATCCATGATTTGAGTACCGCTATCATTTATGGCCCATATTTTCTTAAAGGAGCACTTGGATTTGAGGGAAATAAAAAATTCATTCAAAACATGATCCCCCATTTTTAGCCAATGTAGATGGGAAAAAATTTGAGCGCCCCGAGAATTACGATTATTGAATTTTCTAGTGGAGCTCTGCCACCTAAAGTTACCAAATTTTATAAAAGGGGATCCCTTCGAGTGCCACCAACATCTGACTAAAAGTGGAGGAGGTAGAAAAGTATGACCTATGCTGAATTTTAGCTAGCTGTCAACTATAGATTATGAGGAATCTGGTTTTCCTAGTCATCGTGTCCTCCCACCAATGGGTCTAGTTGGAGTTAAGAGGTGGATGATAATGCTATAGGTGACTAAGCTGAGGTGTTAAATTCCACACAAACTTGATATGAGAATCTCAAGGTCCTGGGTATGAAATTGATATTCCCTTTATTAATGTGAGCACCAAGTGACTTATTTTGGAAACCTTCAAGATAAATTTGATAGAGGTTTGGGAAAAAGTATTCCAGAGCGACTTATAGATGTAACACCCTTGACAATTGTTATATCCCTCTTCTGCATTTCAAGTGTTGACATGTGATCTTTTTCTAAAGATTTGTTCTTTTGGTTGTTGGAGATCATGCTTGATATGGATAAATATTTTCTGTACTTAAGATCACTAGACTGAAATGCAATGGATTCCTTGAACCCATTTTTCACTTCTTGTATGTGAATTGCAATCTGGTTTAAGAGTTGTAAACTTATTTCCTTATCTAACTCATCCTTGGATCAATTTCAGTGATCCAAGGAATGTTTTAAACCTCCTCAGCTGAAAGAATGGTAAATTTACATTCCATAATTAAGGGAAATGATCGGACTAAAACTTTGTTATTACAATTTCTATAGATTTTGTGTGAACATGTTTCTATTTAGTTATATGTTGTGCTTAGGTCCTTGAAAATCGATCATTGGCAGCACATTGCTGATGTAAATGAAATGCAATCTATTCATGACATTGGAAGGATTCAGTAATCCTAAAACTATAGGATTATCCTATGAAATCCTAAGCTGGGTAAGAATATATATATATATATATATATATATATATATATATATATATATATATATATATATACACACACTACCAAGCTATGTTACTTAGTTGATTTTATTTCTAGCCTAAGCCTTGTGCTAAGGGAGTATGCAAAGGTTTCTAGGCTATCTAAATTAACCTAAAAACCTAATGCTATGATATTATGTGATGATCTAACCCAATTCCTAAAATTATTATGTTGTGAATTAATCTAACCTATGTGGAAACTACCTAAAGTAATGTGTAAGGCCCAGGGTGATTAATTCTAAATTAACCTAAGTTCTAAAGGATATATCCTAAGCTATTTTAATGGGAACCTATTGGGTCGTATGCATCAAAGGTGATGGTTCCAATGGCATTTAAGTTGTTGATAAGGTTTTTAAAGCATAAAGTACTACCAATTTTGGCAGGAGCTACTTGATTTGGTGGAAGCTTATGTGGAAGTTTCACTAAACATGGAATTGCATGTTAAATGTGAATTGGCTTTCGAAAAACTTAGGAGGCAGTGAAAAGGAAAGATAAGTGGGAAAATTAGAATTAATGGAATTTATTAGTCTCGTTTTTTTTTTCACAAACTGTCTACGAAATTTGAAAGGTGGATTTGTGGGAGGTTGTTTGTTTTGGCATGATTTCTAGATTTTTCTCTACATGGAGCAAACTAGTTCTTCGAACCAGTAGTTTCAAATTGTACTGCATTGTTATTTTTAACTCACATAGATCTATTTTCAATCATGGGAAGGTATATGATGCATTCTGAGGAAAGTTGTTTATTTGTCGATCTTTTATGGAGAAGAAAAGGAGTTGGAAGCTCGTCTAGAAGTATCCTTCAATTTGGCAAAAATGCACTATTAGGAATGATAGACTTTAACCATTAAGATATCTTGCTTTCTTCTAAATATTTCATTAAAATGACTCTTGCTCTTTTGAGATTATTGTTCTTGTATGTTTTATCTAGTTATTTACTTGATGGGTTTAATAAATATTTGGAAATTTGGATATGAAATCCTTAGCAAAATAACATTTTACTTTGGGAAACTTTCTTTGTGTGGGTTAAATTTTAAAAAAGATTACATGGGAAACTTGTTTCTGTAGCTCTGCTTGTCATCGTCTGGAAACTTGTAATTCGAAGTGTTGTGTTTTAACTAAAATTCATTACTACTTAAATATGGTTCTAAGTTTTTGGGAACCTTGAGTCCCATTTGATCTTGCATTGGAACTCATGTGTTTTATTTGATCTTAATCTTGTATTGAGCTTGTATTCAAGCTAGTGTTTGGTTTGTAACTTATTATTGGTTTCATGTTTGATGAAAACTGGTGATGGAGGTTCTTGTTACCTTGGAACTGTGTTTGTAATCTTGGATAATTCTTGACTGCTGTTGAAGTCCGTATATAGCTCAGTGCTTGTGTGTTATTTTCTTATGGTAACTCGGGACTATTGTTCGAAGTCTGTATGGGGCTCTGTACTCATGTTTTATTCTTGTGATTATTCTGGGACTGTTAATAGAATTTCATATTGTATCACCGCACTCATATTCTGTTACTTGTATGGCTCCAAACTCTTGTTGAGAAGCTCATGTGTATCATTTTGAGTTTGAAATATGGCTTATTGTTAAGATATAAATTGGTAATGGAGGATCCCTATTGCTATTTTGAACTGTTAATAGTATATTTTTAATATAAATATGCTAACTCGTATTAAGATAATTATGTATATCTGAAGCTCATGTATGGATATTTTGTGATTCAGACAATATACATTTAAATTGTTACGTAGTGTGTGGTATTCATAATCTACAATGATGTGTATCGATTCTATTCTAGTATCTTTTTGGATTTTCTTTGTTTAAGATATAAACTAGAATGGGAACATGTTGTTACCCTGAACCTGTGACAGATTCTAATTCAGCGGTCTTGAACCTTTGTGAGAAGGTTGTGTTCAACATTTTTCTTGGATTTTGTATTTTTTAGTTCAGAACTTGTCGTATTATAGACCTATGCTTGATTTGGTTTTGGTATTTGAATTGGGTTTTTAATTTCTTTTACAATTTAAAGCTTATAAACTATGTTCATTCTAAATACTTACTCAAGAGGAAATCTGGTAGAGTAGTTTAACCGAGCTATTTGAATATCTTTTGGAAAATTAAACTGGAAACGTTTTTGTTAAGATAATGGAATTGGAACTTCTTTTGTGGATCTGTTTTGTCTTCTTCTGAGACTAGGCAATGGCAAATAGATGTAGGGAAAGTCTTTTCTCCTCTTTGTTTTGAGGAAACACGCATCTTGGGTATGACTGTTTTGTTTAAAACAATGTCTCCTCTGTTGGAAACATGAAGATGAGATAGCTTTTGTTTTGATATTGCTCTCTTGAAACCATGAACCGCTTACTCTTTGTAATAAAGATGTTGAAACATTGTAATGAAGTTACAGTCTTTGTTAAGCTCATAGGTAATTCAGAATTGTTAGTTTTCTGTTTGGAATTTTCTATTTCTTGATTGGATTCAGTAAATGATCCCTTATTCTTTTTATAGAGAAAAGAAATTTCAATTCATTTGGGATAGTATGTTGTTTTTTGAAATTTACTGTGTATTTGTTCTGAAATGAAATGGGAACTCATGCTTTATTGAAGGTAAAAATTGTAAGGGAGACTTGCAGTATGTTTTCTTCTTACCTTGAGTTGGTTTTGTTCTCTCTTCTGGGAACTAGTGTATGGGCTTATGGCTTGGATTAGAAAAGGGAAATTGTTGTTAACTGTAGTGAATGATTTAGGGGTTTGAATCACATTCTGATAAGATTCCTTTTCTATGATGTTGGGTTAATTTCATCTGATTGAAACCTTCTATTATTTATTCTCTTATGAATTGGAGATTTGGTTATGTTTGATTAGTCTTCCTTGTACATAACATTTGACTGAAATGATGTAAAAAGAGATTAGATGTTTCAGTCTTGTTGAACAAAAAAGGTAAACTTGTTGGTAGACTATTTGATTTTATATTCCTTGAGGGATGGACATGGGATTGTGTTCTAATGAATATCTTAAATGTTGAATGTTAAGGTAGTTATCCTATAAATGAAAATGTTAAATTCATGTTATGAAAATGTTTCTATTTTTTGGATGTTTTGTGTTTGGGCATGGTTTGTAATAGTTCTTCTTCTTCTTTTTCTTAAGAGTTAGATGAACCATCCTAATGAGAACCATGATGTAAACCCTTCTTTTGGCTTAAAGAAAAGATAAATGTTGTATTCTATTATGATAGAATTGGGAAAAATGAGATGATATGATCTATTCTTTGTTTAAGGATAATTGATAGGATCAATTAAAATTTAATTTTGTAAGGCAGATATAGTGGTTTATATTTTGTTCCTCTCTTGGAGGTGAATTCAAATAGGTTAAATGTACTTCTCTTCCATTTTCTATTACTTATATCGATATTAGTATGATGTAATAATTGTTTCATTAAAGCGGAGTTGTTCTAATAGAACAATTAGTGGAATGCACTTCATTTTAATGCTTAGTGCTTATCATGCTCAGTTCATTAAACTGACCTATGCTAGCAATTTTTGCAGATGGACTTCGTAAGTGATAAAAAAAAGGTAAAAATTATGAGATGCATTGGCTGATTTAAATATAATTCCTTGTGAATAATTCTAATTTGTTCTTGAGATTGTATTAAAAAAGAAAAATAGTATTCTTTTTTAATGAAGGCGGTTGTTATGCAGTATGCCTAAAATGCATAAGTCTTGTAAATGTATAAGTTATAAAGATTAATTGAAAGTTGAGAATTTAGTGGTATTGGTTGTGTAAATTATCTTGTGCTTGTATGAAAAAGATGGATTTCTATCTTGTTGATATTATTCATATTATTCTTATGCTTAATTGGTTATCCTTGATAAGTTGGATAAAGGGATTTAGTTCAATTTCCCTACTTATGATGCAGCTTGTTAAGTTGCAGAATATGATGTTCTTTATCTAAACTATATAATATAGTAATGCAATGTGTGTTAAAAATACATTAAGAAATGTGGATACTGGGTAGGATATACCCTAACACTTAACATGTAGATAAAGAATCTTTATCTTTCTTAATTGAATATAAACCAAAAAGGTATGTTAATGTGATTACAAATTATTAGACTTCATTTTGTATGAAGTCTAATTTATATTGGATATATGTTTGGGCATGTTGAACTTTTCTAAAAAGTTATTGTACTTTTTAAATAAGACATATTATAACGTTGTACAGTTACGGTTAATTGGTAGTTTAACTATGTGATCAAACATTAAAAGCGACCTTGAAAATAACAAAGTTCTTAATGGGCTAAATGAGGAAAATTTAGGAAAAGAACTTATTGAGCGTTGGATTAGGGTTTGGCAGGGTTGCTGTAATCAGGTTATTAATCTCAAACTAACAATGTATTAACAATCCCCTTGGGGGTATGTACATCTCGATGAGGTAGTTTTTGTAGGATGTTGGCACACGCCAACTATAGGGCTATAATTTCAAGAAGGCTTGGGTCTTCTTGAGAATACAATGTTGTAGTTGACATGTGGCATCACCCTTCCGCATTGATCATCTAGATCTACACCCAACTGGAATTAGGACTTGAACTTAGTTTCCCTCTAGGTCTGGATAGGAGCATATTTAGGATATGAATTAGCTTCCAATGGCTCAGGGTACGTTGGCACATCCGGTTGACTTAGGTCAACCGAGTATGCCCATATACCCTAAGCCATTGTGAGTCGTCTTCTTATAATAGGTTATGTTCCTACCTAGGTCTAGGGTTAAACCTAGAACAAGTGGACTAACAGTAGTCAATAAAGACCAATCATGATAAATGAGGAGTGAGGTGAAGGACGTATTCCAATATGATGAGTATGCCATCTAGGAATAGTGACATACACAATATGTTATAAATCTTTTGCCAAAGTATTGCAAACTACTAGTTGTGTTGTCCTATGTCACCAAGTTTAAAACAACGTGATATCAGATGAATATTGGTAGCAGATATTCAGATATGTTCTTTAAATAGATCACTCAGTACCCGGTGTAGGGTAGGATGAAAAAGTATATGAAGTATACAATATGTATTCAATACATAAGATAACATAAATAGATCGGTAGATTACCGAGTTATGGAATGAATAGATCAGTGAATCACCGAGTCATTACAGCTGCATATGTTTATCCATTGAATTTGATTGGCATGGAATGTTTGTTCTAAATAATGCTTTATTTAGAACAATGAACACTATAAAAAATTTTTTTTACTCTTGTTTCTAAAGTCTTAAAATGGGAATGTTACATCTTGGTATCAGAGCTGAAGGTTGCAGCTCTTGGACCTATTGTGTCCATAATCTGATGAAACTTAAATTTTCTTGTAACAGAAAATGGTGAGAACAAGAGGAAACATTGCAAATAACCCTCCACCTGAGGAAGGAGCAGCAACAACCCAAAAACTTGATGAGATCCTTGCTGCCCTATTGGACACAAGAGATCATTTGGTTGTGCTTGAACAACAAGTAATGGGTAATGAGGAGGAAGAAGAAGCTGATAACAATAATCAGCCACCTCCAGGGGACAATGCCAATGTGGGTGTTGATAATAACAATGTTAACATACCTGTGGAGCCTGAGAACAAAAAGGCTAGGCTAGCATAGAACTCACTAATGACATAAAAAGGATAAGTCCACCCAAGTTTGATGGCACCACATTAGGAGATGGGGCTAAGAACTGGCTCAGTGAAATGGAGAAATACTTTGCAATAAGAAATTTCTTAGAAGAAACAAAGGTGATATGGGGAGCATATCAACTTTCACACGAAGCATCTTCATGGTGGGACAACCGCAAGGCTGAGTTGAACATTGATGAATCTAATATCACATGGGACCAATTTAAAGGTTACTTTAGGCAACGATGGCTACCACAACTCTACTATGATCAGAAAATGACTGAATTTCAGAACTTAGCTCAAGGAAAGCTAACTGTAACTGAGTATTGGGAGTGATTTACAAAACTCCTTAAGTATGTGCCCCAGTACCAAACTGATGAGAAGTTCAGGATACGGAAATTCATCATGGGATTGAATCCCATTATAGGAGGAGAGGTGGATGTTCACAGCCCAACCACAATGGAAGGGGTTGTTGAAAAATCCATAAGGCAGGAACAGAAATTAAAGGAAATTTCTGCTCATAAGGAGGAAGTAAGGAAGAAGAATCCCAACTCCTCTTCATCCTCTCTTGCACCCAAGAAAGGACCATGGAAGAAATTCAGAATGAAAAGTAATTTTTCATCTGATACAAATAGGAAAGAAACAACAAACAAGTTTGTTGGTAATGCACGAAACAACTTTTCCAAGAACAATAATAATGGACAGAAGTCCTATGGGGGTCAGAATGATAACTCTAAGGCTGGAAATAAACCCGAGCCTAGGAAGGGACCTGTAGGAGGCTGTTATAACTGTGGCAAAGATCATTATGCAAATCAATGTCCTTTGAAGAAGGATGATCACAATTAGTAGCACAAGATACATGCTGCAGTAGCTGACAAGCAGGATGAGAAATAGAGCCACACCCATAGAAGTTCTGGGTAAGTTATTTGGTTTACCAATAACTATTCTTTTTAATACCGGAGCTATTGAATGTTTTATTTCTAGTAAATTAGCATCAAAATTAAAAAGAAAAGCTAGAAACATGGATAAAACATGGACTGTACAGTATGGTAATAATGTTGTTCATACAGTTAGTATGTGTCTTTTTGGAGTAGTCCTTGATTTACCTAACTTTTCCACAGAGGTTGATCTTTATGTTACACCTTTAGGGTCTTATGATGTAATCTTAGGTGTTAATTGGTTAGCAGAACATAAGGCTAAAGTGGACTATTTTGAAAAACACATTAGTTATTTAGATGACCTGCAGAAAACAACAGAGATTTAGGGTGTGAAATGTGAGATTTCTATTAGAAAATTGTCAGCTATGCAACTTAAAAAGGCCAAAAATAAAGGATGTACCTTATATGTAGTAAAAATTACTGAATCAATAGAAGAGAGCAGTGATATTATGGAATGATATCCACTGTTACGAGACTTCAGTGATGTATTTTCAGAAGAATTGCCAGGTCTTCCACCCAAAAGGGAATTTGATTTCATGATTGAGATCAAGCCTGGAACTGAACCTATTTCTAAAGCATTGTATCGAATGACTACTATAGAATTAGTAGAGCTTAAGGCTCAGTTGCATGAACTTTTGTCTCAAGGTTTGATTAGACCAAGTGTTTCACCTTGGGGAGCACCCATAATTTTTGTGAAAAAGAAAGATGGAACACTTAGATTGTGCATTGATTACAGAATGTTAAACAAGGCAACAATCAAGAATAGATATCCACTCCCTAGGATTGATGATTTATTTGACTAGATGTGTGGAGCATCGGTATATTCCAAGATAGATCTTCGATCTAGATATCATCAACTACGAATTAAGGATGAGGATATTCATAAAACAACTTTCAGAACAAGGTATGGACATTATGAGTTTACGGTTTTACCTTTTGGATTAACTAATGCACCTGCGACATTTATGAATTTAATGAATAATATCTTTCAAGAATACTTGGAAAAATTTGTGCTCGTATTCTTGGACAACATTCTCATATATTCTAAAAGCATTGAGGAGCATCATGAGCATTTGAAAATAGTTTTGGAAATTCTGAGAAAGAGACGGTTGTTTGGTAAGCTGTCCAAATGTTCATTCTATGACACAGAAGTCCACTATTTGGGTCATGTAATAAGTAAAAATGGAATTGTTGTAGATCCTTCAAAAATTACAGCTATAACGGAATGGCCTGCACCAAAGAATGTACATGAAGTTAGAAGCTTCATGGGACTTGCTGGCTACTATAGGAAATTTGTAAAAGACTTTTCTAAGATAGCTGCACCAATAACTTCCTTACAGAAGAAAGATAAAAAGTTTGTTTGGAGTGAGAAATGTGAAATTACATTTAAAACCTTGAAGGAACAGTTAACTTCAGCACCTATTCTTGTAGTACCAGATCCTAATGGAGATTTTATGGTGGTAACTGGATGCATCCTGGTGAAGGTCTAGGAGGTATTTTGTTACAAAGTGGTCATGTTATAGCATACGAAAGTAGAAAAATTAAGTTACATGAGTTGAATTATGCTCCACATGATTTAGAGCTTGTTTCCATTGTTCATGCACTTCAAGTTTGGAGGCATTATCTACTTGGTAAACCATTTGAGTTGAAAACTGATCATCTTGGGCTGAAGTACATTTTCACTCAGCCAAATCTGAATGCAAGACAATGAAGGTGGTTAGAGTTTTTGTCTCAATATGATTTTGACATAAGTTACATTAAAGGAAAATAAAATAGAGTGGTTGATGCTCTAAGTCGTAGGAAGCACATTTATGCTCTTATAACACTTAGAACTCAGTTTAAGGATGAAGTAAAAAGTGTTATGGAATCTGATTCTTACTTTCAACAAGTAAAAGTAGCACTTGCTGCAGATTCTAATGATTCGAGGTATAAAGGTTTTCACTTTGATAAAGAAGGAATCTTACGATTTGAAAACAGAGTCTATGTACCTTTGCTTAATGATTTGAGAAAGAAATTGTTAGCTGAATTTCACAATTCACCTTTTTCTAGACACCCTGGCATTACTAAGATGCTTGCTGATATGAAACAACAATATTTCTGGAAAGGAATGAAAAATGATGTTATTGATTTTGTGACACATTTCCTTGAATGTCAACGTGTTAAGGCAGAACATATGCACCCAGCCGGTTTGTTGTATCCTCATAGCATACCGCAGTACAAATGGCAAGTAATAAGCATGGATTTTGTACAAGGGTTACCTATGTCAAGAAATAAGCATGATGTTATCTTAGTAGTTGTGGATAAACTAACAAAGGTAGCACATTTTATTGCTGGAAATCTGAAGGATGATTCTCCTATTTTGGCAAGAAGATTTGTACATGAAATTTTCAGATTACATGGAGTACCTGAGTTAATCATTTCAGATAGGGATCCTAGAATGATGTCAAGATTTTGGCAAATGCTTAATGCAGCTCTAGGAACTAAGCTAAATTTCAGTTCTGCGTATCATCTGAAAACAGATGGGCAGACTGAAAGAGTAAATCAAGTTTTAGAAGATATGTTACGAATGTATTGCATGGATCAACAATATAAGTGGGAAGAGTATCTTCCATTAGTTGAATTCACATACAATAATACATATCATGCTTCTCTTAAGATGCACTTTTCGAGACATTATATGGAAGAAAATGCAGAACCCCTGTTAGTTGGGATAACATAGAAGATAGAGAGGTAATTGGACCTGAAATTCTTACTGAAATGGAACAACAAGTTAAATTGATTCGTGAACGCTTGAAAGAAGCAACAGATAGGAAAAAGAGTTACGCTGACTTGAAGAGGGTTGATAAGAAATTTGAACTTGGTGAGAAAGTCTTTCTTCAGGTTAAACTGAAAAAGAGTTCTATAAATTTTGGCAAGGCTGCCAAGTTATCACCTCGTTATGTGGGACCTTTTGAGATAGTTGAAGTAATCAACCCTGTAGCTTATCGTTTAGCATTACCTCCTGCTTTATCACGAATGCATGATGTTTTCCATATTTCTTTGCTTAAGAAATATGTTTCAGATTTATCACATGTGTTAAATTGGAATTCCTTACAGGTCCAGGACCCAGGAATAATCATGGTTAAACCCATACGAGTGCTTGAAACTCACCAGTTGCATTTGAGAAATCAAGAATTAAGTCAATGTAAAGTCCAGTGGGACCAGTTTAATGAAGATAGTGCAACTTGGGAAAACCTAGAGGATATGAAAACTTCTTTTCCATATCTATTTGAACAGAATTGATTATGTGGATTGTTAGAAATTTTTGTGATTTTTCTTCTTTATATGACTATAAGTATACCAATTTTGGGCAGATATTTATAAGAATTGAACAAATAGCTATTTAATGCTGATTTCTAGAACTATAAGTTTTGATATATTTGACTTATGATAAGAGAAGTGAATGAATTGATTGTCATTGATATAAATTTTTAAAATGAGGTAATCATCGGGATGATGATTCTTTTTAGGAGGGAAGAATGTAACACCCTCGACAATTGTTATATCCCTCTTCTACATTTCAAGTGTTGACATGTGATCTTCTTCTAAAGATGTGTTCTTTTGGTTGTTGGAGATCATGCTTGATATGGATAAACCTTTTCTGTTCTTAAGATCACTAGACTGAAATGGAATGGCTTCCTTGAACCCATTTTTCACTTCTTGTAGGTGAATTGCAATCTGGTTTAAGAGTTACAAACTTATCTCCTTATCTGACTCATCCTTGGATCAATTTCAGTGATCCAAGGAATGTTTTAAATCTACTCAGTTGAATGAAGGGTAAATTGACATTCAATAAAATTGAGGGACATATCGGACTGAACTTTGTTGTTACAAGTTCTTAGATTTTGTGTGAATGTTTCCATTCAGTCGTATGTTGTGCTTGGGTCTTTGGAGATCGATCATGGCAGGACATTGCTGACGTAAATGAAATGCAGCCTGTTCATGACATTGGAAGGATTCAGAATCCTAAAACTATAAGATTATCCTACAGAATCCTAAGATGGGTAAGAATATATATATATATATATATATATATATATATAACTACCTATCTATGTTACTTAATTGATTTTATTTCTAACCTAAGCCTTGTGCTAAGGGAGTATGCAAAGGTTACTAGGCTATTTAATTTAACCTAAAACCTAATGCTATAAGATTATGTGATGATCTAACCTAATGCCTAAAACTAATATGTTGTGAATTAATCTAACCTATGTGGAAACTACCTAAGGTAGTGTGTAAGGCCTAAGGTGATTAATTATAAACTAACCTAAGTTCTAAAGGATCTATCCTAAGCTATTTCAATGGGAACCTAATGGGTCGCATGCATCAAAGGTGATGGTTCCAATGGCATTTAAGTTATTGATAAGGTTTTTAAGGCATAAAGTACTGCCAGTTTTGGCAAGGGCTAGTTGACTTGGTGGAGGCTTATGTGGAAGTTTCACTAAAGATGGAATTGCATGTTAAATGTGAATTGACATTCGCTAGGTTTGGGAGGTGGTGGCAAGGAGAGTTGAGCGGGGGAAAATTGGAATTAATGGAATTTATTGGTCTCGGTTTTTGTTCACAAACCATCTAGGAAACTTGGAAGGTGGGTTTGTGGGAGGTTATTTGTTTTTGGCATGCTTTCCAGATTTTACTCTGCATAGAGTGAACTGGTTCTTTGAACCAGTAGTTTGACTTGCACTTCTTTACTATTTTTAACTCACCTGGTCTATTTTCGATCATGGGAAGGTATATGAGGCATTCTGAGGAAAGTTATTTGTTTGTTGATCTTTTGTGGAGAATAAAAGGAGTTGAAAGCTTGGCTGGAAGTCTCCTTCGATTTGGTAGAAGCACTATCAGGCATGATAGGCTCTAATATTTAAGATCTCTTGCTTTCTTCTAAATGTTTCATTAAAACAAGTCTGCTCTTTTGAGATTCTTGGCTTGCATAAATTTTATCTGGTTATTTTCTTGCTGGGTTTTATAAATCTCTAGAAATTTGGATATGAAATCCTTAGCAAAATAACATTAAGTTTGGAAACTTACCTTGGGTTGGTTCTTTTTTAAAAAAAGAATGCATGCAAAACATATTTCTGTAACTCTGCTTGTCATTCTAGCACTGGTAATTGAAGTGTTCTGTTTAAAATGACCTTCGTTGCTATTTAAATATGGTTATGTGTTTATGGGAACCTTGAGTTCCATATGATCTTATTAGAGTTTGTGTTTTGTTTGATCTTGAGCTTGTATTGAGTTCATGTTTTTCTTGAGGTTGTAATCGGGCTTGTATTTGGTTTGGATCTTTTTTTTGGTTTCATTTTTGATGAAAAATGGTGATTGAGGTTCTTGTTACCCTAGGACCGTGTTTGGAATCTTGGATAATCCTGGACCTATTGTTGAAGAATGTATATAGCTTGATGCTTGTGTTCTATTTTCTTATGATAATATAGACTGTTGTTTGAAGTCCATATGTAACTCTGTACTCATGTTTATTCATGTATTATTCAGGACTGTTAATAGGAGTTCATATTGTATATAACACTCGTATTTGATTACTTATATGGTTTTGAACTTTGGTGAGAAACTTGTTATCGTTGGAGTTGGAAATAGGGCTTTTGATAAGATGTAAGCAGATAATGGAAGCCCTCTACTATTCTGAACTATTAATATGTATTTGTATTATATACTGCCTCGTATTAAGATACTTATGCATATCTGAGCTCATGTATGAGACCTTGTGATGCGACTCTGTACATGTAATTTGATACTTAGTGTGTTGAATTTGTAGCTGGAACGATGTGTTGGTTCTGTTCTGGTATTTTTCAGTTTTCTTTGTTAAAGATATAAATAGAATGGGAACTTGTTGTTTCCCTGAACCTGTGAATATTTCTTGAGTAGTCCTGAACCTTTGTGAAAAGTATTGTGTTCAACATTGTGCTTGGATTTTGTACTTTTGAGTTTGAACTGGTATTATCAGACATGCTCGATTTGGTTTTGTATTTGAGTTGGGTTTTTAATTTATTAAAAAAGTTTAAAGCTCAGAACTCTATTAATTCGAACTACTTACTCAAAGGAAATCTGGGAGAGTAGTTTAATCGAGTTGTTTAAATATCTTTTAGAGATTTAACTGGAAACATTTTCTTAAGATAATGGAATTGGAACTCCTCTTGTGGATTTGTTTCATCTTTTCTGAGAAGGCACTGGTGTTTAATGTGGGATAGTATTTTCCCCTCTATTTTGAGGAAACCCATGTCTCGGGTTGACTGTTTTGTTTGAAACATTGTCTCCTCTTTTGGAAACATGAAGATGAGATAGTTTTTGTTTGGATATTGCTCTCTTGAAACCATGAACTGCTTACTCTTTGTAATGAGATGTAGAAACATTGTAATGAAGTTACAGTCTTTGTTAAGCTCATGGGTAATTCAGAATTATTAGTTTTCTGTTTGGAATTTTCTATTTCTTGATTGGATTTAGTAAATGATCCCTTATTATTTTTATAGAGAAAAGAAATTTTGATTCATTTGGGACAATATGTTGTTTTTGAACTTTACTGTGTATTTGTTCGGAAATGAAATGGGAACTCATGCTTTATTGAAGGTAAAGATTGTAAGGGATACTTGCAGTATGTTTTCTTCTTACCTTTGAATTGGTTTTGTTCTCTCTTCTGGGAACTAGTGTATGAGCTTATGGTTTGGATTAGAAAAGGAAATTTGTTGTTAAGTGTAGTGAATGATTTAAGGTTTGACATAAAATTCTGATAAGATTTATTTTCTATGCTATTGCGATAAGTTCATAGATTGAGCCCTTCTATTTTTGATTATCTTATGAATTGGAGATTAGGTTATGTTTGTTTGGTCTTCCTTATCATATCATTCATTAAAGTGATGTAGGAAGAGGTTAGATTTTTCATTTTTGTTAAACAGAAAATGTAAATTGTTTGCAGACTATTTGATTTTATATTCCTTCAGGGATTGAAAGGGGATTTTGTTCTGATGAATATCTTAAATGTTGAAATTTAAGGTAGTTGTCCTATAAATGAAACATTAATTCATGTTATGAATCTGTTTTTATTTTTGATATGTTTTGTGTTTGGGCATAGTTTGTAATGGTTCTTCTTCTTCTTTTGCGTATGAGTTAGATGAATCATCCTAATGAGAACCATGTTGTAAACCCTTCCTTTGGCTTAAAGCAAAGATAAATTTTGTATTCTATTATGATAGAATTGGGAACAATGAGAACTTATTGATATGTTATTGATTAAGGGTAATTGGATAGGATCAATTAAAATGTAATTTTGAAGGAAAGATGTTGTGGATTATATTATGTTCTTCTCTTAGAACTGAATTCAAATTGGTTAAATGTAACAATCTTTTCCCTTGGGGGTATGTACTTATCTCGATATTCATGATGTAATAATTGTTTCATTATAGCAAATGTTGTTTTACATGCCAACAATTAGTGGAATGCACTACGTTTCAAGAAGGCTTGGGTCTTCTCAAGAATAAAACATTGTATTTGACATGTGGCATCACCCTTCTGCATTGATCATCTAGATCTACACCCAATGGGAATTAGGACTTGAGACTTAGTTTCCCTCTAAGTCTGGATAGGATCATATTTAGGATATGAATTATCTTCCAATGTCTCAGGGTACATTGGCACATCTGGCTAACTTAGGTCAACCTAGTATGCCCATATACCCTAAGCCATTATGAGCATATAATTATATTAGGTTATGTTCCTACCTAGGTCTAGGGTTAAACCTAGAACAAGTGGACTGGCAATAGTCAGTTAAAGACCAATCATGATAAATGAGGAGTGAGGTGAAGGCCATATTCCAATATGACAAGTATGCCGTCTAGGAATAGTAACATACATAGTATGATATACATATTTGGTCAAAGTTTTGTAAACTACCGGTTACGTGTTGTCCTATGTCACCATGTTTAAAACAACGTGATATCAGATGAGTATTGGTAGTATATATTCAGATATGTTCTTTAAACAAATCACTCAGTACTTGGTGTAGGGTAAGATGATAAAGTATATGAAGTATACAATATGTATTCAATACATAAGATAACATAAATATATCGATAGATTACCAAGTTATGGAATGAATAGATCAGTGAGTCACCAAATCATTACAACTGCATATCTTTATCCATTGAATTTGATTGGCATGGAATGTTTGTTCTAAATAATGCATTATTTAGAATAGTTAACACTATATATATATATATATATATATATATATATATATATATATATATATATATATATATATATATATTTCCCTTGTTTCTTAAGTCTTAAAATGGTAATGTTACAATAGATTTCGCAGGGAAAGATATCACAACTAGGAGCCTTGTCATTAGCCATTTACATGAATGCTTTATGAAGATCATTAAGGGTGAGAATGCGATCGCAGGTGGTTTTCTACACTTGGGAAAGCTTGTAGGGCATCATAGCTAAACATTCTTCCAAAGCAACACATCTCTCATTCAAAGGAGATTGAGCCTGAAAAACCAACTTATATTGGTTGAAAAAGGCCTACAACATACATTAGGGATCTGTGATTTGAGTACCGCTATCATTTATGGCCCATATTTTCTTAAAGGAGCACTTGGATTTGAGGGAAAGAAAAAAATCATTCAAAACCCGATCCCCAACTTTCAGCCAATGCAGACATGCACGAATTTGAGCTCCCCAAGCATTACGATTATCGAAGATTTAAATATTCTAGTGGAGCTTTGCCACATGGAGTTACCAAATTTTATAAAAGGGGATCCCTTCAAGCACCACCACTACCCAAATAAAAGTAGAGGAGGTAGTGGAGTATGACCTATGCTTAATTTTAGCCAGTTGTTAACTGTAGATTATGAGGAATCTGGTTTTCCTAGTCATCATGTCCTCCCACCAATGGGTCCAACGTGAGTTAAAAGGTGGATGATAATGCTGTAGGTGACTAAGTGAGGCATTAAATTCCACACACACTTGATATTATTAAGTGTGGGCCCATGTTCCATCAAGGTAGTATTGAGAAAAAAACTATCCTTTATGACAAAAGGGTCACCTATCTTTCCAACTGATGTAAAATTGGATAGGGAAATGGTCTGAAAGGATGAAATCTGACATTACTTCTACAGGGTAGAAAAAGGTGTTGTAAAATTCAAAAAAATATTGAGTTGATAGCATGGCTCTATCAAGCTATTTGAGAACCCAATCCCAATCCACCCCAGACATTGGAGCAAGTAAACTAAGCTTCAGAGGTGGGTGTGCGAGAGGCATTGGGGTCATTAAACCCAATTTTATTGTGCATATCGAACCAAAATTTCCTTTCGCTAGATTTCCATCACATAGAAAGCTTCCCGTACTTATAAGAGGGAATCTCTACCATATGAAAGTCACCGCATATGACCTAATAAGCATCAAGAATTTCATTAGCTATCCACCTCCAAAGATTGGCTCTTTTAGCCACATCATTAGAGGCATAAATATTGATGAAGCCAAAAGGGAGGCTTTCAATATTAAATAAGGCCCATATGACATGATTGGTGGGGTCGACATCATCATTCATAAAGAAGGGTTGGGTCAAAAAGGGATATCAAAAGCCCATGCCCATTCTCATGATTACTAGTAATTTGAAGGTTTTCAGGCTAGATGGATTTGTAAACCACCTCTAACTAAAAACCTATAACTTTCACTTCTTACAAACATAACATATCTAAATTGAAAATATTTGACAAGCATCCCAAATGATATAATTGCGAGTGGAGTCTGTAAGACCCGTCACATTCCATGACATGAAATTCATGAGAAACGATGGCTTAGGGTCATACCATTCTCCTCCAAGCCATCTAATGCATCAAATTGATTTTATAGAAATTGAGCATTATTATGCTTTAGAAAGTCATGCAAATCAATTTTCCTTCACCCAACATACTCTATATTATACTCCTATATAGATTCCATAATGTGAGCTGAGCTATGATCACAGCTGGTCATGGGGTGGTGAGAAGGACTTTGTGCCCTTTTGGTTGGGCCATATGAACCAATTGTTAGCAACAACTGTGAATTTGAAGGATTCAAATAATATCGGATGGATTTTGACGGTTCCAAAATAACCGAGGCCACCTTGGGCATGATGAAGAATTTAGGAAAGTGGACTAATGATTCATTGGAAATCAGCTCCTTAGAGTGATGCTGGCTAGTGGATTGTTCCTTAACAGCTAGCTCGGATGAGCCAATGTCCCCGAATTCCTTGCTTTGAGTTGATTTACTCTTGTTCTTTTGCCCTCCAATGGTTTTCCACCCTTCCTTCTGCGGGTTTAAAAGATTCAGAGGCGACCTTGAGTGACGGGTGATTGTGTGGAACATATATAGGACACTCCTTAATCTTATGATAAGAGGCCTAATAAAGACAACAAGTGTTATATAAGTTAATGTATAAAACATGCTAGGAATAGTCAGTATCTCCCATTTCAATTTCCTCAAACTCCTTCAACTCTTGGGAGAGGTCAACTTCAATAGAGATGCCTTTCTTAGGTTGAGCATTGTAAAATTATTAGGTCTCTATACATAGCACTCGCCGTATGGAGGAGGTAATTTGGTGTGGGAAATGAACACACGACAGAGGAAAACTAGGGAACTCCATCCAAACAAGAAATTTAATGGAAGCATAATCAGAAACCACAAAATATTTGGTCCAAGGAGATAGGACTAGAAGTGAGTTACACACATACCAAGTGGCTAAGTGATTCAAAATGGCCGGGGCATGTGATGGGTAAGAAAATTTGAAAAGGAAATACCATTTGGTCATGTTCTGTATGCTCTTGAGATCAAAATTTGTGTTGATTTCAAATATTTGAACAAGGCATCTTTGAAGGATCATTATCCTTTACCTTCTATGGAACATATTCTTTAGACTGTAGCTAACACACAAAGGTTTTCCATGTTTGATAGCTACTCAAGTTTTAATCAGATCATGGTCAAGGAAGAGGATCAATTCAAAACTACATTTACAACCAAATGGGGAACATATGCCTATCAAAAAATGCTTATTGGTTTTTCAAATGTAGGTGCAACATTCCAGAGACCAATGGATATTGCCTTAAAAGGATATATCAATGAGTTCATCCTAGTTTTCTTGGATGACATAACTCTCTTCTTAAAGTAGAATGCATTAGGCTAAATTTTAGGGGTGAATATTTGCGAAAAGGTGAATATAAGGAATTTTGAATTTTGAATTTGGTGAATTTTGTATTACTGTACAGTAGCACGCTCACCAAAATTTTAAGGGACCTAAAAAAATTTGAATATAATTTTTCCTTCGTGTTTCTGCCAGGGGCTGACTGATGTTAGTATATTTGCCTTCATGTTATAACATTATAATATATATAGGATTAATTTTCCATAGTATAGTCCTATGTTTTACATTATAAGAATGTGAAATATCCAAAAGTATAACACCACAAGGCACAAGTTGAAGGATTCGGGTAAAAGTGAAAGACTCAAGAGGTAAGAAAAAAAGAGAACTCTGTTTGTATATCCATAAGGTTATTTTGTGTTGACAGATGACAAGGCAAATGTGTAAGTGTTACCATGCCACAACATATATAAGTGTTACAGGATGATAACAGATATATGTGTTACCGAACAGTAATAGATATACGTGTTACTGGCCAGTAACAAATATATGTGTTACTGATCAGTAATAGATATATGTGTTACCGTCTGGTAACTGATATATGTGTTATCTATTGATAACAAAAAATATCTGTTGTCGGAGGATAAAAATTAAATGTGTTACTGGCAGGTAGCAATATTTTCTGCAGTCTTCCCATATATTGCTTTTCCCTTCGAGTGCTTGGTTGTGTTGTCGTTCATCATTCTTAAGTTGTGTTGGCTTGCATTTGGATAAAGCTTTGTTGTCATCAGTATTTGAAAGTTCTATGTTTTTGTCACATGTACAGACCTTAAAATCATCCATTTGATGGACCATGTTACAAATGAGAAAAGAACTCAAGGGAAAATAAAATGTAATATGGACATTTCAAAATATTTCAGTCAACTAGTAGTAACCCCATTGGTAATAGGTAAGCATTGAGAAAACTAATTTCTAATATGATAATGTTACTTTATTTTTTAAAATTACTTAGGGAAGTTGTAAGCAAACCGATTTCTCTCAAATGTAAAAAAACCTAGCAGTGACCTTACTCTAGATGAAATTGCCAATCACCAGAGTAATACACTTCAAGTTGACATTACTGATAATCCTATTTTCCATCCAAATCAAACTTCTGATAAACATTCCAAAAATTCACATCAGAAACATAAGAGTGAGAAGTGGACTATAGGAAGGACTTATAAATTTGAAGGGTCTACCAAATATCCATTCAATGAACTTGTTAAACCCTGAAATAGTACTGATATTCCTACAGAATGTAGATGTACTATCTATAGTTGGAAAATTGGTAGAGACCATAAAATGCAAGTGAAGTTGGATACAATAGAGAAGCTTTGTGGGAAGGTATACGAGTCTAAAAATCAGGATGATGGAACAATTACAAAAACAACTAGATGGAAAAATGAGGAATATTGTTTGCATATGAGATATGCTACAGAATATGATAATCATCATAAAAATCTTTAGGACCTAGTTGAGAAAGGTGGAACTATAAAGGATAGATTTGAAAAATCTACTGACGTAATTCTTCAAGCTAAACTCATTCAATTCAGAACAATATTTCACATTTTAAAAAAAGGTAGACCAAATTCAGATCTAATTGATTATAAGACATTGTTTCAATCGAATGGATTTCCAAATATACCAACAACACATTTGTCAGATACTAGTGCATGGGAGATGGAAAAGTGTATGGCAGAAATAGAAATCACTGATTTGAGAGAGAAGGTAAAAAATGCAAATTTTATCACTTTGTCGATTGATGAGGTCACAACAATAGATAATACATCTTAGGTGTGCATGCATGTCTATAATTTCAATTTCAGTAACCATTTTAGGGAAAATCATCTACCAAATATGCACAAAATGACAAAAAACTACAATGCTGAGAACATCTACAAACTGGTTATTAAAAAATTGAAGGAATTAGTTGGTATGGATGATCTTTCAATCTTTGTAAAGCTGATTTGTGTAGGAGCTAATGGTGCATCTGTCATGCAAGGTCACAAAACTAGAATTTGTATTCATCTGCAAACAAGGGTAGCCCCTTACATAATACCTATTCACTATATGGCTCATTGAATGAATTGTCTTATGTTGTCATGTAAATGTGCAATAGGAAAATTGACAATTTTTTAGCATGACAACGATACCCATGTGTCAAAAATTTGAAGTTCTACCATTTCGAGGCATCTCAGGTCTACCCAGTCAGTCCAATAACCTCCTAGTTGATGTTAACTCAGTCCCCTATGTGAATTAGGAAGGTTAAGTACACCCCCAAGGCAATTTTAGGAATTCTTAAGGAATGCTATTTCTGGGCAGTGTTGGGAAGGGTTACCACTATCCTTCCTAGGGCTGACGCAACCCCCTAGAGTGGAAAGGTGGATTAAAATATGACATGGAGATGAATTTAAGGTCTAAAAACATCATGTAATTGATTTTGGAAGATTCAGGAAAGAATTGGAGGAGTCGGGGCACTTTCATCAAAAATAGGGTTCATAGGCATAGGTAGTGCACAAGGCCAAAAGAACTGTTGAACTTCAGGAAGTGATTCTGAGAGCTCTGGGTGGATTTAAGATTAAAAAAAAATCGTCAAAAATGGAATTAAGATATATACAATATGGTGAATTATATTTTTCACAACAATTTGGCGTAATAGGTTTATATCTGGTTGTTTCCATGCTCAGCTAGGGAGCCAGATCAAAAATCTACTTTTTTAGGGATTAAATGGAGGAATAAAGCGCTGAGACCCCAATAATTGGATTTAAAAGGCCATTTTCATTCAATTTATTTTAATATTTTTCCCACAATTCCATTGGGAGCTCAATATATTGTTGTTTCAAGTTAACCTCAAGGTGAGCTTCTCGCAGTTAATCAAATTTCAGTGAGGACACGTGTCAACTCTAGGAGCCTGGTGCAATTTGATGTCCCTTTAATCCCTCAAGATAAGGGACATGAGGGACATGATAATGTGCCTAGCCCCAATAAGCCCTCTGTTCACACATGGTACCTCCCGGATTGCCAATTCAGCTCTTAGGTGCTTAACGGAGCCTATCCCCTCAGTTGCTCGGATCATGATAAGTGTTGCATGGAGGCACGATGTGAAAAATGATGACCCTTATGTCCCTTTAGAAAAGGAACATGAAAATATTCCCAACCCCTTGAAGCCCTTAGTTCATCCATGTGACTCCCTTCAGTGCAAATTTTCAGCCCCCAAGAGCTAGTGGAGCCAAATGCACAACTGTCAGATGCTCGCCAAGAGGACAAATTTATGTTCCTTTCTTCCCTTAGTTCTTGAGGGACATAGGGGATAGGAAAATGTTCCCAGCCCTAGGTATGCCTCCTGGTTTCTCATATGACCATTTTCTAGCCCCTAGGTGCTTCCAGCAAGCTTTTTTGCTAAAGTGCACAACCATTGGATTTCCGCCAAGTGTCACACCAAGGCGCGATCAACGATGTGTAATTTTATGTCCCTTTCATCCCTTAATGCTTAAGGTACATCAGGGACATAATAAATGTTCCCCACTCCCTGATATGTATTTTTCAAATGCTTTAAAGCTGAGCACTTAGCCCAATGATAGAGAATGAGATGGATTCCAAGCTAGGTCATATAGAAGTGAATGCGATAGAAATAGATAACTTCCAGGTTAGGTCATCAAGAATCACATGCAGAACAAATGAGATGGCTTCCAAGTTGGGTCATCTGGAAGTGAACTCGGAATGTAGAATAAAATCCTAGAAAAAGGTCATCTCGGAACAAAGTAGTGAATGTAATTCCCATGTTTGGTCATCTGGGAGACCACTCATGGATTTGAATGGTGTTATTTGAATGCGTTGATTTTTATTGTTTGATTGATTGGTTACTCATGAAGAGGTTTTTTTCTAATTTCCCCTAGGTTAGGTCATTAAGGGAAAGTTGGTAGAAATGGATAATATGTCATGTCAAATGATTTTTATTCACTCGTTTCCCCCTAAGTTAGTCCATTAGGGGGAATTGATAAGTTACGATAGGTGAAGGTGTTTGAAATATTGATTGCACCCCATATTAGCTGGCAGTAGGGGAGTTTTATAGTGAAATTTCACCGGTGTATAAATTGTGAGGTCGTGTATTCACAAAATATATGGGACACATGGTGACATGAGGGGGATTATAGATGGACCATACTTGCCACTTATCATGCCTCCGTCATTTCGGCTGCCAAGAGGGAGAGGTGAACGAAACAGACTCTAAGACATTTTGAAATTAATGGAAAGAGGTTACAAACACGTTTGTAAGGTAAGTCTAAAAATTGAAACAAGGTGATATTGGGGAAAAACGCATGTCAGAAATGTGTGAAGTCCATAATGAGTAGGTGGACCATTCTGAAAAGATCACTTTGTAGTAATAGCAGGGGTGCTAAATTAGAGTACTAAAACTCTCAAGATAGTGACCGAAATGGTGTAATAGTGTGATTAGTTGTGGTACGTGAAGCACGATAAGAGGTAGTCCATAGTAAAGGTGGAAATCATTGAAATGGTAATCTCAGTCCAAACATTGGCACTTAGTGAAAATAGTAACTGGTATCTCATGAGCACTTGCTAAAAATAACTGGGTGTGAGTGCAAGAAGTGTATATGGATCAAAGGGTGAAGAATGCCTCAAGTGAGACCATTTCCACATCTAGTCACTGGTTTGAGAGAGTAGCGATCACGGTGGCGTCGCATACTACTGCGGATTTGGTAAGTTGTGTCCTAGATTTTTGCTTAAATTTAGGATAGTAAGTCAGGTTATTGAGGGTGAATTTTTGTAATTTCTAGCATTTTTAGCTTTCTCATTGTTTGAGACCTGACAGCTGTAATTGTGGTTGAGAGCACTGAATGTTCACACTTAAAAAAACTAGTAAGTTGCTTTTTCTAGAAATCCAGGCACTAGTTTTCCTACTTTGACGGGCACTCCCAGTCCTACTAGAATCGTGCATATTTGTGAATTTTAAGTCACCATTTGAATAAGCATTTTTTAACATCCATTTGGTGAATCTCCCATTTTTGTCATTGGGTCATGCCATTTGCATAAGAAGCAATCTATAGCAATCTCTCATTTTAGCTTACAAGAGAAAAACATTTCGAGAGACCTTGATAGTGTCTTTTGAGACTCAATTTTATGAGTTTGAAACACATGTAGCTACCATACCTTGCCTTGAAAGTTTTGGTCAATTTCTCCTACAGATTTATACAACGTCTTGTATAACCACCTCAGATCCTATAATGCTTCTCTTAGACAAGATTTGAGGGAATAGTTTCCCAAGGTGTCCATCTAGTCATCATTGATTAAGATTCTTCACAGCATATTGTGAGCTTCAAACTCATAGACGGGTCATCAACGGCATTGATTAAGAATGATAAATATCCTCTTACCTTTCTAAGACTAACATGATCAGACTCCTTAACTCATATCCCTGAGCCCAACGTTTAGTAATCTTTAGGATGTTCTAATATAACATTTGGATTACTCCCCCTCAATCTCCATCATGTCTTTAAGTGAATCAAGATACATCATGTAAAGCTTGAAGTCTCTTTGTTTCCATAAAAGGGAATTAGGATTTGATAGGAATATGATCAAGCTCTAAAGTCTTAGGATGAAACAGATGGAGGGTTCGCTGAGAAGCATCACATAATGTCTTTTCCGATATCTCTATCTTATCTGTAATTTGCTCCTCATTCTACGGGTGTTCTGAAAATGAAATGTCATTCTAGCTGGTCAATGCATTCTATGTAAGTTCATGAGGATGTACCCTTTCCCCCTATGATTACTGTGATGTAGATGTAAAAGAAGCCCATCTATTCAGCCCCTCTACCTTAGTAAATAGTTCTCACACTTGATGAGTACAGACTTTTGTTTAAGCTATCAATACAAGGTGAAGTAGTTTCTATGCATTTTATGACTGAGGGATGTCATGTTCAAAATACAACACTAGTGCTCATGAAACTACTGACTATGACCTAGTTACTATACACAAGGTAACCGTTACGACTCAACATTGAATAAAGAAATTACGATCAAAATTCTTACTGATGTATGTAAGGGAGCTCTGAAAATCATGGACTAGGGCAACCCTAGTGTAGACCTAAAGACAACAACTGAAAAAATTATGACTCCATTTCTCGCACTCTTGGACAAATGGCCAAAATTATAGAGACAACTAACGATTGTAAACTTAGACAAAACATCAATGGAGTGCCCTGAATGGACTAACAACAAGACCTAGAAATGGGTCAACTAGTGAATTTTTTTTATATAAGATCACATCACTATAAATTAATGCATACATGGCAGCATAAACCGAATAAGTAAGACTTGTGATTCCTAGAGCGTTGACTACACAAACAACCGTAGCCCCTTACATGATACCTATTCAAAATTATGGCTCACCGAATGAATCTATCTTACAAGATTGTAAGTAATTTTCAAAATGTTTCTAATATTGGAGGAGTTTATATGGGAATTACATTCATATATGTCAAGCAGTCCTAAAATATTTCTAGAGTTTCAGAGATTTTTTGTTAGAATAATAAATGGTAAAAGTTGCTAAAATATGTTGACATGAGATGGATATCATTCTATGAACATATTGCAGGATTTTTGAGGAATATAGGTCCTTAGTAGAGTATATGTTCAAGCATCGAAGACAAGTGGACAAGGCTAAAGATCTTTTGTATCACTTGAAAGATTTAGAGACACTATTAACTTTATGTGGTATTTTGCCAATGTATAAAGGAAATAAACAACTTGGTGAAACATGCTCATGAAAGATCCATATACATTGTTGATTTTCTAAAATTAAAGAGACAAGTATGTATGATTTTAGATACCTTGTATATCACCCAAGACTGGATTCAAAAGCTAATTTTTAACAGCTTCAAGGTTTTGACAGACACCAAAGATCCGAACAACTATTTAAAGTTCAATATTAGTGGTCATCTTTGTATTTTTGTTGATGGAAAAAAATATTAAAATGCACACTTTATACAAAGATCCTTATGTAGTAGGTTCTTAAACTTAAGGAAGTACCATGTCACGAGCTGTCTTTTTGATGCTACAGTTTCTGATATATGTAAAAAATTGATGAAAATATATATGAAACATTATCTTCTGAGATCAGAGAGCATTTTAAAAATAGTGATCTTCTGGAGGCCATGGGAGTTGTAAATCCCATTTTCTAGAACCCAATGATTGATGAAGAACAAAGAGCTACAAACTTCAGGAAATCCATGACTGCACTTATGGAGTAGTTTTTCAAATCTTCACATGTTGATGGAGTGGGAATTAAATGGTATATTAGAGATAGAAAATTACTCATATCCCAGTCACAACATTTTGGATTTACAATGTCTGATCAATATAAGTCTATTGTTGACCCAACAGAAATGGGAGTTTTCACTCTATTGTGGAGAAATATGCATCAGAGTAGCATTCTGAGAGAGAATATAAGTGAATACTTCAAACTATATGAACTCATACAAACAATGATTCTTGGATTTGTTGAAGATGAAAGGGTATTTAGTGCACTTACATTTTTGAAATAAAAACTTTACAACAAATTGTACAATAATTTGGAAACTTGTTTGAGAATCTATGTTTCAAGATATAGGGTGGACACATTTCCATTTGAAAGAGCACTAGCTACATGGACATCTCTTGCAGAGCGCAGAGCTGTTAATCAGATAGAGAACAAATGAAGTCTCTAATAATGGTGAAATTGACTTGGAATTTACTAGACAAGATACTGCAACAGATATAAGAAGTGATGAAGGACCATCCTAAGATAGGGTTATTTTAGCTACCAAATAGTTGATTGTATTCATTTTCTAAAAATATATTAATATATTGTTACTTGATATTTTTTCATTTACATATATTGTGCATATAATGTTTGGAAAAATTTTAATCCCTTCTATATTTTTTTATAATGTTTGTGCAGATGGTAGATAGTTCATATTTGTGCAATATTATATATGCAAACTGGATGATGTAATAAAATTAAAGTTTCGTTACTAATAAAGTATGTTCAATATTTGATTTCTCACTATCAAAATTCCATAGGAACAATTGTTTGCAAATAATATTATAATCCATATATGATATATAACATCGTGATTATTACAGATTAATAAAAAACATAACAGTCTACGACTACATCCCATCATGATTATTGGAGATAATATTTATGATTATGAATCAAGATTAAACTATCAAGATCAAAAGCAACATGCAACATTCAAGACACAAGTTTAAATTTTTGAGTTCATAAATATTTGAAACTAAATTGAACAATGTAAATCTAGATTCCATAATCCATGTGTACTATTCATCAACTATCTTCACATAAAGATAATAAACCATTTCACAAAAGACTCATGAGAGAAATAAAAAGATCAACAATTTCACATAAAGATAATGTTTTCAAATTCCAATTGTCAAACACTTAATACATCAATAGTAACATAGTTTAAAGTTTTAATAGAAGTTAATTGAACCCTTGTCCTTGAACATATTCAAAAACATCCTACAACATTTGAACTATCTTGGATTACACCAGACTCTACTAATTATTTTACAACAACATTAATATTTTCTAAATTTTCTCTATCTTCACGAGCTGCATCTCTTGCCTGAAAGGATAGAAGGGTCCTCATCAGTTTTTTTCTTCAAAATAATTTTTGGATCCATTTTATGCTCCTTGATAATCCTTCACAATGTATTTTTATCTTGTTTAACATAACAAGTTTTTCTTTAAAAAGAATATCCCCATGGACACTCTCTCTCACTTTTTTAAGGTGCTCATCTAACACCTGCACCTTTGTCTTCAAAGTCTAGTATTTTGACTGCAATTAAAAAATCCCATAATTAGTATTTAGAATAAGATAAAGGATAACTATATATTTATCTAACAATCTACAAAAACAATAGAACTTACCACGGCCAAGTCTTTCTCTGCATTAACAATAGTGACAAGGTTCTTGTCACGATTCCACTTGTTGTAGTAAGATTGCACCTCGGCATTCAAATTAGCCAATCTGTTCAAAATTATTGTCAATACTTCATCCTTGTTGTAAACATTATCGGTGACTGAACTTCCTTTTTGTTCTTGAGAAAGTATAGCATCAATCACCAACAGTTGATTTTTAACCAATGAATAAAGTTTTTCTCTATTTTCAAAATTATGATATCTATCATTGATTTCTTTTATCAAGAGCTTTCACTCTGATCTCCCACATTTTCAGCTCCTTAAGATCAAAAATAAAATTTTCCATGACAAGGGTTGTAGTATTATCTGACACAAGGATGTCAAGTGAAAATATCATCTTTTCATCATCATCCATTTTTTCCTGCCTAGTTGGGGAAGGAGGATCTGAAGAGCCTACCAGCTGGCACCTTGCTTATGAGATAGATTACATCAGATCCTCGGCATGTCTTCCCAACACTTCCATGTCAAAATATTTATCAAACCCTAGATACTCCTCATCCATATCTATATTATTTAAAACAAAAGTGCCTCTAACACTTGACATGCCATCAACTATAAAATTGGGGACTTCAGATGTTGTGAAATTCTAAGTTTCCCTTCTCGTAGTCATTCTGAGGTTTAGGGAGCATAATCCTTTTTCCCCTACCATAAACAGGTGAGAGGAGGTGGAAGGGGAGGTTAGACTAATGTACTCCTTGTGTGCTGAGATGGAGTCAGAGTAGAGAAGGTGGCTGTCGGCATGGCTGAGGGATCAATTTTAGATTTCAAAATATCTGCAAGCATCAATACTTTAACAATATCAGATTCAGACAAGTAATTAGTATGTTGAAAATTTAAAATTAAGAAGATAAACAAGCATGAACAGTAATAATTTCTTACGTTGTGAACTTTGTTTGTAATCAACAACTAGACTATGGCACTAGGTGGAAGGGTGGTGGTGGCACTGGCATGGAAAATCCTGAATTTAACAAAAACCAATTAAAAATAATGATAAATTTGTAAAATCAAATTCAAAAGACTAATATAAATAAAGTTTAAGTCACTATTTATTAGTTTACTTTGTACCATAACTTGAAGGGCCTGGGTGATTATATGGTGGTGGTGTAGACTGAATACTCTTCATGCTCAGGTATGTATGTCATGTGTGTACCACCACTAGTATGAGCAGAAAATTATAGAGTTGTGATGCAGATATGTCAGAAAAGGCTGCACATTAGGATTAAAAAATTAGAAATATGTCATTGTCAAGAATCAGAGATTTATATTATCATTAGTCTGTAAAATAATATCATAAAATTGAAACGATTGTGTAGTATGTAAAACATAAAACCTTGATTTTCTCTGCATCATGATAAGAAGCAGAGTGTGTTCTCTCCTTGCTCTGGGACGGGGCCGAGAGGAATCCAAGGACCACACATCCATTTTCGTTATGTCTGGTCTCAAATTTTCCAAAGAGTCATTGGACATGGTGACATCAATTGTATTGTCTTCATTAGCTCCTCAGGCCCAACAGGGTTATGTGAGTGAACTTCCAGCATGACGGCTGTTCCATTGTTTCACTTTCTTTAACCTGTTCATAACACAATTATAGATTACATATTTATATGGAATTAATTTAACAATGATTTTGTTTTTTGAAAGGAATCAAGATTAAATTCTTTTAAACAAAATACTCACCAACTGTTGGTCTAGTGGAATTCCATGTTTATCCATCTTCTCGTGAAGAGTAATTGGAATAGCTATTGATTTGATTCCATAAAAACCCTCATAATAGAAAGCAAGAACATAAAAGAAGAAAAAATAACTGCAAAGGATTCAATTTGGAATTTTCAAGTTCAGAATGAATCTTTGATGTAAGATATGAGCACCAATCGAATCTAACTGTCAGAAATGGTTTGAAGAAGGTAGTACATTTCCCACTAAGGAATGTCAGTGTATCTTTCTTGTAGAATGATATGGGACTGGAAAAATTCCACCATGGCCAGGAGAAAGGGGTCTTTGATAGATTGAGAGTTAATGCCTCTTTTGGATGGAGTATTTACCTCATCCTCAACAGAGATATTGTAATGAGACTTAAAAAATTTATTTTTCTCAAGAAGAAAAACTTTGGTGCTTACAGAATTGCATTTTCATGGGGTAGGCTGTTAGATGTTTAATATCTTTCCAGGTGTTATTTTGATGTGAAATTCATGGGATGGTAATTGAACTATGAAAGTTCCATCCAGAGTATTATACACTTGCATTAAATTATTTAATAATTTGTGGTCTTTCTAATATTGGGGCATGTAAATAAGTCCATAGAATCTTGAGTTAGGAATCCAATCGGATTGGATGATTATTTCAGGGTTTTCGAGTAGTTGTATCAACTGGGGATATAAAATGTTTTGGTAGGCATAGGAAGTTGGTTTAATGGTATTTTTTCTTGGGGCCATTATTCTTTAATGTTGATTTCTTGAAAAAAGAAGAGGTTGGAAAATGACAGATAAAGATACATGTATATGAGCCTTGAGGGTTGTAGAACAAATCATGTGGAAGATGAGCACTATGCTACTATCTAATATTGGAAGATTAGAAGTGAATTGATGAGAAGGTTGGAAATCTCTAAAAAATTCTATCTTATGAGAAAACTACAGGTAAAAATGGGAAAAAATGAATGGGGAAGGGTATATATATATAAGAAAGGAAAGTGTATTAAATGTGGGGAGTGGAAGACACGTGTCATATTAAATGTCAGAAAACCATATATGTTACAACATACCCATGTTACCAGTTGGGAACAACATATGATATGTTAACCGGTTGGGAACAAAATACATATGTTACCATCTAGTAACAACTGCATCGGGTTTTGTTACCAGCATGGAAACAGTGCATTGTCGAACGAGTAACAATATTGTTACCGAATGACAACACCATCAAAACTCAACACAACTTTACCAAATGACAATGCCATGTTACCAACCGGTAACAACAACACTCTAATCCAAAAAAATGTGTTTACTCAGTAACATCGTGTAATATCTCGTTATCGATTAACACTGACATTTTTTTGTTCAGTAGCATACCATAGTGCCATTTGGTAATGTATTGTTGTTTCATCCTTGCCAAAAATTCTATGTTGTCATGAATGGTAACAACATCACTCCAGGGTGGTGACCATGTGTTGTCTGCTAGAAACTCTAAGGGTGAAGGTGTTGTTAACAGGAGGTTCTAATGTGTCATTCAGGAGAAGATACTGTTCTATGTCAGGTCGGTTTAACATATTATGGATTTAACCTTTATCATGGATAACAACCTTAAATTTTCAGTTCTCCCTTGCAACCTATACTTCCCTATCTCATGGTGGAAGAACTGGTGAAACTCAAGCTTCCGGCATGGCAGCTAATACAGGAAAAAGTTGAGGCATATTTCCATTGCCCTCTAGTGATGGTGATGCTCCTAAGGTTGACAGGGTTTATATGGGTGTCTCTACCATTCACGCCACCTTTAAGGATTATTTGAATGGTAAGAGATCCCCTATGAAACATGAAAAAATTACCCCATGTGTTTCATTTGGGGAAAAGGTTATTTCTTGTGAAAAATATTATGAGGAACACACATTAATCTGTAGATTTGGAGTTATATGGCCCAACCTTCCTATACTTCATGATTTTATATCCAAGTATTGGACTCTAAAACTAGCTGGAAGGATATATTTATACTCATGTGCTAAGGGTATTTTCATTGTTGATTTTTCTTAAATAGCTAATAATAAAACCATTGAATCCAAGCTCTGGGTTTTCCAATTTAGATATTTGGTTATGAAACCCTAGTTCCCCTCCTTTAACCCACCCACTAAATCATTTTCCTACAGAGCTGTTTGGATTAGGCTATCCCATTTACCTCTCTAATTTTGGAGTTGTGATTGTCATGTTTCTATTGGCAATGCCTCAGAAACCACCCTTTATATAGATTCTCAAACCTTTGATTATACCTATACTACTTATGCCCAGATCTTGGTGGAACTTGACACTGTTAAAAATCTTCCTTCAACCATTGATCTCAAAGTGTAAAATAGAACTTGGTCACAACCCTTAGATCATGAAGGCCTACCATTTTGGTGACTTAGAAGGTGTTTCTATCTAGGTCACACCTCTACTGATTGTGGGATAGAAAAACACCAACATGAGAGACACAACTGGTGGAAATAATCCCTCCTGGAACACCTAGTTTTCAAAGCGAAAGAGGATCTAGACTCAAATGTAGATACTGAGGATGATTCTAATTCTATCCCAGAAAACCCTCTTTTAGAAATTCTAGTTCTTAACAACAAAAATTCCAAAGAATCTCATTAATCTGGTGACAGAAAGGAAAATACAAAGTTAACTATGGATAGAAATAGTGTTTTCCTAGTTGGAATCATGGAGGATAAGGAAAATATAGCTTCTTTATTTAATCCTCCAATTGTGGAGGCTTCAACAGGTTGGATAACTATGTGTAAAAAGAAAAAAATTATCTCTAAGAATACCACTTCTCCACCTAGTTAGTTTTCCACTGTTGTTTGGATGCTCTTTATTGGTTCACTTTTATTTGTTGGGAATCAACTCTTTGGTTGATGTACATTAGTTTTTTTATGCAAATGAGTTTATGGTTTTAGGAACTATTCTGACCAAGTTTTTTTTTGTTGTTGGTGCCCATTTTGATCCTCTAACCATTTTGATCCCTAAATTTTCCTTTGGTTTGCATGCTCTGGAACATTTTTTTCTCTTAAATTGGTGGTCTGCAATTTTTCCCTCCAAACTAAATGCCTTGAAATGCTAATAAACTTATTGTTTTTGCGCCAATTTGAAACTAAATATGCATGTATGCCCTGTTTTGTAACACCTTAATTTTTCCCATTTCAAATGCCTCTGCTATTTTTCCATTTTGTCTAATCATGGATGCTTGAGAATAATTGATTCATTCTTTTTTACCTTTGAAAATATTATCCCCATGATTGTAAAAATTCTTGGAATCATGATTCATCTGGATTTGTTTCGATTAAAAAAATTTTTCACCATCCTTAGTGAAAAAATCGAATTCTGGGGCATCCACTGGCATTTTTTTGTGTTTTGACAGTCAGACGGGTGTCATTTACCTGGTCAAATTCATCTTCAGTGTCCTAGGGGGTCTTGGAAATTTCTAAGTTGATTGACGTTCATCGGTGGGGTGTCCTTTTCCCATCAAATTTAAGCTCAAGCATCTCCTCATATGTGGCCATTTTTGGTTGGACAAGATTCAGTGGGTCTGCTTGAAAAAATTAAAGTTTTTTCGTTTTGGAAAAATTTGCAAATTTCCCCCACAGCTCTGTAGGTCCCAGAGGAGGTACACGTGTCACAAGCAGAGTGAAGGTAGATGGGTGGGTCTTTTTGTGCCTTAAGGAATTTTGGAAAATGAGTTAAAGTACAAATAAAATGCCTAAGGCCCACATCCAATCAGGGGAGGACATGTGGTTGGCTTCCAGAGCATGAAGCCCTCGAGTGAATTAGAGGAGGACACGTGTCATGTTCTCATCAAAAGTGGGATGGAAGGCTAAGCGGAGGACTTAGAATTTTTTTTCCTTTTGGTGAAAGGGAGAAAAATTTGTGGAAAAAGGCCACAGGCCTGCATCCAGTGAGGAGAGGACACGTGCAACATCAGAGCAGAGTAGGTCGGTGGGCCACCGGAGGAAAAGGCAAGAAATATTTCCTTTTTGGCAAAATGAGTTAGAGCGAAAAATTGAATAGAAACATGTCAGGGAAATAACAATGAAGGGTCATTGGGCCAGTCAGAAGAGACACGTGGCAACATTAGGTAGCAAGCAAATCATTGGAGGAGGAAATTTTTACCTTTTTGGCGTTAGAGTGATTTTAAAACATGGCTCCACAATGAGGAGAATGTTAAAATTTTCCTTTGGTAAAAAGGAGTTAAAGTACGAAGTCAGAGTGCTTCCCCTCAGCTAATCATATGAGGACACATGTCTTGCGGGAGGGCTGGACCCGTGGAGATTTTTTGGAAAAATTTCCTTTTTCCAAAAAAGGTAGAAATATGCAGAATTGAGCCACGATTCCAATGGGACCCACCTTGTGCCACGTGTCAGCACCAAATCTCAAGGGCTGAGGGGCGGAGAAAAATGTCAAAATTTTACATTTTTCCAAAAAGTATTAATAATGTCAAAAAGTGATCCCAAACCCATGTTTCCAATTAAATTATGACACGTGGAGGGCTTAGATTGAATGGAGAAAGGCAAATCAATGGTAACTATGAATTTTTTAGTTTGGCTACCATTTGAACTTGAGGAAGCTTGGAGATGCGAATTTTGCATCAATTTTCATCAAATTTTTGGCAAATTCATTTCATTTTTTCCTTCAAGGACCAATGCAATCAATTTGAAGGATTCAATTTGTAGATTTGAGATGTTTTTGAAGTGAATTTTTTCCCTAACCCGTCTAATAACATAAAATATCAAATCAAGAACTTATAGAGTCAAATTTTGGAGGGATAAGGACGAAATGATGAAATGAAAGGGGTCTGCATGCTTTGAAGATGAAAAACGTGCTTCCACAATGGATAATGATGAATTTTTTGTAATGATTCACCTTTTGAAAGAACAACTGGCAACTTTTTGTGATTCTGTTAGATATCATTTTCCAAAAATATTGCAAAGCAAAGGTGCTCTGAATATTCCACTTTTGGAGGGAAGGTTTGAGAGGCAAAGGATCAATTGTAATGAAAAGTTATATATTGCATGAATTTGACATGCAAATGGTCGGGAAATTGAAAATCATGAGAAAATTTTGAGAGAAGCTCATCTTCTGAGAAACCCTCCAAGAAACTGGGTTAATCTTTTTTGTGTTAGATCTTCATTCATGTTGAGTTGGTTACAAGTGTATAGTCATCACACAACTTTGAGATTGTTTAAATAACTCTCCCTTACTGATGAATCTAACAAGATTTTGAAAATTAATCTATGTTATTTTGGGAAAATATGATGTATGTTATCATGTTTAAATGTCTGCAAAGAGTTTTCCTTGTTCTTGTTGCAATCTTGCATTGAAATATTTAGGAACCACACAGATCTCATTTCTTGTTGATAGTTTAGTGGCATTTTCAATCTCACATTCAGAAGAGATTTCATTTGATAAAAAAATAAACAAATTTAAAATCACTTTACCTTCCTTGATTATAGAGATTTCTTGTAAGCCTTTGGGGGTACCTTAGGCATGATTTGATCAAAGATTTTGATGTTTAATTGATTCCTTTAACTCAAGATTTTGTGTTGAGGTCTCAAATTTTGTGTGAAGAGTGTAAATCTGGGCCTCCATTTGTGTATCTCTTCTGGTTGAAAGAACATCCTAATTTTTTTGAAGCATTTTATCTAATAATTGTTCAAATGTTTTAGAAGTTATCAAAGACCTGGCATAATCAAGTTTTTCTTGTCAAAATCCCACCAAAAATCATTCAAAACAACTAATCCTACCCCATACTACCCCTGTTTTGTCCTGTGTATCAACAAAAGAATAAAATCCATTTACAAAAAATGCACAAAGAAAATCAAGATCATATTATGTCTTCAGTAACCCTTTCCTTGCATTGAAATTATCTCCATAATCTGGAAGTGACAACTTGTGAAATTTAGATTTGGAGTGTTGATCATATTTTCTCAAGGCCTTTTCATACTATTTGCACAAATTGAGGGATATATTCATCTCCTTCAACATTTGAGGGTTACAAAATAGGTTATCTTACCTTGGTTAAAAGGCACAACCTAAAACAGTTAGGAAAAGATCAAGTCCTATTTGAGTGCTATCCATATCTGCACAAATCTGAGTGCCAGTTAGATCACATCCCCGGCTACAAAATGACACACATCATGATCTATCTTTCGTCAAGATTCATACCATATCTTTGATGTTGCTTAGACTGAAAAATGAGAACAAATTTGGATACTAACACTTCTGGTGCCGTTTTCGAGGACTTTTTGAAAATATTTGAGATATTTGAATGCATATCAAACCCTAGTAATGTCTCTTACAAGTTCTGACTGCAAATATATTGTTAAAGCATCATTCTAAACTCATATTTGCAAGATGTATGCAAAGGTTTCAAGTTTTATCTGCACATTATATCAGTTTTTAGTAGTAGTTGCAATTCATTTGCACGTGTGGTTGATAGATTCAAGAAGAAGGGAGGTTTGATTTATAAATTTTTGCAAGATTTTCAGTGCTGATAGGTATTTGACAGAGTATTTTAGTGCATTTGCACAACTTGGGTGAAATTCCTTAGTGGCGACTCCATGTTGATTTGATCTTGATAAATACCAGTGTCTTAGCTTTTTTTCATTTATTTTGTGTTGCTAATATCCACAAAACTGTAAGGAATAAGATCTCTCTTTAGGAGGGACCCAAGTAAAAAGCTATTTCAAGATTCAAGGAACTCATAATTAGAAGGGAGAAAAGTTTGGAAGGTTGTTGAAGGTCAGATATCAGGAAAAGGTATATCCATTGGTGAGAAATATCATCCTTTAGTAGAGGATTATCACTCTTCTTCCAGTGAATTTGATTCAAGCAATCCTCTCATAAACTTGTTTAATTCAACTAGTGAAGGTCCTTCTACTGTACCTGGTGAGTTCCTTCTTCAATCTACACCTTTGTTTTTCAATTCTAGTATAAACTTTCCAAGAAAATCAGCACCTAGAGAATACCCATCTTGTGAACTACATTCTTGAGCCCCAAAGACCTCACACTCCTCATCAGCTTGTGTCACCCCCATAAGATCACCACCTCAAAACAATATGGCTCAGCCTAGACCTCCATTTGTTGTTAACACCTTTGGTCCTGTAGAATTTAGAGGAATGGATGGTTACCCAAATGTTGTCCCACAAGATGTCAGAAATAGAATGCCAAAATTCCAAGGTAATAATGCAATAACTTGTGATAAACATCTCAAAACTTTTTATTAAAATGATGGAGGATTTTGAAATAGAGTTTGAAGACGTGTACATTAAATTTTTCATTCATACAGTAGAAGAGGATGCAAGGGATTGGTGCAAGTCCCTTCCTGATAATTCTATTGATTCATGGACTGAAATGAAGAATGCATTTAGGTTACAATATGGTGACAAGATTGATCCTAGATTTCTCTTGTATGAATTTGAAAATATCAAGAAGAATCCCAATGAATCAGTCCATGACTTCAACACAAGGTTTAACAAAAAATTGAGAAGGATACCTATTAGTTTGAGGCCATGTGATGAGTCTTTTTAATCAAATATGTAGATGCATTTGATAAAAAGGCCACCTATTACCTAAGAGACAAGAATCCTACCAATCTAAGGCAGGCTTTCACCATGGAACTTCAAATTGAAAAAAATATCAAAGCAATTGAGAAAAATATTAAGAGAGATGGTGTAAAGTTGATAAACCCTGAAAAAACCTCAAGCTAGCAAGGGTTTTGATTTGGAGGAGGTTGTGAAAACTTTGGCAGGGGCTGTCAAAGAAATATCATACAAGTTAGCCCGGGCATAGAAGGGAATTGGGCAGACTTCACAACGTCAACAAAAGGCACAAAACCATGACATATTTTACAATCATCCTAGAGGTTATCAAAGGGTAGATGATAGAGGGAAAGGACCCATGAGGTCTGTAAATAGACATCCTCAAGCATGTGAAGGAAGAGTGTTACCTGATCCCCTAACTGATAGGGTTGTTGTTGTTGAGGAAGTTGCTGACATTGATTGGTGTGATAGGTGTTTTCTACCCCATCCTCCATTTGAAGTGGACCAGCAAGATGGTGAATATAATAATGATTATGGTACTGATGATGATAGCTGCATGGTGGGTATGCTCTTCAAGCTGACAAGAAGGAGAAACATCAACTAAGGTAATAAGTGCAAAGATAGCTGCAACTTTTTAGGATTGCATCAAATGGGTACAAGTATTTCTTCCCCCTAATACTCTTGAATTTGATGTAGTGCAAGCTTTTGAAATTCCTAACAATGACTTTGAATACTTAAGAGCTTTGATGATTAAGAATTATGATGGTGGTATCCCCTCAGAGGAAGATAGAAATTTTTCATGAATGTTGTTGTAGATCAAGAGAAAGACTATAACACTAGGAGTAAGGTTATTAAGGGAGTTAGGCCTCAAGCTAAACCTAAAACACCCTTGCTTACAAGTATTCCTAAAGAAGCTCCTAGAAGAGAAACACCTACCAAAAGCTTTGTTGTCCCAAGTAAAAATTACAGTCCTCCTCATGCCCAAGCTGCCAATAATTCCTTGGAATCTAATGAATCTTCTTATCTCTATTCCAATGCTGCCTTGCCAAAGAGTGTTCCCTATGACATATCCCAATTATTGAGCCAAATCAAAGTGAATGTTCCAATCATTGAGTTTATTACGATTCCTAATCATAAGAAGAGAGAATTTGGGTACCTGGGATTGAAAGAGGAGAAGAGTACCCCAAACAGAAATTTAAATGTTGTTGAAACTCCTCCTCAGATCATTACAGACCTTAAAACACCACCAGCAGTAGAGGATCTTGGAGAAACACCTGAGGTATACTTGGGGACATATTTGGTTGATTCCCAATTGAATGTTGATCCATTCTTCACAACTTTGATCATAAAGGATAGGACCTAATTCATAATTGTATGTTTGATTTCATTGCATCATGTAATGTCATGCCTCTAGAGGTCATGAATGAGTTGGATATCAAAGTGACAACAACCTATGGAAAGTGTACTACCATGGACTCAAGATAATTTCTAGTGGTTGGTTGTGTGAAGGGTTTGGTGGCACAACTTGCATCTTATCCTGGGAAGAATTTAAAATTTGATGTTGTGATTGCTAATTGCCCCACTAAATGGGGCATGTTATTGTCAAGAAAGTGGGCTTGTGAGAGTTGGAGGGAGTGTTCAAATGGACATGTCCTTTTCCACTATTCCCATTAAAGGAAGCCTTGTCAAGCTCTATGGAGAAAAGAAGACGTTGCATCTAATTGAGGATCCAAACAATGCTTCCTATGAGGTTTTGTTTTCTGATGTTGATGCTGATAATTTTATTGGGTTTACTGATGGAAAAGAACACAAGATGGATCAGTCAAAGTACCTTTAACAAGTAAGTTCTCCTTGGACCTTTCTATTTGATGGAGCTTGCTCCAAATTTGGAAATGGTGTTGGTATAATTCTTATTTCTCCTAGCTTGGAAGAGTTAGTTTTTTCCTTCAAGCTTAATTTTAAATGTACTAATAACATTGCTGAGTATGAAGCCTTGTTGTTGGGTCTGAGAATGGCATGGAAGTATGGTGTCAAGGACATCATTACAAAAGGAGATTCAGAGCTAGTTGTCAAACAAATAAGAAAATTGTATGCTACAAAGAATCAGTGGATGAAACAATATAAACATGCAGTTTGGGATTTAATTGAGATGTTTGATTCCTTCAATATTGTGCATCATGAATTTTTTTTTAATGCTAATGCTGAGAAGTTGGCAGTGTTGGGATCAAGATTTGGAGATTGTACATCATTTCACCTTATTGTGAGTACAATGTATGAAGTGTTAACTAGGCCAGCTGTCCCTAACAACATCAAGCACTGGAAAGTGTTTAATGATGATGCTCAAGTGACAAATTTTCTTACAAAATCAAGATGAGTTTGTAGATCAAAATATTGATTGGGAACCAATGGTATGTGTGAGTGAAGGAAGAGAGGCTTTTTTTGGAAAGGATATTATCCAATTGAAAAACTAACACCATTCCTAGAGGTCTTGTTGCACTTGAGTCCAATTTTGACAATGACTGATTGACATCATCAATAGAAACATGTTTGCCTCAAGGGATGTGGAAGAGCATAACTTGGGAACAAAGGAAAAACCAAGAAAGATATGGTTAGGGAGTGGTTTAAACAAGGAAGAAAAATAATCCTACCTCCAATTGTTGAAACAATATCAACACTGTCTTGCCTAGTCAAATTATGAGCTGAAAGCATATAGAGAAGACTTATTCCAACATGAGATCCCTCTTGAGAAAGGTGCCAAACCATTTAGACAGAAGAAAAGGCCAATCAATCCACTCCTCTTCATGAAAATGCAAGATGAATTGAAAAAACTGAAGGAGGGAGGGATCATTCAGCCCACAAGGTATTCATCTTGGGTTGCAAACCTTGTGCCAGTCAAAAAGAAAAATGGAGATATCAGACTTTTTGTAGAATTCAGAAATCTGAATAGAGCTTCATTGAAAGAAAATTATCCTTTGCCAAACATGGAGAACATGCTGCAGTTAGTGACTGGATCTGAATTGTTTTCCACCTTGGATGGTTTCTTTGGCTACAATCAAGTTGTTGTCAAGGAGTCAGAAATATTTAAAGACTGACCTTTACCACTCCTTGGGGAACATATGTTTATGTGAGCTATTTTGGTCTCATGAATGGAGCACCTTTCAAGAGACAATGAATGTTACTTTTGTTGGTTACATAAATGATTTCATTGCAGTTTACCAAGATGATGTGACTATGTTTTTGAGGAGTAGAAAAGATCATTTGTAGCACTTGGAAAGAATGGTGATTAGATGTAAAGAATATCACATTTCTCTCAATCCAAATAAGTGTCATTTTGGGGTGTAAAAGGCCAAGTTGCTTGGTCATATTGTTTCAAAATATGTTGTCATGATTGACCCTGAGAGGAGAGAATAAATCATCAAGGTTCCAATTCCAAGAAAAAATAAGGGCATCCAACACTTCTTTGGGAAAATCAACTTCATTAGAAGGTTTGTGTCAAATTTTGCTGAATTTACCCTCCCCATTACATGCATTAAAAAAGGACCAGGTTATCAAATGGGAGGAGGCAACTATTTAGCATTTTGAAGGAATCAAGGAAACACTTAAGCATGCACCTGTCTTAGCAGCTCCAAATTACAAGAATCCTTTCCAAATCTTCTCCTTTGCTTCTAAAAATACCATTGCATATGTTTTACTCCAAAAATATGAAGATGGGGTTGAGAGGCCTATTGCCTTCTTTAGAAAAGATTTACAAGCTACTGAGTTAAAGTATACAATCATGAAAAATAAGCATTTGACTTAGTGAAAGCAACAAAGGTTTTCAGGCCTTATATCTTAAGTTGAAAAGTTGTTGCTTATGTTCCCCACACCATGGTAAAAGAAATTTTATCAGAGATGGAGATCTCAAGAAAAATATGTAGATGGGTGAAAAAAATGTAGGAGTATCACATGGACATCCAAACCACAAAGTTGGTAAGAGGTTTGGGTCTTGCTAAGCTCATGGCTGAGAGAAACTTGCAGACTATGGAGGTGAATGAAGTAGAGGAAGAAACGGCAGATGTTCTTGAGAAATTGGTAAGTTCTGAGTGGTACAAGGATGTAATATTTTACCTCAAACACCTATGTTTTTCTGATCATTTGAATAAAAATAAAAAAGAGCCCTCAAGATGGATTTTCAAAAATACATCATCACTGACTTTGGGCTTGCTTAGAAGAACCTTGAAGGTGTCCTCTTGAAATGTATAATTGAAGATGAAGCTACCAAAGTAATTGCTAGATTTCCATGGGGGAGTTTTTTGGAGGACACTTTGCCGGAAGGGTTACAACACACAAAGTTTTGAGAGTTGGTTATTGGTGGCCTACTCTCTTCAAAGATGAAACCATGATGATTAGAAAATGTGAAAGATGCCAACATTTCTCTAGAAGAATGAAAGCTTCAGGCTCCCTTCCTTTTACATCCTGTATCAATTGAAGCTCCTTTCAAACAATGGGGGATGGACTTCATTGGTGAAATTTCAGACCCTTCTAGTGTTGGACATAAATGGATCCTTTTAGCCATAAATTACTTCACCAAGTGGGTAGAGAGCAATCCCCACCAAGAAAGCAACACACCAAGTTGTTATGGACTTCTTGTTGAATCATATCATATGCAGATTTGGTGCGTCAGTAAAGATTATTACTAATAATTCCATGTGTTTCAGAGCTGAACCCTTGATGTCAATGTGCAAGGAGTATGGAACCAATCTGTCTTATTCTTCAAACTATAACCCTCAAGGGAATGGACAAGCTGAGTCCAACAATAAAAATTTGTTGAAGATCATTAGAAGAACCTTGGAGTTGAACAAGAGAAAATGGGGAGTGAACAACTGAAATTTATAGTTGGGGTTGGTAGAATCAACTACCAAAAGAGCTACTGGTAAGAGCCGATTTGAGTTGGTGTATGGAACTCAAGATTTTCTACCCTTACATCTACAATTATCTTCATTTCGGTTTGTTCAACAACTTGAAGATCAAGAGGTTAGTCCATATGAAGCAAGGATTAATCAGATTGTAGAGCTAGATGAAGAAAGAAGAGCATCCCTCCAAAGGCATGTCATATTTAGAAGAGAAGTTAAAGAGGTTGTTTGAAAAGAAGGTCACTCCTAAGGCCTTCAATATTGGAGATCTAGTTTTGTTGTGGGATAACAAGCATGAAGATAAGGGAAAACATGGTAAATTTGATGAATTATGGATGGGTCCTTACTCCATTGATATCATAATTGCTGAAAATACCTTTTTTCTCAAGGACTTAGATGCGGAATTTCATGAACTACCTGTTAATGACAGGCATATGAAGCATTTCTTAGATTAACCCCCAAATTTGATGTATGCACAAACTTGTATAGTGTATAGTGTTTGGATTTTGCTCTATTTTTGGTGTTTTGTCAGTTTGTTGTTTTCTTTGGTGTGTGACAACCATTTTTGTCATTTTCTCAGCTAGTTTTTGGTGGCTTTGGCTCGTGACTCCATTTTCCCAATGGATTATTTTGGCACTTGGTCTACTTTTATTCTTGTGGCACTCACTGGGAGTGCCCATCCCTGAGAAGGAGCCGATATTGGTGCCCATTTTGATCCTCTACCCATTTTTCCCTAAATTTTCATTTGGTTTGCATGCTCTAGAACATTTTTTCTCTTAAATTGGTGGTCTGTAATTTTTCCCTCTAGATTGAATGCCTTGAAATGCTCATAAACTTATTATTTTGCCCCAACTTGAAAGAAATATGCATGCATGCCTTATTTTGTGCCCTAATTTTTCCCGTTTAAAATGCCTTTACTGTTTTTCCATTTTTTCTGATCATGGATGCTTGGGAATGATCGATTTATGCTTGTTTGCCTTTGAAAATTTATCCTCATAGATCGAAAAATTCTTGGAATCATGATGCATCCAGATTTTTTTTGAGTTTTTTTCCATCCTTAGTGAAAAAATCAAATTCTGGGCCATCCCTGGTATTTTTCTATGTTTTGACGGTCAGACGGGCATCATTTTCCCATCAAATTCATCTTCAGTGTCCTAGGGCATCACTGACAATTTCTACTTTGATTGATGGTCATATGAGTGTCCTTTTCCCATCAAATTCAAGCTCAATACATCTCCGCATACGTGGCCATTTATGGTTGGACAAGATTTGGTGGGTTTGCTTGAAAAACTTAACATTTTTTAGTTTTGGAAAAAATTTACAAATTTCCCCAATAGCTCTGTAGGTCCCAGAGGAGGTACACGTGTCACAAGCAGAGTGAAGGCAGACGAGTGCTGGTATTTTTATGCCTTAAGGCATTTTGGAAAATGAGTTAAAGTACAAATAAAATTCCTAAAGCCCGCATCCAATCAGGCGTGGACATATGGCGGCTTCAGAGCACAGGCCCTCAGTGAATCAGAGGAGAGGAACACATGTCATGTTCTCATCAGAAGAGGGATGGAAGGATGGCAAAGGACTTAGAAATTTTTACCTTTTGGCAAAAGGTAGAAAAAGTTGTGAAAAAATATGCAAGCCCATCATCTAGTCAGGAGAGGACACGTGGTAGTATAAGAGCACAGAGCGGGTCGGTGAGCTGCAAGAGGAAAAAGAGAAATATTTTCTTTTTGGAAAAATGAGTAAGAGTGAAAAATTGAAGTGCTGGCCTGCAATGAATATATGGTAGACACACGTCAGGGATAGAATCAAAGGCCATGGGTCTGTTGAGCCAGTAAGGAGAGGACATGTGGTAGCATTAGAGCACAGCGGGTTAGACGGGCCGCAGGAGGAAAAGGGAAATTTTTTCCTTTTTGGAAAAATAAGTTAGAGTGATGGTTTAAAATGTGGGCTCCACAATGAAGCAGAGGGAGACACATGGCAGGAATAAAATTGGAGGCACGGTTCCACAGAGGAAATGTTGTAAAATTTATTTTGGTAAAAACGAGTTAAAGCACTAAGTCAGAGCACTTCCCCTCAGCTAATCATATAAGGACATGTGTCTTGTGGGACGGCGGACCCATGGAGATTTTTTAGAAAAATTTCCTTTTTTCCAAAAAAGGTAGAAATATGTAGAATTGAGCCATGATTCCAATGGGGACCCACTTTGTGCCACGTGTCAGCACCAAATCTCAAGGGTGGAGGGGCGGAGAAAAATGTCAAAATTTTACATTTTTCCAAAAGTATTAAAAAGTCAAAAATTGATCCCAAACCCATGTTTCTAATTACATTTTGACATGTGGAGGGCTCAGATTGAAGGGAGAAAGGCAAAGCAATGGTAACTATGCATTTTTCAGTTTGACCGCCATTTGAGCTCTAGGAAGCTTGGAGATGTGAATTTTGCATCAATTTTCATCATATTTTTGGCAAATTCATGTCGTTTTTTCCTTCAGGGATCAATGGAATTGGTTTTGAAGATTCAATTTATAGATTTGAGATATTTTTGACATGAATTTTTTCCCTAACTTGTCCAAGAACGTGAAATATCAAATCAAGAAGTTACAGAGCCAAATTTTGGAGGGATAAGGATGAAATAATGAAATGAAAGGGGTCTACATGCTTTGAGGATGAAAAATGTGCCTCCATAATGGATAATGCTGAAATTTTTGTAATGATTCACCTTTTGAAATAACAATTGGCAACTTTTTGTAAGTCTATTAGATGTCATTTTTGAAAAATATTGCAAAGCAAAGGTGCTCCGGAATATTCCACTTTTGGAGGGAAGGTTTGAGAGGAAAAGGATCAATTGTAATGGAAAGTTATAAATTACATGAATTTGTCATGCAAATGGTCAGGAAATTGAAAACCACGAGAAACTTTTGAGAGAAGCTCATCTTCTGAGAAATCCTCCAAGAAACTGGGTTAATGTCTTATGTGTTAGATCTTCATTCATGTTGAGTTGGTTACAAGTTTATAGCCATCAAACATCTTTGAGATTGTTTAAATAACTCTCCCCTACTAATTAATCTAACAAGTTTTTGAATTAATCTATGTTATTTTGGGAAATATTATGTCTATTATCATTTTTAAATGTCTACAAACAGTTTTCTTTGTTATTGTTGCAATATTGCATTAAAATCTTTAGGAATCACACATATCTCATTTCTTGTTGATAGTTTAGTGGCATTTTCAATTTAACATTCACAAGAGATTTCATCTAATAAAGAGACAAACAAATTTAAAATCACTTTACCTTCCTTGATTACAGAGATTTCTTGTAAGCCTTTGGGGGTATCCTTAGGCGTGATTTGATCAGAGATTTTGATGTTTAATTGAGTCCTTTAACTCAAGTTTTTGTGTTGATGTCTCAAAGTTTGTGTGAAAAGTGTAAATCTGGGCCTCCATTTGTGTATCTCTTCTGGTTAAAAGAACATCCTAATTGTTTTGAAGTGTTTTATCTGATAATTGTTCAAATGTTGTAGAAGTTTTCAAAGATCTAGTATAGTCAAGTTTCTCTTGTCAATATCCCACCAAAAAATCATTCAAAACAACTAATCCTACCCCATACTACCCCTACTTTGCCCTGTGTATCAACAAAAGAATACAATCCATTTACAAAAATGCACAAAGAAAATCAAGATCATACTATGTCTTCAGTAACCCTTGCCTTGCATTGAAATTATCTCCATAATCTGGAAGTGACAACTTGTGAAAGTCAGATTTGGAGTGTTGATCATATTTTCTCAAGGCCTATTTTCATACTATTTGCACAAATTGAGGGATATATTGATCTCCTTCACCATTTGAGGGTTACAAAATAGGTTCTCTTACCTTGGTTGAAAGGCACAACCTAAAACAGTTAGGACAAGATCAAGTCCTTTTTGAGTGTTATCCATCTCTCCACAAATCTAAGTTCCAATTAGATCACATCCCCGGCTACAAAAACGACACACATCATGATCTATCTATCTTCAAGCTTCATGCCATATCTATGATGCTGCTCAGACTAAAAAGGAGAACAAATTTGGATACCAACATGATCAATCCTACTTAAAGAGTTGGTCACAAGTGGGTGTTGAAAGTAACATATTACTTCACTATATGGACAGAAGCTATCACGATCAAAGAAAAAAATTGAGTCAATCATCCTTGAATTTCTTTAAGGTATTATCACAAGGTTTGGTGTTATTCAGACCATTATCTCTGATAATTTAAAATACTTCATTGGTATAAGAATATCCGATTTGGCTCTTAGTCTTGGAATCTAATTAAATACTTCTTATAACTACTACCCCCAAGGTAATGGCCTGACTGAGTTTAGTAATAAGAACCTGATCAAAATCATGAAGTAGAAGATGGATATCAACTAGAGGAAGTGGCACACAAAGGTCTCGCGTGCTCTCTAGGAAGACATAATCATGATGAAGAAAGCAATTGTTACTTCAACTTATAAACTTGTTTATGGTAAAGAATCTAGGCTTCTTTTATCACTTAAGTTACCTTTATTAGAGCTAACCCAACAACTGGAGTTTGAGGTCGTAGACCAAATAGAAATTAGAATGACAGAGTTGGTTGAAATTGAAGAACTAAGGAACTATGCCATGATTAATGTAGAACAACATCAGACATCAACCAAGTAGCGGTTTGATAGAAAGGATAGAGCTCAAATATTCAAAATGGGTGATCTGGTCTTAAAATGGAATGTTGACCGAGATAAAATAGGGTGCCACTAAAATTTTGATGAAATTTGGAGTGGTCCATATATCATCAGTTCTTGTAAGGAAGCTAACTCTTTTGAGCTTTCTCGTCTTGATGGAAATGCACTACCAATCCTAGTCTAATATTTATCTCAAACACTTGCATCAAGTTGGCATTCTCCATCATGTATATATTAGAGTAGTTTCAATTCCTCCAAGTGTGCCCTTGCGCACAATATTTTGTTTGTACATAGGTTTATTTCATATCACTCACTCTTGTGTGTGCTCTTTGTTGATTCTAGAATGATGGTCCATGCAATTTCAAGTTCATGATTTTATTGGTAGAGGTTATGTTTTAACTTATTGGCATTATCCAACAGTTTTGAGCATAATTCTTAAGAAGATTTTAGACATGGCTTCAAGTGACTTCATGGGTGTTTGTTTAAGGTACAAATCACAATTTCATGTTTATTAGGTTGACCCCATGCCCTATGGATTCTTTGAGGTTGTTGGTCCCCTTCATCCAGTAGGAATATGGCCCCATAAGTCGTCAACGATCAAACTGTTGCCCAAAAGAAATCCCCCAATTATTTTGACAACTTGTAGTTCCATCCTGGCTCTAACATAAATTTTTTAAGTTTATGCGAATCTCTGGTTTCCTTCCTTGGTGCATTTTCATGGTTGTAGTTCTTTGTGTGCCCCCTCATACACTCTTCATGCTTCTTCCTTGTGATTTTCCTTCCTTTCACTTCCTTTTACGTACCCATTAAGCACCCCGTAATTCCCCTCTTTTCTTCTATCTCCCTTCATTTTCCCTTCATGTGCTACACTTCTTTCTAGGTTGTTAAACACCCTTTGTGCGCACCCTGTAGATTTTCCTTATATTTTTTAAGTTCCCGACATACTTCTCCTGTGTGTGCTTTTGCTTCTGAGTCTCATGCTTCATTATGTGCACATTCACACTATTGTTCCCACAAAATATCCTCTCCCAATGCCCACACCTTGGCAAGAATGCAACCATTCCTCTTATCTCCTTGCACTCCCTGCACTATCTCATGTGAACCTGCATACCTTTGCATTATTTCCTTTCACGCCTATTGCTCTTACACATGCGCCATGTCTTTAACCTTTTGTACCAAACATCGTGTTCCAGGTGTCTATTCTAGAGAATCGTTAGATAAAGTGAACATCACGACAAAAAATCAAAATATTGCAGCTATGGCTGAATCCTTATGGCAATGAACATGTGACACATGTCAGAGGTAGAAAAAACAAAAAAATCAACATACCCGTGATTAATCAGATTGAGCCACATGTCTTGCATGGTCATCTTGTACTGCAAGACTTTAAACTGCCATAACTTCCTCCACAGAGCTCGAATTCAAATGCACTTGGTCTTGTTTGAAAGATGCTAACGATGACTACACTGTAGGGTTTTCAAAATCATATTTTGGAGGGATTTTGTTAGCAAAAATAGGGAAACATGATTTCATTCATTAATGCACATATACAGTCGACTTAACCACCCAAATTTGATCAAATTTTCTCTCTTTCCTTCTTCAACAAGTTACCTGACATGAGGAGGAGGATATGACATTGTTGCATGTAGATTTGTAATAATTTATTGCATGTTGTTGGTGGTTGTGATTGGAAAATATGATTTTCCCTCCTCTTCCTCCCTTCTTCCTCTATGTATTGTTGAATAAAGCTCATTTGTAATTGGACCCTCTTGGATTGCAAGAGCATTATTCAAAGTAATGTTCCTTTGCATATTTAGTTACAGGCCTCATATCTGGTCTGCTGCATGTGGATGCTTTCCTCTTTCCACCATTGTAATTGATTGTGTATCTCTTGGAAGTAATAGAAATCTTATTTCGTGGTTACTCTCTACCCTATCTTGCATTTTATTACATATTCTTTCCTTTCCTTGTTGTATTAGTTTGTTGTGCATTCTTATGTCCCTTGCATGTTTCTTTTCTATTGTGATCCATGGATATGAGTCTGTAAGTGCTATTTTGTACTGTGGCATGCTTATATGCACTTCCTTACTCCATTTCCCCTTATTTCTAATCATCTTAGAGTGTTCATCCCCCTTTTTCTGGTGATATCACCTCCCCTTAGTCTATATTTTCCTTTCATACATATCCTTCTCACCTTAGTCCCTTGGAATAAAAGAGTAGAGTTAGATAGATGCATTTCCCTTCCTAGGAGTAGTTACATCAGTAAAAATAAGTAGAGAAATTTGGCCTTCTTTGGAGGTATCTCTCAAGTGTAAGTCCCACAACTTGGAACCAATCCCACGTTGCTGAAAACCTAGGATCTTGCTGATTTAGGCACGGGTGTAATTTTGAGCTCTAATTGGTATTATTAAAATGTTAGTTCCAGGATTTTTTTTGGATTTTGTAAGTTATCTAAGAAGAGAAGGGAATGCTAACCAGTAAACATAGTCATTCCACAACTAATCAATCATTATGTTTAGTTAGAGGACCACTTCCATTATGTTGATATATTGAGTTTTTTGATGTTATTTTGGAAAAATCCAACTAACCAATGTAGTATTAATTTTTTATTGAATGATGATTTTTAGAGTTGTAGAAGCATTTATAAAATCACAGGTTGTACAAAGATTTTTAGGATCTGACATAGACAAATTGTAAGTTTGGCAACATTTAAATTTGATAGTCAATTTCTTTTAGCAATGATATTTTTTAATATTGATTTTCAAAATATATAAAATACTAATAATACTAATAAAAATCATGATATATGGTGATTCGTCCAATGTGATGATGAAGAATCCAATTATGTGATTCAAAATGTTAAATCTTTTAATTTTTTTGGGTGTACTCAGTTCACCAAAAACTTGTGTTTTATGTTGGATCATAACTTGGATCCATTCCAATCCAATTTGTAGTAGAGTTATAAGAGGGCCATATTAACTCTATTGTTACCACATTGATGATTGTTGTCAATTACGTGGGTTGTTTGTTTCCAATATAAAAATGATGTTATCTCAATTCTCACCTATTTTAAGGTGACACAATATTGAATTGCATGATGTCGTTTTTTCTTTTTCTTTTTTGTTGATTCTCTTGCACATGTTTTTGACCAATCACACATAAAAAGCTAAAATTATCATCTTCCAGTAAATACTCAAATTATTCCTTTTGCTATTAATAATATCCGAACGAATTACTAAAAATCCACTTGTTTTTGACAAATTAAGATTAATTTTTTTTCAAACACTTATAGTAAGATTTGAAAAACCATTCTTCATTATCATGAAATTGTAGACCCTTACAACCTTTCTGTGATTCCAAAAACCATGTATTTATAATTTTTTTGATGAACAAGATCTTATATTATAATAAAAATTAAAATGATACAAGATAATTAAACAAAAAAGTGGGTGGTATGAGAGCATGCCCCAAATCCACGAATAAACTAGGCCAAGACTAAGAAAAAACAACTAAGACACAAACACTATAGAAATGAAAATTAGTCGTTGTGGCAAAAAATTGACCACCTGTAATCGTATCATGGTCATCAGCCCAACCAGATCCAGGAAGGTCTTGGCCATTATCGGAAACCTCCCAACTAGAGCCAACACCACCTTCTTCTTCGTTGTCTTCAACAATGCCGCAAGTGGGCGATATGGCCAAGGCCATGTGAGGAATTTTATTTGATGGGGGCATAAGACTCAACCCATCATGAGTGGCACAGATCGGGGGAGCCGGTGAGCCCCACCTAAGTTGGCGAGATGGTGGGGGGGATCCCCCAATGTTGTAGAAAAGCTAGTGGTGGGGGGGCGAAGAGAGAAGAACTATGTTATGGCTGACTGCATGGGGATCGACTAGCTTGGTTGAAATGAGTGATGCTGAGAGTGGCTCTGACGACCACCTCAGGGATGACCGTTGTGGGGTGGATACGATTGAAAAGGAGGAGGGTAGCTCTTGAGCCACATTGCAAGGAGTGTCACCACAGTGATAGAGGAGTGTTTGGAGGTGCTCCACTTTGAGGGACTCCTTATTCTCTTACACTTATATCTTTAGCAGCACATTGGAGATAACCATCGACTTATTATAAATAGAAAATTGTTGATCAACTTCAAGCATGAGAAAATAAACAAGAGTTCATTTCTTTCCAAATCCAAAAAAGAATTTTCCCTCTAAAAGCATGCCATATTTGAACAAACATGTGAGACATACTAGGGTCTATTACCTAGTAGGATATGATGCTAGCTAAAACATTCTGGTCTGAAGGGGGGAAAAAGAAGAAATGAATCCAATTCTAAGCCTTTTTGGCTTTACTACAAAACCAAAAAAGGTGGGATAGGGTTTCCAAGTGCCCATAGAAGGGACATTTAGGAGCGGAAACACCAATCTGAACTAGGCATGCACCAATTGGCAAACCTTGGTAGAGAATACACCACAAAAAAATGAGCAATTTTAGGTTTCACGCAAGCAGACCAAACAAATGTCGAATCTCCTTCTCCAAATAGAAGAGGAAGGATGAATCCTCCCATCGATTGTTAAGTTTATCAACCATTGGCTAGATGAGGAGAATAGCCAAGAATAGTCTTTGCTAGTAGAGTAATTCCTAAAGTGGAGTATCCATAAACCAATTCCAATTCCATCCACCGTGAATGGGAGGAGATCACAACAATTTTATGACTTCATATGAGCAGGAACATGGGTGATAATGTCAGTAGTTTTGGCCCAATGCTGTGAGGCAAGATTAAAAATCTTGTCTTTGAGCTCATTCCAAGGACATCCAATCTTCAATACACTTGCAAAAGTGATCACTAGATGGTAGTGAATCTTCCGTGCTTGGAAATTTTGAGTACACATGGTTCCCATGGGTCCTCTCCAAGACACCGATTTTAGAATTGGATGATAGGATGACCACCACATGGAATGATGGTTAATAAATAGGCCATTACAAAATTCATAACCCTTCCATTGAAGCCATGGTTTGATCTTTCTGCATGCTTTCAAGATACTTTTGAGAACAAAATTGACAACCACATTGATAGGCATAAGAGAAATGAGAAGATTGAAAAAATCTAAATCCTTCCATCCTGGCCGGCTATAAGGGGAACCCTTCTCTATGCCATGGCACATAAGTACTTTCTAATCTTCTTGACCTTCAATGCCGTAAATTATCCATTTGGCACAAAACACCTGCCCTTGATGCAAGATATCAATGAGGCTCATTCCTCCAGATTCTTTGGGAAGGCAATAGGTCTCCCATGCAAATATTTGAAATCATTTTCTAGAAAAAACATTAGACTAGAGAAAATATTTGAGAATCCTTTCTAATTTCTACACAATGTTTTTAGATGGAACCCAATAGGAGGAATAAAAAATCGGTATCTCAAGCACTTTGGAGCAAATATGGAATTTACCCACTAAAGAAAATGGTTTGGTTATCTAGTACTTCAATTTTTTAGCAACTCGTTAAATAACATAATGCAAAATATTATTAGGGGAAGCTTGAAAGGAAAAGGAGATGCCAAGAAGTTTGAACATCTCACCATGGTTTATCATCTTCCAATCATATGAAGCCATCAACATGGGCGCGTTAAGGAAGGATTACTTGTAACATTGTGTTTTTTTGCAACTGAATGGATGAACCAGAAGCTAAGAAGAAAATATTGAGGCACTGCATGACATCGTGAATGTTATTTTCATCCTCAATTGGTATAAAAAAGAATGCAGTTGGGAATTATCAGAAGAGGGCAAGGTAATCCCCCTGACCATCCCTTGAGCTTTGGTTTTAATAAGAAGGTATCCAAACCCTTCTGCAATAAGAACATAAAGTGTCGGTGCCAATGTGTAACATTGATGTATGGAAAAGAAGAGGCCAAACAGAGCTGAGATGTGACCGTTAATGGTTATTTGACCTGAGGTGTCCATGAAGAGCATCTTGATATATTGAAGGAAAATAGGACCAAAGTCCAATGCCTATAGCATGGCCAAGATAAAAGGCCATTTTATATTATCGTAGGAATTTTCAAAATAAAATTTAAAGAATATTGATTATTGATTCGACTTGTGGGCCCATTCCATTCCTTCCCAGATGACTATGATATTGTCCAAAATGTATTGCCCCTAGATAAAGCCAATTTTCTCTAGATGAATAATGGCTGACATAACGTGCCGTAGTCGAATGACAAGGGGTTTGGAAATAATCTTGTAGGAAATATTTAACAAGGTGATATGAAGTTAATTGGTGATCATCTCGGGGTCCCTAGGATTGGGTATGAACTTGATATTCCCTTTGTTAATTTGAGCACCAAATGACTTATTCTAGAAACCTTCAAGATAAAATTGATAGAGGTATGGGCCAAAGTATTCTAGAGTGACTTATAGAATTTTTAGGGAAAGATGTTGCAACTGGGATCCTTGTCATTATCCATTTGCATGACTGCTTTATGAAGATCATCAAGGGTGAAAATGTGATCACATGTGGTTTTCTGCATCTGGGAAAGTTTATAGAGCACCACTGCTAAACATTCTTCCAAAGCAGCACGTCACTCATTTAAAGGAGATTGAGCATGAAAAACCAGCTTGTAATGGTTGACAAAGGCGTGAAAAATACATTGGGGATCTATGAGCCGAGTACCACCATCATTGATGACCTGTATTTTTTTGAAAGGAGTGCTTGGATTTGAGGGAAATAAAAAAATCATTCAAAACCTGATCCCCCACTTTAAGCTAATGTGGATGGACATGAATTTGAGTGCCTGAGTATTACAATTATCGGTGATTTGAATCTTTTGGCGAAGCTCTTCCACCTAGAGTTGCATAATTTCAAAAAATGGGTTCCCTTCGAGTGCCATCACGACTTGGATAAGAGTGGAGGAGGTAGTGGAGTATGATCTACACCAAATTTTAGCTAGCTGTTGACCGTAGATTCTGAGGAATATGGTCATCCTAATCATCGTGTCCTCCCACTACTGAGTCCATCTGGAGTTAAGAGGTGGATGATAATGCTACATATGACTAGGATGAGGCGTTAAATTCTACACACACTTGATATGATTAAGTGTGGGCCCATGTTCCATCATGGTAGTATTGAGAAAAATCTATCCTTTATGACAAAAGGGTTACCTATCTTGCTAAGTGATGCAAAATTGGATAGGGAAATGGTCTAAAAGGATGAATTTGGCATCACTTCCACAAGCAAGGAAATGGTGTTGTCAAATTAAAAAAAATCTTGATTTGATAGCATGATTTTATTGATCCGTTTAAGAATTTGATTCCAATCTAGCTTAGAGATTGGACCAAGTAAACCAAACTTCAAAGGTGGGTGTGTGAGAGGCGTTGGGGTCATTAAACCTGAATTTATTGTGCATATAGAACCACACTTCTTTTTCACCAGCTATCCATCACATAGGAAGGTTCCCATACTTATCAGAGGGCATCTCTACCATATTAAAGTCACCACATATGACCCAATAAGTATATGGAATTTCATTAGCTATCCACCACCAAAGATCGACTCTTTTAGCTACATCATTAGAGGCATAAATATTGATGAAGCCAAAAGGGAAGATTTCAATATTAAATAAGGCCCAAATGACATAATTATTGGGGTCGACACCATGGTTATTAAATAAGTACCACTATTTGGGGGAAAAAAGGGAGATCAAACCCCCATGCCCATTCTCATGATTATTGGTAAATGCAAGGTTGTAAGGCGAGATGAATTTGCAAACCACCTCTAACTGAAAACCTATAAATTTTATTCCTACAAACATAACATATCTAAATTGGATTTTTTTTAAAAAGCATCTCGAATGATATAATTATGAGTCGATCATGTAAGACCCCTCACATTCTATGGCATGCAATTCATAAGAAACAGTGGTTGAGGGTAATACGATTCTCCTCCAAGCCATCTAATGCATCAAACTGATTTTACAGAAATTGAGCAATTTTATGCTTCAGAAAGTCCTGAAACTCAATTTTCCTTCACTTAACATATTCTATATTATAATCATCTTGTGTAGATTCAACACTTTGTGAGCTAGGATATGATCACGACTGGTCACAGGGTGGCGAGAAGGACTTTGAACCCTTTTGGTTGGGCCCTATGAAGTAGTTGTCAACAACAACTGCGAAGTCAAAGGAGTCAAATAATTTTGAATGGAGTTTGATGGTTTCAAGAGAACTGAGGCCACTTTGGGCATGCTGGAGAATTTAGGAAAGGGGACTGAAGAGTAATTGGAAATAATCTCTTTGAAGCAATGTTGGCTAGTGGATTGTTCATTAACAACTAGCTTGGATGAGCCAATGTTCCTGACTGCCTTGCTTTGAGTTTCTTTACTCTTGTTCTTCCATCCTATAATGGTTTTCCACCCTTCCTCTGGGGGGGTTTGACAGATTCAAAGGCCACCTTAGGTGTAGGGTGATTTCTTGGAACATATAGAGGACACTCATTGATCTTATGATGAGAGGCCTGACAATGAAAACACGTGTTAGATAGGTTAATGTATAAAACGTGATGGGAATAACCAGTATCTCCCATTTGAATTTCCACAA